>JBBGBA010000075.1:0-402419 GCA_038088335.1 Mesorhabditis sp. LJ9110
TATCTCGTACAAAGAATTCCGTAGCGGCTTGTAGTTTGTGGCTAATCGATCGGTGCCATTTTGGAAGATGACGTCTTCAAATTTGGGCAGGGATTTGCCAAGTTCCAGCCGGTTGTAGTAAACCTGGAATTTGACGGCTAGAAAGGGAACGAGAGAGAGAGAGAGAGAGAGAGAGAGAGAGAGAAAGAGAAATAAATAGTGAGAGAAAGAGAGCCGGAATCTACCTGCGTAAAATCGCTGATCGTCCGCACCACAGGCTCTCGTAGTATCAATAAAATCTTCATCTTTGGATCCATCTCGTAAACCCTCCGAGGGGCAACCAATGACGGGAAATATGCCGGTGTTTTCTCGATGGTGACCTGGAAGAAAGGTGAAATTTAGTGTGTTGGGCGCACGCTCGGCATTCGAAAATTTCATACGGCTTTTTTGCTTTTCCAGGCTCTTTAAACAAATTTAGTACCTCGTGTGCAAAGCTGGGCGGCATCTGCGCCTTGTACCAGGCGATGCCCCTGGCGAAGGTGTCGTTCCGGTCGAAGAAGTGGACCTGGAAAGCGTGAAGGTTGACTTTGAAGGGCAAGGAGAAGATGGCAGTTAGCAGAGATAATTTAAGAATTCTGGAGCCTACATTTTCAAAAAATTTGAAAGGCAAAACTCACCTCTCTCCTAGCCGCCTTGATCATAGGGTGTAGGGCTAGTGAATCGACCAGTGCTCGAGTCCCTCCCTGAAAGGCGACGGTAATTACTATTAGAAGGCTGACTTAGGCTTAGGCTAAGGCTTAGGCTTAGGCTTAGGCTTAGGCTTAGGCTTAGGCTTAGGCTTAGCGTAGGCTTGGGCTTAGGCTTGAGCCTAGAATTGGGCTTACCTTTCTGGCCCCGATGATCAAGCATTTAGGGAGTCGATGCTTTTTCAGTTCGAAATGGACGCTGAATTTTGCTTTTAGGGGCCTGGAAGCCAGAACAACCTGTCATTTGGCTTCTCCCCGTCGTGGACTTCATAGCGGTCGGCGTCAGGGCTCCCATACGAGATCAGCGAGATTTGAACGAGCGCCAGGACCGAGAGCACGGCGCATAGGTAGATGAAGAGGTGCAGGGCGCAGCGGGGCATGATTTACATCTTGCCAAAAATACCTGGTGGTGAGACAAAAAGAGAGAGAGAGAGAGAGAGAGAGAGAGAGAGAGAGAGTACGCGAAAAATAGCTAAATGAATATCAGAGGTAGAAAAAAGTTAAAAAACAAGCAATTATTTAAAACGAAAGCTGTTCAGCCAAAAACCAAGTCCAATTCCCGATCCGGGTTTGCCTGCAACAAAAATCCACGGGATTCACGCAAGCGGAATGGTCGGGAATGGCTTGCCCCGAGCGGAGAATCAGGAATCAGATGACGGCCGGATTTCACGCTTGGATTCCGCCTCTTCGCTTAGGCTTAGGCTTTTCGGGATGTAAGGTGGCAATTTGCGGAAAAGATACGCGGAATCCAGAGTCCAAAACGCAACGGCTGCCACCAAAAGCGGGTTGTCACCAGAAATTGAGTGGTGGTGACATGTTGCTCAAAAGACGGCCCATCAATGCATTCAGAAGCAGGATGCGGTAGGGTATTTTGGTGAAGAGAGAAAGAGCGATGAGGAAGCCTGGCCTTTGGCTTGGGTTAGGCTTAAGATTGGCTTAGGCTTAGGCTGAGGGGACAGAGAGAGGGAGAGAGAGAGGAAGAGAGGAGAGAGAGAGAGACACAGAGAGAGCGAGGCGCAGAGAACAGAGAAATAAAACAATTTTAGTTTTGAAGTCAATCCACTTGCAAAGCTCTTAAAAATCGTACAGCTTGTCCAGCGATCCCCTCCACGAAGCTCGGGGGCAATAAATCCCGCAAAGTTTACCCAAAAAAACGGGGGACCTAGAGCCCCCAACCAGCCGATCGCACATTTTGTGTTTACATAATCGGGATCGGGGCGGGGGGCAAGGCGACGACGACATCGTGTTGGGAGCCAGGCGAAGACGCGAAACTGGCCTAACGTGAGAAAATGAAGGCCAGGAAACGTCAAGAACCAATTGCGGTAAGGAGGTTTTTGCTGGCCTTGAAGATCACACAAAAAAACGTTTAAATTTGACGGGTTACTTCCTGGCAATCAATGCATTAATAGGCAAGCCTAAGGCTTCACTCGGGCTCAAAAATTCAGGTGGCTATGAGCAAAATCTTACCCAGGTTTTGTAAGTGATTATCAATATATGCAACCATTTTGGCATTAATAACGTTGAAAAAGAGATCAGGTAGAACTCCGAAAGCTCTAAGTGCCTTATCTAAAAGCCCGATCAGGCGGATGGGCCGCGTGAATGGTATTGCCAGCCGAGAAGCCAATGGCCCCGGTGGCCACCTGTCACTTCGGAGGGTCTTTTGTTAGCTGCTGTGCTTCAAAGGTTTTTGCTAGCCAGTGGAATTATAAAAAAAACAAAAACAAGAGCGAGAGAGAGAGAGAGAGAGAGAGCGAGAGAGAGCGAGCGAGAGAGAGAGAGAGAGAGAGAGAGGGAGAGAGAGAGGCTAGTTAGTTCTGGAAGAAAATCTTTGCTAGCTTGCCCCTAGGGCGAAAGATCTAGAGAGAGTGAGAAAGATAGAGTGCTAGAGAATGAGAGAGCGAGATGACGAGAGAAGACGAGATGACGTATTTTCTGGCGAAGGGTCTTTGCTATCTTGCGCCTAGTGGAAGCGTGAGAGAGAGCGAAAGCGAGAGAAGAGAAGAAGAGAGAGAGAAAGAGAGAGAGAGAGAGAGAGAGAGAGAGATAGCGAGAGAGTGGAAGGGGGAGCGAGACAGAGACAAAGCAGGGAACGTGAAATCCCTCGCCGAATCAGTAAAAACCAGTTAGTATGAACCGTCATTTGTATCCACGCATAGTACCCGCCGGCCTCCATATATCCCGGGTTATTTGCCCTCAACGGATCGTTGAAGGGCCCTAATATGACTACGGTAAGTACGGTTGAAGGGGCGCGCGGCGGGACCCCTGAATATTAAGGACCCCGCGGGGCACCACTTCCGGGGGCCACGGATCCAATATAGCGGCTCAGATTAATATCCCGCACTTCTAGGAGGGATTATTGAATTAGCGGAATTTGATTAATAAAGTTTTAAGTGCGGGCAGGCCAGCGGAGATTCGTGAGGAAGTGAACCTTCCGGGTCAGGTTTGCTAAAAACGGGTAAATTTGTCTCCGGAAAGTCTATTAAGTGCCTGGGGGATTGCGATTGAGTGGATTTTTGGGTATAGCGAGAGAGAGCTTAGGCTTATGCTTAGGCTTAGGCGTAGGCTTAGCTTAGGCATGGCTTAGGGTTAGGCTTAGGCTTGGCTTAGGCTTGGCTTAGGCTTGGGCTTAGGCTTAGGGTCAAGCTTAGGCAGAGGCTTGGCTTACGCTTTGGCTTAGGTGCAGGTTTAGCCTAGATTTTGGCAAGATTTTTTGTTATTAGTTTAGAGTAGCTTTCAAACCACAAAATCTTCATAGAAATTAAAATTTTATGTTTCCGAGCCCAACCACACCTCCTGAAGAATTATTTGACCTAGCGGTGCGTGTCGGTTTCCGAAAACTGGGCGCGTATATTTGCATCCAAATCCGCCCCTCGGCACCCATTATGAGAGGATGATGGGCCGATTCCATTACACAACAATAGACGCTGTATACGCGCGCGACCTTGGCTGGCCGCGCGGATTTACCCGAGGCGCTATTTATGGTGTGGCGGGTGCGTGAAAGGTATTGAATAATCCAAGGTATCAGGTAAAAATTGGAAGATCAAGTAATTGGTATTTTATTTGGATAAATCAGAGTGGTAAAAAAAAAAAAAAAAAAAAAAAAAAAAAAAAAAAAAAAAAAAAAAAAAAAAAAAAAAAAAAAAAAAAAAAAAAAAAAAAAAAAAAAAAAAAAAAAAAAAAAAAAAAAAAAAAAAAAAAAAAAAAAAAAAAAAAAAAAAAAAAAAAAAAAAAAAAAAAAAAAAAAAAAAAAAAAAAAAAAAAAAAAAAAAAAAAAAAAAAAAAAAAAAAAAAAAAAAAAAAAAAAAAAAAAAAAAAAAAAAAAAAAAAATGCCCTCAGCCCGACAACACATATGTTTCTTCTTCGGCTCGTCAAGTGCTTCTTTTCTGCCCCTTTAAAAGGATCGCCACTTCAGGGAAGGGGCGCCAACTATGAAGAAGTGGGGCGACTAGCCGGCCAGCTAGCGATGACCGCTTTTTTGCTAGAAATGATATTGTACTTCGACAGTTCTCTCTATCTCGCTCTCTCTCTCTCCTCTCACTCTCTCTCTCTCGCGTTCTCTATCTCTCTCGCTCCGTCCCACTCTCTATTTCTTTCCATTGTGCAATGATTTAATTCGGCCGCAGATCACACCCTTCTTCGTGATCCCAGATCCGCTTGTTTACCACCTGTCATCTGAAGCGCCGCGTACACCCCAGCGCGGATGCGGAGGAGCCGAGCGAAAATTTCCAGAAGGGGAGAAAAGATCCTCTCGTTTTGATCAATCAATGATGATTTTTCTAGCTCACTCTCCCCTCTCTCTCGCTCTCTCGCTCTCTCCCTCTCTCTCGCTCCCTCCCTCCCTCTCTCTCTCTCTGTCGCTCTCTCTCTCTCTCGATCTCTCTACCTCCCTTGCTATTCACCACTTGTTTCACACCTTCACACGACCACCAGCCTGGGGGCAAAGACACGGGTGTCACCTTCCGCCAAAATCCTAATCACTACCGTCAACAAGGTTTTGAATGGAAAGGGACACCGCCTGCGGGAACCCAGGAAACTTTAGAATCCGGAAAAGGATTCCACAGTGTTTCATGGTGACTGTTAAGGTCCTGATTTCTCTCAAAGTCTGGGCTTCTAATAATTTAATCAGATGAGTTTCTGATGAGTCTCTCTCTCTCTATCTCTCTCTCTCGTTCACTCTCTTTTCCCCCGCACTCTATTGCACAGGATTTCTCGCACTCTCCTTCCCTTTCACTATCTCTCGTTCTCCGTTTCGCTCTCTGTCTCTCTCTCAATCTCTTTAAATCTGTCTCTCTCGCTCGCTCGGGTTCTAGCGCTTTCAAGTCTTTACAAAATTACATAAAAGCAAATTGAAGATTGAAGCAAATTTATGTCCAATTTTATTGTAGACACTTGCGCTTCAATGACCCTTTAAAATCCCAAAATTATTTTTCTTCCGCTACCCATTGGAATGCGAGGAATCTTGTTTAGCTATAGGGCCCTCTGATTGGGCACAGTTGTTTGGTATTGCCATTTGTTTGGCAATGAAAAAGGAGCGGAAAGAGCGAGAGAGCGTGAGAGAGTGAGAGAGAAAGAGAAAGAAAGACAGCCAGAAAAATGCGATGATGTCAATGGGACGATCGAGTGAGTGGTGCGCCTGGGGGGCATTCCAGCACCTGTAGCGGGGGGCTTTTCGCCTTTTTGTTGCTGCTTGGGGCATGTGTTCTCGACTACTTTGTCTGTCTCGCTCTCTCTCTCTCTCTCTATCGCTCTTTGGATCTCTGTCTCTCTCTCTCTCTCTCGCTCTCTCCAACCCTTGTCAGGTTCGATTTGACTTGACAAGGCGTTTGGGTCGCATTTCTTCATATTTTTGAAGTTCCGGCATGGTTTTTAGGGGTTAATTTGTAGTTTTAGCAAGTTTTTAGAAACCAGAATTTTACAACCCTTAAATCGAACTAATTTGCATAGTAGGGTCCCCCTAGGGCTACGGGCCGGCTGCTCAAACATTAAGGTCCGGGGGCCGGGGTGTGGGATATTTCGCACCCATCCGGATCTAATTTTGTGGTATAGTAGTATCGATACTTGTGGATTATTTGCCTTTTAGGGCCTTTGTAGCTCGCCTCCCCCCGATAATGCAAAAGGACCGTTTCTCTTTTTTAGGATAATTTTTCCACTACCCTTGAGTTAAGAAGTCATGAACTAAGAAAGAACTTCGAAAACCGGGCCGGTTTTTAGATAGAAAAATCTCTGACGCTAAAAAAATTACAAATAGCTTGCAAAAAAACTTCCTTTTTGCGCAGGAAGCCTTTTAAATGCTTCAAAAAGCCTGTGCAATCTGGCGGGTCGCGTGGCTGTCGAGACCCAGCTGGCTGGGGGGTCGATTATCTTGTTTTATTTGCCTTTTAAGGTCGCTTGGAAGTCTCGGATCTGCAGCGAAACAATAGTAAAACGCATAATTCGGCTTGTAACGTAGCTGTCTAGACCTAGCCGAAGCAAAGATGTCGATTTTGGCTTGTCTCGACCCCTTTAAATCCCAAATTTCATCGGCTCTTTTTTGGTTTCTGTTTTTCCATTGTCTACCACACACAAACTTTAGGGTTTCCGCCTTGCCCCCGTCGGGGCTCAATTGTGGCTCCGGTCGGTTTCTATGGCGCCTCTGGCGAAATTGTGCGCACCTGTTTTTCCGTCTGTATCTCTCGCCGCTTCTCTGCCTCTCCCTCTCTCTCTCTCTCGCCCGGCAAGACCACCTCCCGAAAACAGGTGAAAATTGGCCCCCGGTGGGCCACATTGCAAATGCCAAACTTTCGGCTTGTTAATGAGCGCCTAAAAATGGTTTTGTCGGCTAGTACGGTAGCTACGAATTTTTTATGGAATTTGGCATGTCAAATATCCATAACGTCATCGTGTTGAAAACCGTAACTTCGATTTCCTGATCCCTTGAATGCAAAAATACCGGTTTTCTGGCTTGAGAGAAAGGCGATTTTAATTTATGTCTTCCACTTTACTTGGGTTTGGGTTTAGGCTTAGGCCTAGGCTTAGGCCTAGGCTTAGGTTTGGGCTTAAGCTTAGGCTTAGGCTTAGGTTTAGGCATAGGCATAGGCTTAATTGTTATTTTTAGCCATTTTGCTGCTCTAATACTCACATTGAAGTGGCCAAAACCGTTGGGGGATGGTGAAAGTCCAAGTAAGTTTGGGCTTGGCCCACTTCCGGGGCCGTCCATTATAGAACTGCGAATGGTTCTCTCCTCTTTCTCTCTCTCTCTCTCTCTCTCTCTCTCACTCTCTCTCGCTCTCTGTGTGTGTCTCTTTACAGTACTACTTTTTCTATCCACCACCCCACCCAGCTGGCCCGGATTGAGGCATATGTCTCGACCAACCCCATTCACCCCAAATTACCCACTTTCCGGCGAGCAACACTTATTTTTCCGCAAGGGTTTCTGCTAGCTGGCCCTTGTTTTGGCGCTTGTTATCGTACAGAGAGAGAGGGAGAGAGCGAGAGAGAGAGAGAGGGGGGAGAAAGAGAGAGAGAGAGTGAGAGCGAGAGAGAGCGAGCGCGAAGGTCGATCATTTTAAAGGTCCATTGAAGAGTCAGAAAGGACTTCCGGAGCGTTACCCTTCCTAAATTTTCTCTGCTAGCCTCCCTATTTGCCATTTTTGAGATATGCCTGGTTATTCTAGTTTTCTTCACCTTTCTTTTTCAAAAAACCCCCTTGTTGCCGTGGGAATTAATTTGCCGGTAAAAAGGCGTCGTGCCGTGGGCGCCGATAATTAGGCGTTTCCCAAGTTTTTCGCGTGCTAATTTATTGGGTTTCTCCTTTTTATCCGAGTCACTTAAGCTAATTGTAATATTAATTTAGCTTCACTTTCAAAATGTATAATTCGTGGAATATTTTCAATCGATTTTGAATATTTAGATTTTGGTATTTTTACGCAAATTGCAATTTAAAGTTTTTGGCATCATTTTACTGTAAGCATTGCGTTAAATCTGTTTTAGCTTCTATTTCCTGTTTTCCATTTATTTCCAAATTTTTCTATGTTATTCTAAATTTAGATGGGCTGGGAACCGCCGGGGTGCTACTTTCGGCTTTTATTGCCGTTTTTACTGACCCTAACGCTACGGACCACACCTATCGACGCTGTCATTTGTACTCAATGCCCGTATTCTCCAGAACCACCTCATTTAAATGATTGTCAAGACGAATGCCATGGAGATGTTTGCTATATTGGTGGGTTTTAAGGGGTGGCGACATGCGAACGGGTTTAACTAGCGCCTTTAACGAGCTTTGAAAAGTTTGGAAATCTAGAAAGATGTTTTTTAGTCGTCAACAAGTACTTCAACGGAACCATCATCGCCGGATGTCTGAAGCTGAGGGAGGGTGACCGGTTTTTGGGGAAGAATGTTTGTCATAGAGAGGAGACGAGGTAAGGAGTCTCGCTCATTCTCTCTCTCGCTCTCTCTCTCTCGTCCCCTCTCTCACACTCTCTCCCTCGTGTCTATCTTTCCGTCACTCTCTATCTATCTCTCTCTCTCTCTCTCTCTCTCTCTCTCTCTCTCTTTCTCTGTATCTCTCTCTTTCTCTCTCGCTCTCTCGCTCTCTGTCTCTCGCTCGCTCACTCTCTCTGTCTCTCTTACTTTATCCTTTTTTCAGAACAATCTGCGGCTGTGACGGTCGTGATCACTGTAATCACCCTCAAACCCCGCTGGCCACCTTCGAATTCGTTGACGAGCCGGTGTTCGCCAAATTTGAAACCATTCCACAGCTGCAATCAGGTTTTTCTAAGTTTCCGTCTAAAATTTGGATTTAGCAGCTGCTTCCAATGAAAGTGCAGTAGCTCCAAAGAAAGTGGAAACTACCACAGGTTTCTGGATTCTTCTGGAATTCCAAAATTGCTTTTTTTAGAAAAAATCGTTGAAGTCCAATCGTCGATGTTCGTAAAAGATGCCGAGTCCAAGATCGATACTTCAACGAGGTGAGGTTCCAAGAAATGGCAAGCTAGCAGAGAGGCTTTAGGAAAGGGCATGCTAGCAGAGATTCTTTAGGAAAAGAGTGGTAGCAGAGATTCCTTAGGAAATGGGAGACTCGCAGAGTATTTTTAAGAGAGCGCGGGCTCGCAGAGATTGATTAGAAAAGGGCAAGCTAGCCGAAATTCTGCGGAATTTTGCGACTTCCCATTTTTAGCCATTCCAATCCCATTTTTAGCGCTCCACTCCTTCGCACAATCCCTCCAGAAGGCGGCAACAACATTACCGAGCTCGCCGAGATTCAGGTATTTTTGAACTTGTCATTTTTGATTTTTTGCTTTTTTTCGGGACCTTACCGCCTTGAAGAATTTTGAAAATTCTTTTTTTTGTAAATTTCGAGTTTCGAAAAATCAAAAATTAGCTAAAAATCCTCAAAATTCTTCAATTACCGTAACCCCTAAACCCCCGGTGCCCCTGGTATTTCGGTTTACCATTCCAGGAGGTTCCTATTGACGGTCTGGACAGCGGGGTACAAGACAATACTAACAACAGGGATACGGCAGCAGAATCACAAAAATTCCGCGACGATCCAAGCACCGCAGCTGGGGTTACAGTAACCGAAAACTCGGCGGAAAATGAGGTCAAATTGGTGACCGCAGACCCGAAGCTCGAAGTTCTAAGCATTGAAGCCGTATCGGCAAGGCTAAACGTGGGAGAAGTACGCGACAGTACGCCGATGACAACAACGTTAAAGGCCATTTTGAGCCCGGCGAACTCTCAGGGTACTGTAGCCGCAGGTACTGTAGAGAAATCCGGCATGGAAAGCCAAGAAAATCACACTGGGCTTACGGTGTCTGACGGCCACATCCAGAGTTTAGAATCGGAAAAATCGACGGAAACTTCTGAAGCTACGGCTTCGGAAAAAGCCAATTCCGCGGCTGCGCATACCGGAAATCCCGGCATTCCGGAAACTACCGTAGCCGCTGAAAACCAACCGGAAACTACAGTAACCCCAGAATCCCCAGACCTAAATTCCGAGACGATCCGCGACGCTCCGGCATCGGAAACCGAGGTCCAGCTAGCGAAGGAAGCGGAGGAGCTCCTAAAAGTTGCCCTAAATCCGGATGCTTCCCTGAATCAGGGCCAGGATGCGGTAGCCGAAGTCTCGACGCTACGTGCAATCCTGAGTACGGTAGAAAAAGCGGGAGAATCGGAGGAAGTCAAAATCGAGCCCGGAAATGGTTTATCGGCGGAAACATCGGAAGAAAGCGCTATGATTACGGTATCTGGGTCACCAAATAATGGCCCTGAAGTGAGTACGATACGCGCCGTCATTACAAACACTGTAGAAAACGATGGCTCGACAATTCCGGGAGATTTCCAAGGTGTCACCATCCCTTTAAAAGCCTCCCTGACGGATTCTGGACCACTCAGGGATTTCATCGGCTCATCTACCGTATCCCCACTCAAAGTTAACGCCTATACGGTGACACAAGAGCTGGGGGATACTGTAGAATCTGGAGAAGCCCAAGAAGCCGTTGAAAATGGGAAGAAACCGATTGAAATCACCGTAAATGCATACATAGAGACGTCGAATCACACGGCCGAGGCGACGATCGAGATTCTGAAGCATGTGAAGAATTCGACAACTCAAGAAGATACTACGGCTGACAACAGACTACAATCGATGAATGAAACGGAAGAATACGTAAAGAATTCACAAGCGGAAGCGGAGAAGCCGCTGGATTTGAAGCCGCCGCCGAGGACCACGGCAACGAGCAGGGTTTGTTGGGGAATTGGCATGTCGCGGTATTTTGATTGGGCAGTTATGGAGTTTGTAGTCTGTAGTCCGTAGCCCGTTGCCTGTAGTTTGTGCTCTATAGCCTGTACGATTTGTAGTTTGCGCTACAAATGCTTCGAAAACCGGTGGTTTTTACCTTGTACTCGTGGAGGTCTGACTTGAGAAGTTGTTGTGTGTGGTTTGTACGCTGTAGTTTCTTCTCTGTAGCCTGAAAATTTGTAGTTTGTACTCTGTAGCCTGTAAAACGTGTAGTTTGCCCTCAAAAATCAACGAAAAAGGTGCTTTTCACTTTCTTTACGTTACAGGTCTCTTGAGAAGCTGTAGTCGATCGTCTGTGTTGGTACTCTTTACTTTGTAGCCACTTAAGCTCAGACAAAAAGACGAAAAACGAAAAACACTACAAATACTCTACTGCTGCACTTGTCGTCCGTTCCCACTAACCATGTCCCACACTCACTGAACTCGCACTGTTTTCGTGTTGTTTTATGTATTAACTCCCACTACCGTAGCCTCATGAAAAACGAGTGTATTTTAGAAGCCCAGCGCCACCAGACTCACCTCGCCCTCTCCAATTCTAGAGGATTCTGAGGAAACGGAAGAGACCCAGGGACCACAAGGTATGGCCATCCAGCTGTAAAAGGAGTTTGCGCGATTCCGAAAGGATCTCTGCCAGCGTGCCTGGTTCTCTTACAAAAGAAAATTTAGAAAAACCTGCGGTCAGTCCCCAAAATTTGGAACGTACGGAAAATGTGCCAGAGCAGATCACCCGAGCTTCGGATGTGGATGATGAGCTAAGCGAGGAGAAAGGTAGGTGGAGAGTGGGGGGTTTGCTTTTAGGCTTAGGCTTAGGCTTAGGCTTAGGCTTAGGCTTAGGCTTAGGCTTAGGCTTAGGCTTAGGCTTAGGCTTAGGCTTGGCTTAGGCCTAGGCTTAGGCTTAGGCTTAGGCTTAGGCTTAGGCTTGGGCTTACGCTTCAGGGAACTGAACGAGGCATTCCAATCCAAATTCTTCCTTAGGCTTAGGCTTAGGCTTAGGCCTAGGTTAGGCTTAGGCTTAGGCTTAGGCTTAAGCTTGGGCTTCGCTTCAGGGAACAGAACGAGGCATTCCAATCCAAATTCTTCGATTTTCAGGCGAGATGAGCGCACAAGAAGGCACCACCGGCGCAACTACCGTAACCCGATTTTCAGCGCTCCTCGTTGCACTAATTGCTTTTTGGAGCATACAGATTTAACGATACAAATCCCGGTTATAGCTTTCAAAAATGTTGTGATCAAAGATTCTAATTTAATTCTGAAACAATTACGCAGCTGGATTTTTGATTTCCCGGAATTTCCCCCCTACGAGTAAGCGGCTCATATCAAAGTTCTATCGAATTTGTTTCAAATTTATTGGTTTTCGTTTTAACGGCATATCGAGAGCAACGCTCACCGGAACTGAGATTGAGGCTTAGGTTTAGGCTAGGGCTTGGCTTAGGCTTAGGCTTGGGCTTAGGCTCAGGCGTTGGCTTAGCTTAGGCTTAGGCTTCGAACTTCAAAAACGCATATCTCGGTATCCCTTTAATCGAAAAATCTAAGTATTGCACCACCAGATTCTAGTCACACCCGCCCGGATGCTACAGTATTTTTTATTCAATCTTTTTTATTTACTATTTTATTATCTTCAGAGATAGGCCCACCTACCCTGAAGTTGCAAAAAATGTGATACCCCGCTATTTTATAGCTGTTGTAAGCTTTCCCGGTTTTTCATGGAATAAATATTGTTACTACGTGAAACGAGAAGCTAGCAGAGAATTGTTTGGAAAGGGCAGGCTAGCAGAGATTCCTTGTGGACACAAAGAAAACGAGAAAAGCGATTTATGCAAATTTTTACAAGAATACAATTGACGCGTCACTTTTATCAATTGGGTAGGTGGACCGAGTGGTGGTGCATTCCTGGACGAGCTGAAAAAAGTGTTCCTAGCCCTTTAATGTAAGTTTTAGCGTGCTAAAGGGACAAAGACAGCTAGAACGCGTCACGGCGTACCTTAAAGGCGCTTGTGACAAAATACACTAAAATATTCCCTTTCCAACGCCTTTAAAGCCCCACCTTGCATGCCTGCTGATAGCTTTTGCTGTTCTTTTGCACAATGTCGTCATCCACGGCGAATTGGAGAATTCCCTGCAGAACGGCAGCAAATTGGTCCTGAAAAACGGGCATTGATTCGGCGTTTAAAATCTCCAATGATCACCGCTAGCTTGCCTAAACACGAACAAATCCTTACATTGTTCTTGGTGACGACGTTCTTGTACTTCCTCACCAGGTCGATGCACGCGATCAGCGTGTTCGCGCCGTTTTGGCGGAGCTGAAAGACGGACTTGTAGTCTGTAGCTTGGAGTTTAGAGGCTGTAGTCTGTAGCTATCATCGGGTATTTGGGGAAGTCTTAGAGTTTGTATTCTGCAGTTTCTAGAGGTAAGCTACGAGCTTGAGTTGTTACAGACAGGTATAAAGGCTTGTAGAATGTGTTTTGCAGTTTGGAGCCCAGAGTTTTGAGCATAGCTTTGTAGTTTGTATTTTGTGGCATATCCCTTTTAGTCTATGGTACTTATTCCGTAACTTGTAGTTTGTAGTTTGTAGCCACACCGACCTGTCGACAAACCATCGACATCAACACGAAAGCCGCACACGTTCGAGCCCCTCCGCCGTGCACCAAAACTGGGGCGTTCCTGTAAATTCCGAAATTCTGAATCAGAACCAAAGGATCCTGATGTACCCCTTGATCTTGCTCCGCAGCAGAATCGTGAAAATGTCCTTCAGAATTTGGCCGGTGCATCGAGAATTCTCTTCTGAGTATTCCTGAAAAGAGGCAGGCTAGCAGAGATTCTTTAGGAAGGGCAGGCTAGCGGAGATTCTTTAGAAAAGGGCAGGCGAGCAGAGACCATTTTGGAACCATCCCCCACCTGCCATCGATGGTAGTGCACGGCATAAACAGTCCTCTCAATCGTCTTCTCCTCTGGCAGAATGGTGGATAGGTGTAGCTCGTAGTGGGACGAGGTCGGCTGCTCGCTCAATGAGACCGTTTCGACGACGTACCGGCCTCGGAGCTAAATTGAGATGAAAGATTGTGAGATTGAGATGAACCTTTTTCTTCCCCCCGACCTTCGAGTCAAACCAGCCGTAGGAGCCATCTTTTTGGGGTGTCAGTTGGACGACGATGGAAATCTGGAAGGGTAGCGTGAGAGAGAAAGAGAGAGAGAAAGAGAGAAAGAAAGAGAGAGAAAGAGAGAAAGAGAGAGAGAGAGAGAGCTTCAACCACCTCATACTGTTGCAACATTTTGACAAATTCGGCTGCCTGTCCGTGCTTTGGACTCTAAATTTGTGCTTATTTTGCCGTGATAAATTTTTTTGGCTTAATCGATTACGTGCTGAAATTCGACTAGGCTTAGCCAAATTCGCCATCGAAGCAGCTTACCTGGGCGATGACGTATTCCCCAAATTTCGAGGTAACTTTGTCCATCGCGTCGAAGGTGCCGATCTGGAATTGGTCTTGGCTACGGCCTGGCTTGGGCTTAGGCTTAGGCTTAGGCTTAGGATTGGGTTTAGGCTTAGGCTTTGGCTTCGCTTAGGATCAGGTTTAGGCTTAGGCTTAGACTTAGACTTATGCTTAGGAATAAGCCACTATTAGGCTTCGCCTGGCTAAGATCCACCAAACCCGCGCGTCACTGATTACGCGTTGAAACCCCAATCAGAAGCTATACCTTGCTTCGATCGGACATCACGGCGCACTAATAGCCACTGCCCAGCCCGGGGCCGGAAATTACGAAATTTTAACGGGACGGTGAAGAGTGGCTGGGCGCGCCACCACGAGGTGTCGCGAGTAAATGAACGTACACTGTGACGCCAGCCCGACATTTCGTCTGTCTTGTCTTGGCTTCTGCTACTCCTCAACGGCTTCAAGTCAATTAGAGCCCCGTCGTGGAAGGGAAAGTCGTTTCACCCCGGAGGATTAGTAGGTGGGTGGTTGATCCACTGACGAGTGGCTGGTAGAAAAAATATGTCGAAATGGAAACAAATTTTGTAAGAAATGGTGATCGACGAAGAGCGAGAGATAGAGAGAGACAGAGCGCGCGAGAGAGAGACCGAAAGTGACCGGGGGAGAGAGCGAGAGTGCGAGTGAGAGAGAAGAGGGTGAGAGAAAGAGAGGGAGAGAGAGAGAGAGAACTTTTAGTTTTGGAAGTCGACTGGGCTATGGCGTAACTTGGGAGCCAACAAAAAATGCGGAAGCCACCCGGTGGCCCTCATCATGTATGCATGAATTGTGGGGTGTAATTTCGTCTCTCTCTCTCTCTCTCTCTCTCCTTCGCTCCTTCTCTCTCTCTCTCTTCTCTTGCGAAAAAGGTCGTAGTTCTCTTTGTTCCCACGCTATTGGGTGCATGCTGAAACTTTGGTCGGGCAGCCTAAAGGGGCCGGCAAGCCAAAATGCCGACAATTAGAATACCGGTAACGTTTTCTTAAGTCTTCGTTTTGTCGGCATGTTGGTTGTTTGCCCGAAAGGAAGGGACCTATCGGCTTTATACCGACATTTTCGCTGTCGGCATTTTGGCTCTCACTAAGGCATCGGTAAGCCGAATTTCATCCATAAAACTAAAAAAAAACAGATGAGCTCCAGAAAAATGTTATTTGCGCCGAAAAATGGGATGACTGGCGCAGAACTCGCGGCCGGTGCCCGACTCATTAGGGAGGCCCAGTGGTGGGCCACCACGAGGGCGCTGCGGCCAAATAATAAAACGTGGACCCTTATGAGAGCCACTCTTTCTGGAGTTTAATTATGTTTTCTCCAAACATCCCCGGGGAGAGCTGGCTGGGGAGAGTGAAATCTTGCAAAAAGTTGAGAGCGGCGGCGAGGGGTCGATAGATGCGTTTTGGAGTACGTGACTGGCGGAATCAAAAATTCACGATATTCCTGGAAATGTTTTGGATGAGATCAAAAATGGATCCAAATCAGGAGATTTTAGCAGAGATTTTTTAGGAAAGGGCAGCCTAGCAAAGATTCTTTAGGGAAGGGCAGGCTAGCAGAGATTCTTTGGGAAAGGGCAGCCTAGCAGAGATTCTTTAGGAAAGGGCAGCCTAGCAGAGATTCTTTAGGAAAGAGCAGGCTAGTAGAGATCCTTGAGCCGGTCGAGTCGTCCTAACTAAGACCATTTCTGTATTGCTCTAGGGGAGGCTAGCAAAGATTCTTTGCGGATTCGCCCAAAATTGTATTCCCTGCGTTTTTAGCCCCGTTAGTTTTCGTAAAAACTGACCTCTCGACGGGATAGCCGGCTCATTCGGCTCATCGTGCTTCGCGTTCGATTCATTTTTGGGTGCTGAAAGTTGAATTTTTGGATGTTTTTTAGAAAGAGAGAGAGAGAGAGAGAGAGAGAGAGAGAGAGAGAGAGAGAGAGAGAAAGCCCGGCCGGTTTTTCGCGAATTTTCCCAAAATCTGGAGTGCAAGTAGAAAATTCAAGCCAACAAACCCAAACTTTAATTAGTGAAAGCCATTCCAGTGGCGTCAAGAGTCAAAAAAATGGAGTGAAGTTGCCGGGAGCAATTTTGGCGCTGACGCCTGGAACTTGGGTTGCAGCGGAGAGTTTCTTATTTCCTCTCGCCTTTAAAGGGGGTGAAGAGGGAAGTGATAGAAAGAGAGAGAGAGAGAGAGAGAGAGAGAGAGAGATAGGGAGATAGAGAGGGAGGGATAGAGGGAACGAGCGAGTGAGAAAGAGATCGAGAGACGACGAGTTGACTAGGTTCGACACCCAAAATTGAAGTTTTTTGGGCGGAAATTGGGAAGGGGTAAAGCGGATCTTTGAGGCTTCAACCCAATGTTTGTCGAAGCGGAAATGGCACATTTTTGAGAAAAAAAGGGAGAATGAAAAATTTGTATGAACGGTTGAAGGACCAGCACACACGGATAAAGAGGACAGCGAGAGAGAGAGAGAGAGAGAGAGAGAGAGAGAGAGAGAGGGAGAGAGAGAGAGAGAGAGAGAGAGAGAGAGCGAAATCTTCATGAAATCTTCAGCACTTCCAATGAGCATCAAACGGCCAGACATCCGTTGGTTTTTTGAGGCTCTGCATATTCCCACGCGTGATTTGGGGCGGCTAAGTGCATTGTTTTGGTCGTTCTCGGAATCTACATAATGCTGGTAAGCCAATAAAATAGCTGCACAAATGCTACGGAATGCGGAAAACATTAAAACCAGACTTTACTAGAGCAGCGAGTAAGGGGTGAAGCACATGAAAAGCGGCGATTTTCAGATTCCAGGGCCTCGTGGAAGTTGGGATGTGGCCCCGATGGGGCCGCATCAAAAATGTAGGCGGGGGAGGGGTGGTTACTTTTGGAGCGGGGGGGGGGAACCAAATATTGAAAAACCAAAAGGCTTAGGCTTAGGCTTAGACATAGGCTTAGGCCTAGGCTTAGGCTTAGGCTTAGGCTTAGGCTTGGGCTTATGCATAGGCTGAGGTTTATCGTTTGAACTGACACCACCCTCAGACCTTGTTTGCCGAAAATGCTCATGACAGCCGGCCAGACAGGAAGTTCGTGAATCCCAACCGGAAACAGGAATTTCCGGATTAAAAAGCGAATTTAGAGAACCGCATTTCAGAATCAGTTTTTCGGGTTGATGCTAAAAATTGCGACAGGAATTTGTGGATTCAAGATGATCGAATAGTGGTACGATAAAATAGAACTCTTTATCCTCATTATTATTAGCATTATTAAAGCACAAATAGTTGAGTCAAAACGGTATGCGGCAACAAAAAAAGATATTAGTATCTCCAAGGTGGGCGGGAGCCGACGGCGCTGCTGAGGCGTTTCTGGCGTTGCGCGGATTCAGCGCTCTGAAAATTTGACCCTGAAATGCTGATAGCACTATCCTATCCTAAGTAATCTCTACTAGCCTGCCCATTCCTAAAGAATCTCTGCTAGCTTGCCATTTCCTCAAGAATCTCTGCTATCCTGCCTGAAACGAAATCCGTACCTTGGCCCTCCTGTTCCCTTGTGGAGTGTAGAGGAGACGTCCGCGTCCACCGCGCGTGTCCTAAAAATCAAAATTACTCTCTCTTTCACTATCTCTCTCGCTCTTTCTCTGTCTTTCGCTCTCTCTTTCCCACTCTCTCTCGCACCTTCAAAAATTGATGCCTCTTCGTCAGCACTTCCGTATCGATACTATTCACGGTCCCATCGGTCAGCAGTCCATTAGGAAAAAGCTTCCGGAAGTTGGGGATGTCTAAATATTCTTGCAATCCGTTTGTTCAAGTAAAACCCATACCCCCACGCAGGAAGATGGCCTTGAAGCCTCGCTGGAAAAGGGTAGCTGTGACGTTTGCCGCGCCGAGACCGTAGATTACTGCAAAAGAGGCTTCTAACGTGGGCTTGGCGATTTTTGAAAATCCCCGACATGCAAAATAGTTGTTTAAACGTGAGTGGCACCCAAAATAGCGTCAACGAGATGTCGGGATTTTGGCTTTGCAGATCATTGCTATCGGGATTTTGGCTGTCGGTATTTTTGGCGTTCGGGATTATTGCTGTCGGCATTTTGGTTGTCGAGAAATTGTCTGTGGTATTTTGGCTGTCGGTATTTTGGTTTTTGTAGCAGGATTTCGCTGTCGCTGTGGCTATTGGTATTTTGCTTGTCGGGATTTCGGCCTCTCATGACTTCTTTGTCGGGATTTTGGCCGGACGGCCATTTTCGAGACCCTAGATCGCTGTCAGCCGAAAATAACTTCTAGAAACCGTACACGGTACAGTATGGAACGTGCATTACCTTTTTCCTACAACAATGGTCACAAAATTGGGCAGTAAATGCAAAAAAATGAGGATTATCTACTTAATTGGGGGGGGGGGCCTCCCGCCTCGATTCATCGCTCCACGGTTCGGTGGTTTTGCAAAATAGCCGCCGGCCGATTGCCATTATTATCGCTATTTTCCGTCTGAACATCCCCCGCCCCCACCTTCAAGACACCATGGCCCAGATTTGCGAAAGGAATGGGATCTGTTTTCTGCATGCGATTTTTTTTATTCCATTTTTCGCGTTTCGGGGATCGGGAATATACCTCAGCCGAGCGTTGAGTTCTACGTATTTTTCGGCTGAGTGAGCTTCGAAAACTGCACATTTTGAGTGCTCCAGTCGTGAAATTTATCCCTAAATCAGTGCTAAACCGACCTAAAAACAAATTGTCCTTCTTGACCCGCTTCAGCACGTCGGTCTCGTAGCGCTCGCGTGAGATCAGGGCCTTGTTGTAGTGTTCGGCTAAAAATAATGTTCTTCTTTCAGATGTTATGACACAGAATTTCCTAAAGAATCTTTGCTAACCCGCCCTTTCCTAAAGAATCTCTGCTAGCCTGCCCTTTCCTAAAGAATCTCTGCTAGCCTGCCCTTTCCCAAAGAATCTCTGCTAGCCTGCCTTTTGCAAAGAATCTCTGCTAGTCTGCCCGTTCCTAAACTATCTCTGCTAGCCCGCCATTTCCTGAGGGATCTCTACTAGCTTGCCTTGAAAAATTTGTTGTCCTCATGAATCTTTGCTAGCTGTGTGCACTTTGCTTTGCTTCGGAGTTTTTGAAATGTCTAAGGTTCTGTGCTCGTTTGCCTCTAGGGCCCTTGGGCTTTTCTCCCTACGAACCTCTGCTGGCCTCCCTCCGGAAAACTAGCCTAGATCCTCGGGATAGACGATAAAAAAACTTCGTTGCGATACTAAAATCCAAGTTTTTTTTTTCTTGAAATGTGCCTTCCAAGTCTCGCTAGAAGCAAAGAGCCGGTTTGACCAAAACACGGTTAAAATTACATGCGACACCCGGCTCGATTTTCCCGACAAGACCCATCCGACTCCGCTCCAAACCCTTAATTTGCCACCGAAACGCCGGCCTTTTCTAGGCTATAATTGAGCGGATTTTGGGAAAATAAAGTACATGTTTTCCCGCGCAAATTGAAACTACGATTCGGCATTAATTACGGCTGTATCTGTCATTTGGCGTCAAATTTCAGATGTTCCCCTTTTCCCCATCGTCAGGGACGTAGCGTAAGGTGGGCCCCCTGGGCCCGGTGCCCCCGAAATCGGCCGGGGCCAAAATTTCATAAGGGGGACCCTTATGATTTTTATTTTCTCAAAAATTTTGCTGCCTGCGGCGCTATTTTTTCACGTTTTTACGACTATTTGTAGAGCTACATAGCCTTGTTTCTAAATTTTTTTGCCTGCGGCGCTGTTTTCTTTTTAATTGTTTGAGTTTTTCGGAAAAAATTTTTCGGGGCCCCCCCCGAAATTTTTTTCTGGCTACGCCCCTGCCCATCGTTCTTCCGAGGCAATCTCTACTAGCCTGCCCTTTCCTAAAGAATCTCTGTTAGACAGCCCCTTTCTAAAGAATCTTTGCTAGCCTGCCCTTTCCTAAAGAATCTCTGTTAGCCTGCCCTTTCCTAAAGAATCTCTGCTAGCTTGCCTCACCTCCAATTATGTGCTCCTTCTTGTACGCGTCCATATCATTGACGTCCAAAATCGAAAAATCGCCCAAATAATTGTCCGTTTCGTCGCCCTTTTCTTTCGCAATCATGCAGAGGACCTAGATTTACATAATTTTCGAGAAAGAGCAAGAGGGAGAGAGAGAGAGAGAGAGAGAGAGAGAGAGAGAGAAAGAGAAAGAGAGCTAGAGCGAGAGAGCGAGAGAAAGCGAGACAATAAAAAAACCGCACCAACTGCTGGATTTCCATCGAGCCGAACGTCTCCTCGGCGATTAGCATAATAATCTCTAGCTATTACGCTGGCGTAGCGTGGCGTAGCGTAGCGTACTCAGTACGACGGTATAGTACTTTCACCTGCGAATTCCGTATCTGCACTCTGAACCAAATTGTAGCCTCCGGGAAATCGTTCAGCGGTGGGGGCCTAATTTCCTGGCCGCGCCAGCAGACCACTACGACCCGTCGCTAATTACGACTCAAATTATGTGAATCGGAGGGGGTAGAAGGGGGGTGTAGAACGCGCTAACCGACTGACTGCAGGGGGTGTTGGCCTGGAAACCATGGGGGGTGAGTGGGCCCTAAGCTGGGCCCTGAGTGGGGGGCCCACTTTCGGATGGGAAGCCGGAGACACCTGGCACGCTAGAGGCTATGTGGCGGTGAATTTGTGAGTGAGGAGGATTGAAAAAATGGGTTTTTGATGCGGTAGAAATTTATGAGGACAAGAAAGAGAGAGAGAGAGAGAGAGAGAGAGAGGGAGAGAGGGTGAGATAGACCTGCGTGTCCAAAGCTAAGTCTAAACTCAAGCCCAAGCTTGCCGAATGCCGAATGCCGAAGCCCAAGCTTCGGTTCAAGCATAAGCCCAACCTAAGCCTAGGCCTAAGCCAAATCCAATCCTAAAGCTAAGCCAAGATGTGTCATTTAAAGGGACGGTGACAGCAAATTCACACATCGAGGCATTACCCGAGAAAACAAAGAACGAACGCGCTTCATTCCCATGCCTACCCAACCCTACATTTTCGTCATCCCCGTGCAGCCTGGGAAAGTAATCATATTTTGCCACTTCCAGCTTCATCAAAAATTTTGATTGAAGCAAGGTTCCCCGGAAAATCGTTGACAGTTTCGGTTTTTCTATGACATTTTGGGGTACTGTTCTGCGTTCCTCAAGCCTCGTTAACCCCATTGGTCAAAGGAATTCCATTAGGCAACACGTAACGGCCGCCAAATTGCATTTTCTTTGAACGGCTTGAAGTCGTTTTCCAGACCAGAAGTGGGACTACGTTTCTTCTGCGATTTTCGAGGCTTTAACAATTTCAGGGTAGATGGCCCGAAATGACGCCGTGGTCACGCCGTTTTACATGGAGAAGCTTGTGTATAATTTATGGGTAAGCCCCAGCCTTAGCTTAAGCCGAAGCCTAAGCCTAAGCCTAAGCCAAGCCTAAGCCTAAGCCTAAGCCTAAGCCTAAGCCTAAGCCTAAGCCTAAGCCTAAGCCAAGCCTAAGCCTACTCCAAACTAAGCCTAAGCCGCTAGGCCAAGCCTAGCCTGCCTAAGCCTAAGCCAAGCCTGGTAAGCCTAAGCCAAGCCTAAGCCTAAGCCTAAGCCAAGCCTAAGCCTAAGCCTAAGCCAAGCCTAAGCCTAAGCCTAAGCCTAAGCCAAGCCTAAGCCATCCCCCTTTTCAGTTAATCGAGCTCGTCTCCCTCCTCGTACTCAGCGGCTGCGTCGCGGCGTATATGAAAATTTTGAGGAGGAAGCAGGTGGGTGGGATTTGCTAGGGGATACGATGCCTTTCAAGCGCCAAAGTTACGCAAGAATCATCGCATTTATTCCCCTAGGTCTGGACGGGTACGCGCCACTAGAAATTACGCAAACTAGGATCATTCTAATGACAAATATAAACCTTTTTAAGCGTTTTTTGGAGGGCCGCGTAGCTGGCGAGACCTCGTCGGTGGGAAGGGTCGATCCTCACGCTTTCTGTTTGCTTCAGAAAGTCCCACATTTTGTTTGGCCTGCTGGCACGGCCCCTTTAAAATGCCGTTTCCAGTTCTGCCACCCGAATCTTCTCGTGCTCCTCATCTGCCAACCTGCCACTCATCTCGTCATGCTCTACGGCCGGCCATTCCGGCATATCCTGTTCTTCGTCGGCGTCCTGGACAATACCGTCATCAGATGGTGGAACACTTTTCAGGATACGCGTGGGTTTTTTGGAATTGTCATAGCAGTTAACAAAACTTCAGTGGTGAGCACCACCTTCCTGATCGTGCTCGCCTACTCGATCGAGCGGATCGTGGCCATGGTCTATGTGCATACCTACGACGAGATGTGGACGAAGCGGCCGACGCTGGGGATTGGGCTGTATTTGGGAGCGGTGCGTAGCTGGTCATAGACAGAGAGAGAGAGAGAGAGAGAGAGAGAGAGAGAGGAGAGAGAGCAAGAGCGCGAGAGAGAAAGAGAGAGAGAGCGATAGAGAGAGAGAAAGACCGAGAGAGCGAGAGAGAGCGCCATCTACCATTAGCCCATCTTTCAGCTGATCTACTCTTTCTTCCTGATCATCGTCTATAATTGGGGCTTACCGCTGCCCTTGGTCTACGGTAGCCAATATGTGCTTTTTACCGTCACGAGCCTGTTCTTTGTATTCTTGCGGATCGCGAGTGGGAGGGCCTATAAAAAAGTTGCTGAGCGGAAAGAAGCTACTGTAAATGAGAGGTAATTTGCTGACGATTGACGAAAAATGACAAAATAGCAGCTGTGCATTAGCCTAAGCCGAAGCTAAGCCTAAACCTAAGCCTAAACCTACGCTCAAGCTTTAACAATGTCATTTCAGATTCGATACGGCACGGAATCTTAAAGCATCCCAGCTTCTCCTACGCGTTGCTCCCTTCAAATGCCTGACCAACTACGTCTCGCTTGGGTGTTATTTCTGGGTGTGGGAGCTTCACACCCCAGAATATTACCCGTTGTATGGGGTGCTGTACTATTACCTCAGCCATTTACAGGTACGCGTAAGGCCAGACCTAAGCTGAAGACTAAGCCTAAGCCGAAGCCTAAGCCTTAACCTAAACCTAAGTTTAAGCCTAAGCCTAAGCCTAAGTTTAAGCCTAAGCCCAAGTCTAATCCAAGCCCTAAACTTAAGTTTAAGCCTAAGCCTAAGCCTAAGTTTAAGCCTAAGCCCAAGTCGAATCCAAGCCCTAAGCTCAAGCCTAACCCAAGCCTAAGCCTAACTTAGGTATTTTTATGGGCCGTCGCTAGGAAGAGACGTCAATTTAGCTCTACGTCCAGATGCTCTTGACAATCCTGGGCCATTCTGTACTTGAGGAAGAGGCCCTCGCATTAATAGGCAGGGCCAAAGGGGAAAAGCCGGAGGAAGTACGAGATGTCTTGGGGCGAAGAATGAT
Organism: Mesorhabditis sp. LJ9110; assembly: GCA_038088335.1. Taxonomy (NCBI): domain Eukaryota; kingdom Metazoa; phylum Nematoda; class Chromadorea; order Rhabditida; family Rhabditidae; genus Mesorhabditis; species Mesorhabditis sp. LJ9110. The sequence goes on from JBBGBA010000075.1 coordinate 23,316, forward strand.
CTTCCGGGACGGAGAGATGGCGCAGGTACTTGTCGATTTCTGGCGGTTTCTCTCTCACTCTCCGCTCTCTCTCTCTCTCTCTCTCCACTTAAAAGTTTACTTTCAGGTGTACCACGACCAGATGAAGAATGCGTGGGACGGTCCCCCGGGTCTGGGTCCCAATAAGAAACGACACTGCAGCGCTCCCGTTCTACCCCTGGGACCCAACCTCGAATCAAAAGCCGCCATCTACGTACCGAACGACCTGAAAGTATAGAGTACCAAAAATTTTGTGGCTGTTTGTGTTGAATACGGAACTTTTTTTAATTTTTGGAGATGTCATTTTCGCATTTTGCGGGTTTTAGAAGAATAAAGAAATTTTTTGAACGTACGCTGCAGCTAGTTTTTCACCGCTAGAGGAACGCAGGGAATCTCCGTTAGCCTGCCCTTTCCTAAAAAACCACTGCTAGCCTGCCCTTTCCTAAAGAATCTCTTCTAGCTTGCCCTTCCTAAAGAAATTCTACTAGCCTGCCCTTTCCTAAAGAATCTCTGCTAGCCCGCCCTTTCCTGAAATTTCAGAGCAGTCCGGTTATTGAAACTTTCAGAATTTTGTTCCAAGGACTCTTCATCATCCGTGGGAAAAAATGGGAATTTTCCTATGCCCTTCCACAAAGCCGGTTAAAGCGGCATTCAGCCTGTGATTCAGTGCGTAAATTGAAGTCGCGCGGAACTTCATTCTTTGCGTTCTTATGATGAATTTTCGACTTTTTCTTTTTGTTCCACCTTTTCGGCTAAAAAATTCCCATCTAGGGCAGGCGAGCAGCAATTCCTAAGGAATCCGGGGCAGCCAGCTGGAGATTCTTGGCACTTTCCGGGATTCAGATATTCGTAGGCTGGGCTCGCGGCTTAGGCTTAGGCATAGGCAGGTTAGGCTTAGGCTTAGGCATAGGCTTAGGCTTAGGCTTAGGCTTAGGCTTAGGTTAGGCTTAGGCATAGGCTTAGGCTTAGGCTTAGGCTTAGGCTTAGGCATAGGCTTAGGCCTAGGCTTAGGCTTAGGCCTAGGCTAAGGCTTAGGTTAGGCTTAGGCTTAGGCTTAGGCTTAGGTTAGGCTTAGGCTTAGGCTTAGGTTAGGCTTGGGCTTAGGCTTGGGCTTAGGTGTCTATGCGGCTTCCGTACGTCCACCACGACTTCCGTGTGCCCCCGATCACTGAATCAAACCGTATTTTTTAATTTTCGTAATGCATTAGTCATATAATGCAATTCCCAAGGGTCCGTATCGCAAATGTTCAAGTCATGGTAGACACATTTTTATCTATACTTTCTCTGTTGCTAATCCACCTGATTTAACTTTGATTTTCCGTTTTTGCGCTAAATGTAAAGAGCCCCGCCTACCGTATTTACCATGTCACGGTGCTTCTCCCCCTAAAGTGCGCTCAAGAGAATTCGAAACCGCGGAAATCTTGGGAACTAAATTTCATGCACTTGGAAATGCCCTAAGTAGTTCCCAGACAGCCATCTCGGATTTTTAGGGTCGTTACTTTGGTCAGATTTTTGTGATTCATCACACTTGCGTTTGCGCCTTCCGGACGCTGTTTCGTATCAAGGGTGCAGGTGGCCCCCGTAGCGAATTGTGCCATTCAAAAGTGCGTCAAAAACAGTACCGGAAACGTCGTGGTACGTAGCTTGCGAAGCCCTGATGTAGGTGCTAGGCTTTTCCGAAATGTTCACCTTTTTAGGATTTTTTTTTGAAAAATGGTTTTTCTCTTGCTTCAAGATCCCCTGTTGCACCCACTCTGGAATGTACCAAAATTCCGTATTTTGACGACTCTCGTTTCGAGAATTCCTCGGAAAAATCGCACCCCACGCCAGCCCGCAAACACTTTGATCGGCGTGGAAAAGTTTTCCGAGATTTTTGAGAGCATTTTGCTTTTGTGGGGCACGTGTTTTTTGAGCTTCGAGGCTCGACTTTGTTTTTTTCTAGAACTAACTCGCTAAAATGCCGAAAGGAGACGTCTACGTCGAGGATTTCTATATGAAAAGTTTGGTCTACAATTTATGGGTGAGTTCGAGAACGTGAAGGAGAAAGAGAGAGGAAGAGAGCGAGCGAGCGAGAGAAAAAACGAAGAGCGAGAGTGAGAGGAAAAGCGGGAGAGCGAGAGTGCAAGAGGGATAGAGAGAGATAGAGAGAGAGATAGAGAAAGAGAGATAGAGAGAGAGATAGAGAAAGAGAGGGAGAGAGAGAGAGAGTGAGTGCAAGAAACCCTTCACCTGATTCAGATCATCGAAATGTGCTCCCTCGTGCTCCTCACCTTCTGCGTTTGGGGCTACGTGCGCATCCTGAAGCGAAGGGAGGTACAGTGACCCGCCCTGGCTTTCAAGTCCCTTTCAAATCGCAGTTTTGCCACCCAAACCTGCTGCTGCTCCTCATCTGCCATCCTATAACGCACCTGGCGGCGCTCTATGGGCGGCCGATCCGACACGCTATCCAGTTGCTTGGATTTTTGAGCACGAGGATTCTCTTCTATTGGAATCTCAGTGTTGACACTTGTGGGTTGAATTTTGGGTGTAACCATGTCTTTAAAGGGGGTTTTAAAAATTAATAAAAGCCATGCGTATCCTTGAGCTTAGGCTTACGTTTAGGCTTATTAGGATTAGGAAACCAAGGCTATGGATTGTCTTAAGGGCCCTATAACCCTCAAATTTCCAGTGGTGAGCACCACCTTCCTGATCGTCATGGGCTACACGATCGAGCGGATGGTGGCCATGCGATATGTGCATCGGTATGACGAGATGTGGACGGGACGGCCAACGCTCGGGATTGGGCTGTTCATTGGAGCGGTGCGTAACAGCTTGGCAGGCTTAGGCTTAGGCTTGGGCTTAGGCTCGGGCTTAGTCTTGGCATTGGGCTTAGGCTTAGGCTTGGCTTAGGTCCTGGCTTGGCTTCGGCTTCGGTTTAGGCCTGGACTTGGCTCGGCTTTGGCTTACCTTCCAAACCAATTTCTCCTATTTTCAGCTCATCTACTCCTTCATCCTGTTGCTCAACTACAACCTGTGGCTCCCGCTCAATATCGCATATGGAGCCCAATACGTCCTCTTCGCAACCACTTCATTTTTCTTCATATATCTGTATCTAAAATGCAGAAAAGCCTACCGAAAAGTCGCGCTCAAAAAGGAGTCAACCGTCAATGAGAGGTCGGTTTTTCAAAGATCTTCTCCGCCTCTCCTGAAGAATCTCTGCTAGCTAGCTCTCAACCTCCATTTGTTTTTGCAGATTCGACACGGCGCGAAACCTGAAGGCCTCGATGCTGCTGCTAAAAGTTGCCCCATTCAAGTGCATCACCAACTTTGTTTCGCTCTGTCTATACTATTGGATCTGGGAGATGCACAGTCCAGAGTATTTTCCATTCTATTCCGTGCTGTACTTTTACCTCAGCCATTTGCAGGTGGGCAACAAACTCGCTTTTAAAGGGGCTGTGAGGCAAGGATTAGGAAAAGGCCTGCCTGTCTTTTTAGTAGCCTTCAAAGTTTTAGCTCTACTTCCAAATGATACTCACGATTCACGGCCACGCCCAACTGCGGGAAGAATTTTTTTGGATGCTCGGCCAGAAGCGCGACGACAATCCGGAGCGGGTCAAAAATGTGCTCGGGCGGAAGATGATCTTTTCGGAGCAGGAGCAGACGATGGTGAGTTGCTGTCTCTCTCTCTATATCTCTTCCCTCTCTATCTCTCTCCCTCTCTGTATCTCTTCTCTCTCTCTCTCACTCTCTCTCTTTCGCTCTCGCTATCTCCTCTAGTCTTTTTTCAGATGTACTTCAACCAAGTGAGCAAAGCCTGGGACTCCTCCAGGGGCGAGAAGGGCCAAGCGCAAGCTCGCGCTCCCGGACGGCTTCTCCCCCTCAGAAACACGCGGGTTTACGCGGCCACCGAAGTGCCACATAGCTTACAATAGAACACCTCGGGATTGATGCATCATTTGCGATAAATCACGTCTAAACATTATTTTTTAACAATCAATATTTTGTAAAACCAGAACTTAATTCCTCAAACGATAACAAAATCGAAACAAAAAAATATTTACTCCAGCCTCGGTCGATGATTAAACGAAGCCGCAAAAAATAGAAACGAGCTGGTCAGGGCAAAGTAAAAACAGTACACAATGACTCCTACGGTGAGATCTGGTGGCCGGAAAAGGGTTTTTGGCTGGATTTGAATGGCAGAGACATCTTGGACCTAAAAATTCAGAGTAGGTAGCTTAGGCTTGGGCTCAGGCTCAGGCTTGGGCTTAGGCTTAGGCTTATGCTGAGGCTTAACCTTAGGCTTGGGCTTAGGCTTACGTTGTGCTTTGGCTTAGGCTTAGGCTTAGGCTTAGGCTTGGGCTTATTCCTAGGCTTAGGCTTAGGCTTACTACTACCCTACTGACCTTGTAGGGCACGAAGCCGGCGGCGTACAGAGCGTGGGTGGCTCGAATCTTGGCGCACTGGGCGACGGTGTAGATTGGGACCTGCAAAAGCCTTGAAATTGAGCTTGAAACTGTGGCAGGCTATCAGAGATTCTTTAGGAAAGGGCAGGCTTGCAGGGATTTATTAAGAAGGACTCGCAGCTGACCTCCTTGAACTTGGCCGCTAGAATGTTGTGCTTCTCGCAGTCAAAAATCAGCTCTTGACTGGCATTCGGTCTCTGCAGCTCCGGCTTCACTTCGTTTTGGATCCAAGCATGCAGCTGGCTTTTCCGGATGAAGATCGTCTCGAGGAAAGGCTGCAAAAAAGGTTAAGCTCATTTTTTAAGGTTCTGCGGAACCTGGGCCGCCCAGAAAGTCGGTGAAAATACGCGGAGGTTTTGAGCGAATTTCTGCTGGTCCTGGGATCGAATCAGGAGTCCAGAGGAGAGATTCGAGCCGAGCAGGAGGAGGGCTGAAAATGCAAGCTAAGCCTAAATTTAAGCCAAAGTCTAAGCCAAAGCCTAAGCCGATGCCTGAGCCGATCTAGGCCTACCATACATCCCAAACGCCAGCGTACGACCCCGGAAAAAGTGGGCCAAGTTCCAGGCGAGGTAGCGGAAGATGCCGAGGTGGAGGAGAATCAAAATCGTTAGAATCGTGATGTTCACCAGATTATGGGGATGCAGAATCGTTGCGATTTCCTTAACGATTTGCCTTACGAGTTCCTTTAATGGCTAACATACCGTAATTCCGCTGATGGTCAGGGCCGGAAAAGCTGCGCATAAAGCGATGCAAAAGAGGGATGGTAGGTCGAAGATGAGCTAGGAATCGTTGTAGGTTTTTCGCTCTCTCTCTCTCTCTCTCTCTCTCTCTCTCTCTCTTTCTCGCTATCTCTCTCTCTGTCCCTCGCTCACTTCTTTCCCGTACCTTACTAATGACGTGCGTCTTCGGCCCGTAGAGCCCGCTCTTCACGTCACCATACACAAAATGGCGTTCGGAATGGACTGAAGTTAATTTTTGCAAAATTTTAACATAAATCTTTAATTAATAAATTTTAGAAGCAGCGCGTACCTTGAGAAATATTCCAGAACCCAAGAAGAAGAGGCAGAAACAGGAATAGGCCGATCGCCAAACCAAAACGGTCTTCGATACCGGCACGCTTGTCGGTTGGTCTAAAATTTCGGAGTTCAGCAGAGTTCCTGCCTTTTCCTTAAGAGTCTTTGCTAGTCTGCCCGATCCTAAAGAAAATCTGCTAGCCTGTCCTCCCACACTTACAAATCATAGCACAAAACTCCGAGTGAGCACGAAAACAGGAGGGCGAGCAACGGCTCGCTATGGTTGGATGGATGGTTGGCGGCGACCCAGGCTTGCCTTCTGAAAAACGGAGATCAGCTGGAGATATAGCGAAGGAGTGAGATGGAGAGAGCGAGAAAGAGAGATAGTGAGAGAGAGCTAGTTAAGGCACAATCTACTAAATTTTCCCGACTCACCTTAACAAAACCCAAACGTTAAACAAGAATCCGGCAGGGTTGATCGGCGGACAGACGGTTTGTATCTGAAAACCAGATATTTCCATCTCTCTTTCTTTTTCTCTGTATCGCGATCTCACTCTCTCCCCTTCCTACCGTCGTCAAATTCAGCACCGGCCGCTCCCGTTTCCACAAATCGGCCAGGTAGCGTATCCGAGCCGCCGATTCCTTAGAAGAAGCGGCGGAGAGATGGTCATGAGTCACCAGATCGACTAAATTTTTCGCTTTCTAAGAGATGTCCCGGTTACCGTAATAATCACATGGGTTTTTTAGGGCTGGACATGGGAAATTGTGCCTCTCGAAGTAGGGGATCAACTTGTGCGTCCAATCCGCGTAGATGATACGCCCGGAGGCGAGGAGGACGGCTGAAGGAAAATTTAAGAAAATCTGCTAGCCTCTGGGCTCCTTAACATCCCCCCTTTCCCAAAAATTTCCCAATCTCTGCTAGCCTCCTTTCCTGGCCTGCCCCTTCTTATAGAATTTCTGCTAGCCTGCCCTTTCCCAAAGAATTTCGGCTAGCCTGCCCTTTCCTGGCTGCCTGCTAGCTAGCAGAGATTCTTGAGGAATTTCGCAACCAAGATCCCAAATCTTTTGCTTACTTTTATGAAACATCAGTAGCGTCTCCATATTCGTTGGCGCGATTGCCATCAGGATAATTCGATTCAGCTTCACCGCCCAGTCTCTTCAAAATTTTACTTCTACCAGTTTTCAATGTTTTGTACCTCAAATAATCGACAATGAAAGCAATTTCGTATACATCTAGGTCCTTGAGGGCGTTGTCCATAATGAGTATATCTGAAAAGAAGGCATCCACCTGGAGGAAGCCATATGCTAGCAGAGACCATTTAGGATGCCGGCGGCACCAACCTGTATCCTTCAGAATCGCCACGGCAATCTTGGCGCGCTGTTTTTCGGCTTCGGAGAGGTTTTTGAGCAGTCTATGTTTGACTTGAGATAAACAAAGCGTTTTGATGAGTTGATCTATCTAGAATAACGGACAATTTAAAGTACACCTTCCGTAATACCATATTTTCAAGTCGAAAAGCCGCAGTGGCCGGTTGCTCGAGGTAGCTCATGAATTTGAGGTATTGCAGAACGGTTAGGTCGCTAGGAGGGGCGTCGATAGGGACGTGGGCTAGGGAAGATACTTTGAGGAAGGGAGCGAGAGAGAGAGAGAGAGAGAGAGAGAGAGAGAGAGAGCGAGAGAGAGAGAGAGAGAGAGAGGTACCGGCACGCCGGGCGAACTGTTTCAGCGTCAAAATGTGGCCGTTCATCGAGATTTCCCCACGAAAGCGACCCTCTGGTGGATGCCGGGCGGCGAGGAGATGAAGGAGGTGTGGACTTCGGTTTCTGAAGCTCAGGCTTAGGCTTAGGTTAGGCTTAGGCTTAGACTTAAGCTTAGGCTTAGGCTTAGGCTTAGGCTTAGGCTTAGGCATAGGCTTAGGCTTAGGCTTAGGCTTAGGCTTAGGCTTAGGCTTAGGCTTAGGTTTAGGCTTAAACTTATACTTAGGATCATGCTTAGGCTTCGACTTGAACTTAGGCATAGTGATATGCCTACCATTCGTATACAGTAACGCCGTGGCCTCGCCCCCGTCAAATCGATCGTGACGTCGTGCAGACTGTGGAGGTGGCGCCGGGCCCTAAACGTCATTTTAATTTTACATTTGAGCCCAGTTACCGTAAGCACATCCGGTCCATCGTCGAGCGTAGATCAAGTGAAAATGACAACCTCGTCAGGCAAATTTGCGGGCTCCTGAAGCCGATTTTTTGGTGTATTTTGGAAAGTTTTGAAATGCCTGCCATCTGTCGATTGCTTTGTGGCTAATTTGCTGACGGAAGCCACAAGAAACAAACTTTCTGCTCCGGTTCACCGGAAGTTCCGTGGCAGCCGGGTAGCCAAGGCGGTGAACGGCCGGCCTGACCGGTTCGACCACCGGAAAGTAGTGGGAATTGTGCCGGATCGAGCCGAAGAAGAGGCTATTTTCGGGGCCGAGACTACAAAGGAATTTCCTGATCACGTCTCATTTTTAGCTGGCTTACTTCTGAATCTCCGACTCGGCGTAGTGCGTCTCCAGCGTCGGTTCGGTGGGCCCGCTTCCCGTGTCTGGCGGGGAGGGGCGGCTTTAGAAAAAATGCCTTTTAAAAATATTTTTTCAGATTTTAAAATGTTTTAGAAACGGTAATACGCCTTGTATTACCACGACTGCGGCAATCTCTGCAAAATAACGTACCTGTCCGGCCACTCCAGCTTTGGGCGGCCACGCCCCATCTGCCTGGCTGCTTTGGGATCGGCTTTAGGCGCTGAAACCACCCGATTGGTGATTAGGCTTAGGCTTAGGCTTAGGTACAGGCTTAGGCTTAGGTTAGGTTGAGGCCTAGGCTTTGGCTTAGACTTAGGCATAGGCTAGGCTTAGGCTTAGGATTAAGCTTAGGCTTCTGCTTCGCTTAGGCCTAGGCTTTGGCTTAGGCTTAGGCATAGGCTAGGCTGAGGCTTAGGATTAAGCCTAGGCTTCTGCTTCGCTTAGGCCTAGGCTTGGGCTTAGGCTTACGCTTGGGCTTCGATTTAGGCTTAGACTTAGGCTTAGGTTTGCTTAAGTGCGACCTACAAAAATTCGTCTCGTTGGTTCTGCGAAGCCCGTGCCCCGTCTGCTTGTTGTTGGCTTGAATCCGGCCGGTGGTGTCCTGGCAAGAAAAAGGTCAGTAAAATTCTTAGGGGAGGATTTTGGAGTCCACACGACTACAAGTAACAGTCCGGATCAATAGCAAGACCTCCGGGGGTTAGGGGGTGGCTGAAAGGGGGGAGGACTGTATAATTGCCCTTCCCGGGTTGCACCTTTCAGGATCTATCCTATACAAAACCGTCCAGAACCTCGAGGGACTCAAGGTTAAGGTGAAATTAGCATAAAGCATGGCTACGATAGTTACTGATACCATAAAAACTACCATAGACCTTAATTTCAGTTTAAAAAATACAATAATTGAAACTTATAATTTCATTTTAATTTAATTTAATGTATTTAATTAAATTTTAATTTACTTTAGGTATTTAATTATTTAAAGAGAATTTTATTAAATTTGCCCACCACCTCGCAGCAGCTCCATTCGGCCAGCCTTTCGTTCCAGTCGGTAGATTGCATTGTCAGAAGCGGAAGTGCTAGAGGAAGCTAGAGAGAGCGAGAAAGAGAGAGAGAGAGAGAGAGAGAGAGAGAGAGAGGGAGAGAGAGAGAGGGAGAGAGAGGGAGAGAGAAAACTAAGGCCAGAAATAAATTTCAAATATGGAAATTTTGTGTTAATGCTGCCAGGTGGGGACCGATCGCCAAGCCGGGCCAATTATCGACCTGCGCACCTGGCCCGCAGCGTCCATGTTTTTAACGGGGGTGGGAAGGTATAGGCGAAGCTTTTTAGGTGCTCTTTGGGTCCCGCAACGAGCTAATTTCACATTGATAATTTTTCCTGTACCTATAGTTTTGATTATCCCCTTACGAGCACCTTTAAAACGACTGCGAGCGAAAAATCAGATCAAAAATGGTCCCACAGCGATTCCCAAGATTTCTGGGAAGAAGAGGATAATCCGTAGAGTTGTCCTATTTTGGATCCTGCCAGGAGAGAGAGCTGGAGAGGGAGAGAGCGAGGGCGAGAGAGTGAGGGAGGGAGAGAGAGCGAGAGCGAGAGCGAAAGTAATAAAGACACCCAAATTCTTTGTGATCCATATTTCTAGTGACTTTATCTGTATTTCCTTAGTTTTTCATGTGTTTCCGTGTGACTCCAATTTACACTAGCGTGGACTAGTCACTTTATTGACCGCAAAAATCTAAATTCCACAATGAAACCGTCCGAGGGGTGGGGCCTTGGTGGAAAGCCGGAAGGGAGCCGCGCACAAATAACACAATAAAATTTACAAAACATTAAATAATCGTACTGAAAATCAAATCAAAATCCTTTGTACATGAAAGACTGGCTGAGGCTGCCGGGTCGACGTTTCAGCTTGAATTCTGCGTAAAAATATTTGTCGACGGGGCAGACTGGTGGCAGTGAGTTGAGCTTTGGCAGTGGTGGGGGATTACGGTACCGTCCGGGTTACGGTAGGTGGTACGTAGGGCTCCGCCGCTGCCAGACGGCTCGGATTCTGGGGGTGGGGTGTGCGGGCTTAGACTTAGGCTTCGTCTAGGCTTAGACTTAGGCTTAAGGTTAGGCTGAGGCTTACGCTTAAGCTAGACCTTAGGCTTTGGCTTTTAAAGGCCCATCGAAGTCTCGGCTCCTAGTTCAAAATCCGGGCCGTCTCACTAGAATAACTAGACCGACAGCCGCCGCGGCCGCGCGGCAGACATATTTCAATTTTTTTGGGTTTTTTGAAAATATGCAAATTAGGGATTTTCAAGCAAAAATCCCCATTTTTGCATATTTAAGGTAATACCGTAGGTGCACGATCGCTTACGCTACCGTACCCCACGGTAGTAAATGCTTGGCAAGTGTGGATCTCCGAATAGATGGTGATGAATTGGCGGGCGGTTCTGGTCGTTGCTCTACACAGGGGGCGACGCTACGGTACTCCGTGGGGCGCGTTTTAGAAAACACGTCCCGAGGGCCCGCGCGTAGAATGGCAGTGGAGTGGGAATAGCAAAATTTTAGAGTGGGAATTATGCAAATTAGGCATCCTTTTTAGCTTGTGCTAAAATTTGCAGAATTCCCTCGACATTTTAAAGCATAAATCGAGTACGAATTCAATTGAAAAACACATAGAAACGGCTAGACGGACTAGAAAAAAAACAGGAATTTTTGTAAAAATTAAAAAGGAAACTCTATGCGGTGCTATCAGGGGTACTGTACAAGAAATACGAACGGGGCAAAACGGGGCAAATTTAGATGTAAAATGTTATTCTTTTCTGGGGCTCTGTACACATCACCGGGAGCACATCTCGGCGCTGCGTGCGGCCACGGATTTCTGAAAAAAAAACGTGATTAGGCTGGGCTGGGGTCATAGGCTTAGGCTTAGGCTTAGGCTTAGGCTTAGGCTTAGGCTTGGGCTTAGGCTTAGGCTTAGGCTTAGGCTTAGGCTTAGGCTTAGGCTTAGGCTTAGGCTTAGGCTTAGGCTTAGGCTGTGGCTTAGGCTTAGGCTTGGGCTTAGGCTTAGGCTTAGGCTTAGGCTTAGGCTTAGGCTTAGGCTTATGCTGAGGCTTAGGCTTAGGCTTAGGCATAGGCGTAGGCTTGGGCTTAGGCTTAGGCTTAGGCTTAGGCTTAGGCTTAGGCTTAGGCTTAGGCTTAGGCTTAGGCTTAGGCTTATGCTGTGGCTTAGGCTTAGGCTTGGGCTTAGGCTTAGGCTTAGGCTTAGGCTTAGGCTTAGGCTTGGGCTTAGGCTTAGGCTTAGGCTTGGGCTTAGGTTAGGCTTAGACAACTCACACATAGGTAGAAGTTGGGTCCCCTTTAGACATTTTCCCAGGGCGTCCAGATCGGCGGATTTCAATGTGGAATCAGGATTTCTAAAAACTGTCCCGGTTACCGTACTCCTCTCGGAAAACTCACCAATACTATCGGCAATATTCAGCATATTCTCTGCCTAGTCCAAAAAAGTTTTTGGTGTTTCTCTGGGGATGGGCCGGTGTCGACGCGCCATCATCAGATAGGTGGCGGCTGGCTAAAAATTTATAGAATTCAGGGATTGCAAAATTCCAAATATTTTCCTGTCTTTCTTGCCTCTTTAAAACCCAACCCTGATCTACTGAGTCGTTGTTTCGATTTTTCGAATCCCTTGAGCGTGGCTGGTTGCATTGCCCGATCGACCACTCACCACTCGTGTGCCATCGGCTTCTGGCGCTGTAGGAGGGGACCGGTTTTTTCGGCTGTTGCTCTTTCTCGCCCTCTCTGCTTTATCGCCAGCCGAGTGCCAGCCAGCCAGCCACCCTCAGGCGGGCCGCCCGAGCCCGAGGCGGCTCGTGTACTGTTGCCTGGAAAGCTGAGTATGTTTTTCGCAGAGAGAGCGAGAGAGAGAGAGAGAGAGAGAGAGAGAGAGAGAGCGAGAGCGAGAGAGAGACACAGAGCGTAAACTGGAGAAACAAAGATGTGGGCGAGACACAAAGTATAAAAAACTGCCTTAAACTATCTAGAAGATATGCCCAAAAACGAAAAATTAGACATAAGGAAAGCTCGGAAGAGCGAAAAAATAGAGCGAGAGAGAGGGAGAGAGAGAGGGAGAGCGAGTGAGAGAGGCAGTGTGATAGATAGTCGAAGGACCACATAGAATTTCGAATTTCTAGACAATAACGAATTTGCGTAAAAAAAAGTTAGAAAGAGGAATCTCGAGAAAAAGAGCGAGAACGAGAGAGAGCACGAGAGAGAGAGAGAGTGAGAGAGAGAGAGAGCGAGAGAGAGAGAGAGCGAGCGAGCGAGCGAGAAAGCAACCAGAGACCAGAAAAATAACCAGATAGCCAGTCAAGAAATTCCCAAGACTGGTCCCATTACGCAAATGAGACGGGTGGGCAGCCCCCCCCCCCCACTTCAACGTCCCTTTAGCTATGCAGTCCAATCGTTCCCTCACTCTCTCTCTCTCTCTCTCTCTCGCTCTCCCGCTGCAAAGAAATGTGCCTTTGTCCCGTTTTGCTGGGATGTGTGTGGTGTGACCGCTGGATGGGGAGTCCAGGACCGGCTGGCAGCCATAAAACGGCTGCCAAGCTACGCAATGTAGAAAAGAGTAGGAGGGAGCTGAAAACGTAACGAGTGAAATTCGCTGTCCCCAACCCTTTAAAGCTAAAATACAAGTCGTAATCGAGTGTCGAGGGGAGCCTGGTGAGCCACGTTGCTGAAAGCTTAGGTAAAGGGTTAGGCTTTGGTTTCGGCGGTGGGTTTAGGCTTAAGTTAGGTAGTCTTAGGCTTAGGCTTGGGCTTAGGCTTAGGCTTAGGCTTAGGCTTAGGCTTAGGCTTAGGCTTAGGCCAAGGCTTAGGCCAAGGCTTAGGCTTAGGCTTAGGCTTAGGCTTAGGCTTAGGCTTACGTGAGGCTAAGGCTTGGTACTCGGCTTGGGCTTTGGTTTAGGCTTAGTCGTCGCTTAGCCGTTGATATGGGCTTAGGATTTGGCTTCAACTTATGCCAACTCAAAAAAGAACTCGAAACGCAAAAAGTAGCCTAAACCCCTATGACTCTACTATAGTATGCCGAAACAAAGCGGTAAGCAAAAACCGGGAGCCGGGTCAGATAGTGCAAGGAAAAAGGAGGGGGCGGAGAAGCAGGGGTGCCAAAAATGCGATACAAGCCGGAAATCGCCGGGGGAAGGGGGAGTGGACCCGCATAAACAAGCCACTATACGAAAAAGGGGCGAGGAAAAAAAGGGGGGGGGGGGAGTGAGCGAGGGAGAGAGTGTGAGAGAGCGGGGGGGTGGGGAAAAAAAGAAAGAAACAGAGAGCGAGAGGTAGAGAGATAGACAATCAAAGCTAGAGCACCCCCCAAAGCAAAGTTTACTAATAGCAAATTCTTGTAAACTAGAGTAAAGCCGAGTGAGAGAAATAGAGCGAGAGAGAGAGAGAGAGAGAGAGAGAGAGAGAGAGAGATAGGGAGCAAGGCCGAAGTATGCCGAGACTCCCAGCTTCATAAAAGAAATATAAACTCCTAGACGAAACCAAGACCAAAAATATAATAAATCGACAGAATCAGCCCCGCTACGGACACACGCAGCCCCCACACAAACAAAAAGACGTGGAGGGGCGGCGACGCGGAGCTTCCGCCTGCCGCTGCAGCCCGGGCACCCCTCGAAAAAGAAGAGGGCCGACAACCGGACCTGAGAGAGAGAGAGAGAGAGAGAGAGACATGGCTGCACGCGAGCCCGAAGCACCCACCCCGTTTTTGCGGGCCGAAAACCGGTGGGGGGAGGGTAGACGGGGGGAAGCAATTTTCACATTTACGCATTTTAAGAGGAACTGGAATGCTGGAAGCATAGGCTTAGGCTTAGGCTTAGGCTTAGGCTTAGGCTTAGGCTTAGGCTTAGGCTTAGGCTTAGGCTTAGGCTTAGGCTTAGGTTAGCTTAGGCTTAGGCTTAGGCATAGGCTTAGGCTTAGGTTAGGCTTAGGCTTAGGCTTAGGCATAGGCTTAGCCTTAGGCTTAGGCTTAGGCTTAGGCTTAGGCTTAGGCTTAGGTTAGGCTTAGGCTTAGGCTTAGGCATAGGCTTAGGCTTAGGCTTAGCCATGGCTTAGGCTTAGGCTTAGGCTTAGGCTAGGCTTAGGTTAGGCTTAGGCTTAGCTTAGGCATAGGCTTAGCCTTAGGCTTAGCCATAGGCTTAGGCTTAGGGATTCCCAGTCGTCTGATCGAAAAATCGCCTGATCGAAAATCTCCTGATCGAAAATCGCCTGATCGAAAAATCGCCTGATCGAAAATCTCCTGATCGAAAATCGTCTGATCGAAAAGTCGCGCGATCGAAAAATCGCCTGATCGAAAATCTCCTGATCGAAAATCGCCTGATCGAAAAGTCGCCTGATTGAAAATCGCCTGATCGAAAAGTCGCCTGATCGAAAATCCCTGATCGAAAAATCGCCTAATCGAAAATTGCTGTAGCAAATCCTTATCAAAGTTGTAGCATATTTTCTGCTGCTCGTCGAGCGTCGTCCGGTCGCGTTTCTTCGGGGCATGCGCGTATTCTCGGAGCTGTCTCAGTTTGACCCGGGTTTCGAGCTCGAACTTCTGAAGGTAGTTGAGGAATTTCCACATGGACGTGTGCTTGCAGCCAAAGTGTTGGTTGAGTGCGTTGTTGGTGCCTAAGCCTAAGTCTAAGCCTAACCACGAAGCATGGTATGACAAATCCAAGTGCAGAGGCAAGAATAATTTTATTTCACCTGGTTTTGTCCTTCAGCCCCGATAATTTTCGATTAGAGGATTTACGATCAGGTGATTTTTCGATCAGACGATTTTCGATCAGGCGATTTTCGATCAGACGATTTTCGATCAGGCGATTTTCGATCAGACGATTTTCGATCAGACGATTTTCGATCAGGCGATTTTTCGATCAGGCGATTTTTCGATCAGGCGATTTTCGATCAGGCGATTTTCGATCAGGTGTTTCTCGATCAGACGACTGCCAACCAGGCTTAGGCTTTGGCTTAGGCTTAGGCTTAGGCTTAGGCTTAGGCTTAGGCTTAGGCTTAGGCTTAGGCTTAGGCTTAGGCTTAGGCTTAGGCTTAGGCTTAGGCTTAAGGGTTTTGGCTTGTAAGAAGTTTCTAGAAGCTCGCGCCGACCTCGTGCTCCCCGCCCATGTGCTGTTCCATGTACCCCGGTGCATACCAGAACCCATAAGCCGCTGAGCGGGCGGGCGAGCAAGGTGATGGGCACCTTGGCGGTGTGATGACGCTGAAAAGTAATTCTCCTTCACTCACCACCATCGCCGCCAACTCGATTCACTATACGAAATCCGGGAAGTTAGGTGGGAAACGCTGTGAAAATACCGGAAATTGGGAAAGTGGTAGCTTTCCTAAAGAATCAATGCTAGCCTACCCTTTCCTAAAGAATCTCTGCTAGCCTGCCTCTCCCATCGTAGCTACAACCTTAGCGGAAGTATTCTCAATAATACCCTCCAATTAAGCTACTAAAACGCGGTGTACACAGTACAGTAGCGGAGCGTAGCTATTAACGTTAATTGTTGCTTCCCCCTCTTTTCCAGGCCTTTTCTTTGTCATTACGATTGGAATTATACAAGTTGTCGAGCCCCAAAGTAACTAAAATCAGCGTGATGCTACAGTAAGCTTTTGGAACACGAAATCGTGTTCTTTGAAACATCTAAAATCTCGGTGAGAGTCCTGGAAGGAAAAGGAAAAGTTTTTTTAATTCGAAAGCAACTGTACAAAATAACCTAAAAAAGTAGCTTCAGTGTGCCGGCGGCTCGAAACCCCTGGGAATTCATCTTCTGCCCCACCGCAGGCGCATAGGCAATCCATCTGCCCCTAGTTTGCCCGCCTTTCCTAAAGAATCTCTGCTAGCCTGCCCTTTCCTAAAGAATCTCTGCTAGCCTGCCCTTTCCTAAAGAATCTCTGCTAGCCTGCCCTTTCCTAAAGAATCTCCGCTAGCCTGCCCTTTCCTAAAGATTCTCTGCTAGCCCTTTCCAGCCCTATGCAAATCCCTGCCGTCCGACCCCAACAACGAGTTGCCATAGTTACAACGTTGCGTTAAGGCACTTCGCTAATACTGACCCCTAATTTCCATTACATTTAAACCTATATTAAACCGCTCATACGTTAGCTTAAATCCTAATTATAATTACTATTAATGGCCGCCGGGGCCAAGGAGCTGCTCATCGTGCTGCAGCTCGGCATGATCATCGCCGACCTGGCGTTCAACCTCGCCGACAATTTGCTGCATGCTGACAATATGGCGCTGCTGATGATTTATATGTAAGTAAAAAGATTTGTAGACATTTTAAATGCAAATTTAAGCAAAAAAATGCGTTTTCAGCTTTTAAAAAAAGTTGAAAACGCTCTAACATGCTAAAATCCGTAACTAAAACACATTTTAGACTGCAAGGCACAAATCTGGTGCTTTCCGTAATTGTTCTCGTCATCTCCTTCAGCTCCACCTTCGTTTTCCAGGTAAAATCACGTTTCCAAATTGGGTTCTTTCGCATTATCGGGGAAGACCAACTTTTTTGGATCTAATTTTTGAAATAAAATAGTGGAAGTGTTTATAAATGAGTTTTTACTGGTCCTAAAAATGAAAACTTTACAATTTTCTATTTAAAAAGAAATACCAATAACGATCTTTCGACCAAAAAAGCCGATTTTTTGCCAAATATCGACTTTTTTAAACATTTTGTTAAAGTTTCTAAATAATTTTCTAATTAAAATATATATTACTAAAACACTTATAAAACATATAGGACCTTATTAGACATTTCTAGACTTAAAAAGAAAAGTCCACCCACCCCCAATAATGCAAAAGCACCGCAAAAAGAAACGATTTACTTTTAACAATTCCTTAGGCTGGCCTCATCTCATTACTGCTGAAACAATTCTCGCCAACCCTGATAATAGCCGTGGTGTATTTAGTGCTATCCGTCACACTTCATTTCTTCAGTTTGGTGGGTTTTTGGATGCCGCAGCGCAAATATTCACTCAACAATTGCAGAGGATGCGCTGGAAAAGCCCGGATAGCCTGCCGTGGGCTTCTCCCTGGCTCGCAGGGCTGTACGTGATACAAAGATTAGGTGGGTTCCACGATCTTTCGCATTAGGGGGGTGGGGGGGGGGGGGTTCTCCCAGTCTAGAAATGCGTAAGAACTTAATAGGAACTATTTTAAAAGTTTTTAGTGAAATAAAACCTTATTTTAACTAGAAAAACTATGAAACCTTTTCAAAAAGTCGAAAGTTCGGCCAAAAACGGTGATTTTTGTTCGAAAAATCTATATTTTTTCGCACTTTTTTTTGATGAAAAGTGGTAGTTTTAACGATTAGGAATAGCAACAAACGATTTAGAAACACTGCCGACTTTTGATTAAAAAAATCCTAAGAATTTTTTTTGTTTCCCCCGATAATGGAAAAGAACCGGATAATGCCACCGAAATAGTCACTAACAACCGGATTTAGCGGCAGTGTTCTACTATTCGAGCTATAAAAAGACGGCGTTCCTCCTCTCCGATCCGCGCTTCCATTCCGACAACAAGTGGCTGCGGGAGCAGATCAGGACCCGATAAACTCGTCGAGATCTAGAGTTTATTACATTACCCGACAAAATCTGAGCATGGCAAATCACAGTCGAATTGAGACAAATACCCGATCAAGCCCGAAACAACAAATCTTATTCTTTGTGCAAAATTAGGGCATCCGATTTCATCCTCGCCAACGCGTCCATAAATCGCAGGTCGGGCTCGACGATCGTCAGAGGTTCGCAGGCCTCGTCGTCCGCATCCAGGGCCGAGCGTGTATCGTCTACCAACTAAAATTTTGGTCTTTCGGTTCTTTCGCGTTATCGGGGGGGGGGGGCGCACTTATTTTTATAATTCTAGAATGTCTAGTAGCTAAATAATAGAGTTAATAGTGTTTTTAGTAACTATATTTGAACTAGAAAAGTCGCAATTTTCGTGAAAAATCGGCCATTTCGGTCGTAAAATCGTTTTTTTGACGTTCTAATAAAATGTTGCATAGTTTTGAGGTTTGGTATATCAAAATAGTAAAAAACCACCTAGAAACATTTCCACTATTCACATTTGAAAAATCAGATCCTAAGAAAAAGTTGGTCCTCCCGCTAATGCGAAGGAGCCGGTGTCTGCTAAATTCAAAAACTCGAACCGTAGTGTAGAAGCCGAATATCGTTTCGTAGTCCGGCTGAAATGTGGCCGATGGCGGTGTCCCGGAAATCAGTCCGTAGGCCTTGGTGATTTGCTTGTCGAGCTCATCGACCGTTTGCTCGATTCGGTCGTAGATATCGGAGATTTGGTTGCTCAGATTGGCGCATGCTCGCTCGCTAGCTGCTGGCCCGGCGGCCTGAAAACAAAAATTCGTGTTAATCGAGGGCAACTCACGCTTCGAACGCCCGACTCGTTTCTCCGTAGCGTCAGATACGACTTTTTCATGTCCTGAGCCTGCAAGAAAATGGAAAATGCATGGATGAAAAAGAGTTACCTCTCGAACAAGCTGCTTTAACCTCAAATAGTCGTTGTATCGGGCTTGACACTGGAGCGCGAGTTCCCGGTAGTCATCATCGCCCGACCGATCTTCCATCGCGGAGGAGAGACCTATAAAATGAAATTATGAGAGAAAAAAGAGCAATCTATTGAAAAAAATGAGAACGAAACCATCTAAAAATGCGTCAGGAGCCATCCGAAACGTTGAAAAACTTTGCCATGGGTTTCGCGCTCATTTTTTTTCAGTTTTATTATGTTAAATCTGTGTAAAAAGTTACATTTATTTAAAAACTGTCATTTTTTCATTTCCGGTCCTGCCGGGCGGCCCAGCGCCCATTGTTTCCTATTTGGCGACCGTGCGCTCCCCCACGCGTCGCGGCAAATTCTCTACACGAGAGAAAAATCTAACCCCCAACTTTGGCGGCTGAAAATAAATATAACTTTTTAGTTTTGGGAATTTTGTTTTTCTTTTATATTTTTGCTTGTGACAAAGAGCCGGATTTTTTATGTCGACTAGCCACTCGGCTTCCTGAAACCCGTTTTCCAAGCCCCGCTTTCTTTTAACGTTTCCATTCTTTTTTTTTCAGAAATCACTCTCATTTCCCTTTTCAGTGTATGAGCTACACGAAAAAGATCGCCGACGCGTCGGTGCAGAACCGATCGACCAGCCCGCTGATCGCGTGGCTGCGCCGGAAACTGCTCGCCGTCGACCGGCTGCCCGTCACGCCGCCGCCCGGTATTGCCGGACCCGACGGAAAGGTGCGAGTTTTGTCTGGTTTCAAAACATTATATCTAGGCCATCTACCATAACCCTTCGCGTTACCCGAACACGCAGTCTGCCCGCAGCCTCGAGCCTGCAAATCTGCCTGGCGGTGTGTTGTACGGTGTATTTTTTAGTTTCTTTTTAGGTGTCCATCATAAACTTGCCGCCAACTACTACTTGGAGAGGGACGGTCGACGGACCGTTGAGCCGCCACCAGCCATTTATGAGGCTGCTGGGAGCGCGGGTGCTTACAGGAAGCTGACCGGTGAAGAATTGAGGTTGGGTTTTAAATTTCGCCTTTGCTAATCGTAGCGCTAGTCGGTCTCATCCATAGTGGATTTTTACTTTTATCGGCGCAGATATAATTGATATTGATGATAATTTGTGTTTTAGCCGAGCTGAAGCCTACTCGAAGGGCCCGGGCGAGAACTTTGGCCTGCAGGCGCCGACTCCTGGCTTTGGAGCTGAATGGAAGCGAAGCAAGCACGAAGAGTTGGACACGCAGAAACACGACCAGGAAATGGCCTACTTTGAACGGTTGGTTTTCATATCTTTTTTTCGGGCTTTCTCCGCATAATCAAAATGAAATTTTTGTGTTTCAGATTCGACCGATACGCCAAGTCCACCTAAATCGCCATTCAATTGATTTTAACCGTTTTCCAACTGCTCGTCAGCATCCATACGGTGTATATGTGTATATGTTAACAAGGGTCTTACTTGTAGGAGTGAATAAAGCGTTAGATAAGTTATTTGGAGTTGGTTGTTGATGTTCTGAGTGTTAGCAACACCGACTACCTTTTTCTTTGCGTTTTGTGCTCGAACTATCCCGAATATCAGATGCGCGTCACGAGCTTGGTACGTAGTGGCCGGAGCTGGGGCAACCTGGGAAAGGTAATTTTGCTCTATGCGGCGTGATTATTGTTTTTAGGTTTATGGCGAGTACCGGATGTCTCTCTCGCCCAACAACCAGTCGGTGCTCCACGGATTCGTCAAGCAGGCCTTTATCAACGTGAGTTTTGAGCCGCCTGATTTTTTTGTGCGTTTACGGTTTTGCATGACAATGCAATTCACAGCTGTTTAAAAAAAGAAAAATTTTTTTTTTATTCAGACTTTCGGAGTTGGAGTAGCGCGTTCCTGTTTTGGCTTTCGATTTTCGCAAATTTTGGCGCGCGTTTGGTTCCGGGATTGCCATCTTAGTGATTTTAGCTATAAATTTTCACTCTACTTTTTCAGACTTTCAAGACGTACATCGTGAGGAACGGCCCCTACTACATCCCCCAGGCCCTCATCTGCTACTACATCTACGACTGGGCCAACAAGGCTAACTGGGATGTATGTGTTTATATGGTTCCCCAGACCTTTGTGTTTTTAGGCCAACCGCAAGAACCCCGCCGACTACGAGAAGGACGCCGCCTAAAAATTCTCGCCCTAGAAGCTTAACCCATATTTTCTACTGTGTAAAATAGCTCGATTGATTTTTGCAGGTACATGGTGTTTTTTGTTAGAATTGACGAATAAATCCATGAAAGTCGTGTGGTTGTCAAAATGCAGGATTGACCTTTTGTGAAAAACATGTTGTGAGCACATCTATTGACCGAGGACTGAGCGAGCGAGTTACGGCTATCCCGGAATAGCATTTAGCGCGTCATTTTAGTTTTCCCATTTTCTCGAAATGGCACCCGATAAATACAAGGAGGACCTTGTCGCTCTCAAGCATCAAATTGAGGAGAAACGCCGAATTATTACCGACGTTTTGCGAGGAGCCGCCGAGATATCGACAGAAAAAGTTTGGGTCGACACTGTATCTGAATTTTGGAATTTAGGGCATCACTCTTCGACGCGAATTTCGGGCTAAGAAACTTGAAGTGAGGACGGCGATCAGTGAGGCGCTGCGCATAGAGGAATTCGACTTCTGGGTGATCAAGCTCGACTTTTCGGGAGAGCACGAGAAAAAGTAGCACCCTTTACGTTTCTAAGGATCCCGGGTTTAGACGGTTGTTACCCTCGATGCTTCCTGGAATTTCTGCAACGTGGGCCCTGTTTGACCCGGAGTGGAGAATGATCAGCTGTATTGAGTGAGAAATTCGGATTCTCGATTCCTATGGCTTCTTTAGCCCGTCTCAACCCACGACCTTCGTGTTGTCTGCGCGTTCGCTAGAAGTTGCCCTGGAAGCGCACATCCAGCTCTCGCTCACCTTAATTCCCTATCGTCCGTTTCCGGAACGGGATCAGGAATTGGGCGAGGTTTCGGATGTGCTGCTAGAGGTATCTTTCGCGTATATTTAAAGTTTTTTTCGTTTCTAGCTGCCGCGCGCCACCATCACCTCGAGAATTTGCGACCTCAACGAACACGGGAAAAACGGTACAAAAGGAATTATATAACATTAAAGTCTATTTTAGGGATACTGATATTCATCCGCTGCCTCGCGGTGGCGTACCACGAAATGGAGACCGCGGAATTCCATAGCGAATTGCTGGAGCGGCGATTCCCGGGCAAATTCAAGATCTACGATTATGGTTCTTTTACGGTGACTTTTGGAATCCGGGTTAAAACCATTGTTTAGGTCTGTTTGGGACAAGCCGAATTCACGAAATCCCTCATCTACGCGCCGCCGCACATGCGCTCCAAGCTATGTCGAATTGTTGCACCGTAAGCGTCAAACTTGTCTGCCGTCCATTTTCTTCTTCAGAAACGAGGAGCTGGCGATCCGGATAGCCGAACGACTGACGGGAGAATGAAACGACAACGCCGATCGTATAAATACTATTTATTCATTGACGTACAGATACAAATACCCGAGCAAAATTGGCCAAATTCAACAACAGAAAACGAACAGATGATACATGATATAAAAACTGGTGAGTAAGTTCAATGTGATTTTATGCGACGGCGTTGTTGTATTGGAGGAGTCGTTGTATGGTGGTCGGGTACCTGGAGATGAAGAAGAGAAGATGTCAAAAGGAACTTTCGACTCACCACTCAAAATTCCCGTTTCGAACCAAAACTTTTTCTGAATCGGTTACGCGAGGGTATTGGGGGCCGGAGTACCGCGGAGGGAGTGTGGGATGAACGTTGGGCCTTCGAAGTCGCGGCCAGTCGAAGCAAAAATTTGAAAAAGTCTTTGTTTGTATTTGAAAAACCTCCAAAGTCTTTGAAGAAAGAGCTTCGAAAGTTTCTTCTTGCTTCTAGCTGTCTCATCATCAAGTTCCGGGGATTCGGCTTGTTCTTCTACCTCGTTTAGTTCAACACGAAAGGATAATTTGGAAAGCGTTCAAGCCAAAAGTCCTTCTATTTTTGAATTTGCCTAGAAGGCACCAACTTCTAGCTTTACTACCGGAAATACAAAGATTATCGCGTTTTTTTTGCAGCGCGGCGTATTGCACGGGGGAAATGGCAAACACAAAAGACCGGTGGGGCTCTTCAGTGCGCCAAATCGATCCCACCCGCCTGGACCACACACGATAAGGCTCTATTTTGTCGTGAAGTTTCGCTTTTCTGGGATTAGCTGCGGCTCGTTGAATTCTCAGGATTACTTCGATTCTTTCGGCTTCCTCTCGTGCCTTATTTAGATTTCTCGCGGACAGGAAAACCCTGGTTTTTCAGGAAACGCCGCCAACACGAAAACGAATGCGCCAACCCGAGTTCACGGACTCACAGGTGAATTTTTGCGCGTATTTTTTTTGCATACAGCAACATTTGAACGACCGTTGATTAAGCTTTTGTTTAGACCCGAAACATCGTCAACGTCTCAGCCAACGAGCCGTTTCCCGAATTGATCGTGAAAGCCGAGGATGGGGACATTTTACAAGATTTGAGTCAATCGGTTAGTGTTTGTAATTTTTATCAAAAGTTACTTTTCCAGAGAAATGGCCAAGAGGAGATGTCCTCCTCGCAGCGGAGTCTGCTGAGCGCGTTCGATGGGTGCCCCGATCCGGACACCGTCCTCCGAGAGACTTTCCACTGTAAACGGGTTTGTACTTGTTCAGTTTTTATTCTGGATTGTCGATGTCGATTATGATTATTGGTAATTTCTTTTACGGGCAAAAAATTTTCGGTCAGGGTCTCTAAACCTAAGCTCTTTTATGAAAGTACCAAAACTTGACAGTGATTTTGATACAGAAAAGTTTACATAGAAACCCTGAAAGCATTCAAAAAGTCCAAATCCAGTCAAAAATGCGAGAAGAATGGCTGTACCGAGTCAAAACTAGCCTTTTGAGACGTTCTAAAATGGTTTTTGTAATGCTGTTGTGCTCGGAGGCTGCTGAAAGCCTTAGAAATTATCGTGGCTTTTGACTGATATAAATATGCTATTTTAAGCGTACTCGTTCGACAGCCAAGCTGATGCCCTTGCCGTTCGAACAGCCGCCGGTTGGGTTGTCCAAGATCGAGTCTACCACCGGAGTATGTCCTTTTCAGTCTAGGAATATAAGACTGTCTTTCTAGTACACCCCAACACGCTCGCAGGAGGTCATCTACGAGCTCGCTGCCCCGTTCGAAGTCATCGTCCCCGAGCAACAAAAGTCAAAGCGAACCCTCAATTATTTGGTGAGTTTTTGATTTGGAAAGATGAATAAGCCTTCCATTTTTAGGTTCGCGAAAGTGCCAATCCGATGGGATCCCGACAGGTGCTCTTCACGAAGATGGGGATAGTGCCCTTTGAATTCAACATCCCGCACGAGTACTACAACGCGCCGGCGGCCTGCTTGGCGATATCGGCACGATATGAGGTAGTATTTATTGAAAACAACAGTTTAATTTGTGTTTAGGACAGTGTTCTGAAGGAGAAGTACGTCGAGATGTGCCCAGTGCATCAGAAAGAAGAAGGTGGGAGTGTGAAACTTGTGCTAAATGGGGGATTCTTTCGCATTATCGGGGGAACCAACTTTCAGCTACAATTGGAGAAGTTCCGAGTAACGTATAATCAGTGTTTTGATGGTTTTTTGACCAAGATTAACTATTTTTTTGGTGGAACACTAAAAAACTTGAAAATTTTTGTTAAACTTTTGGTTTAATTAAAAAACAATTCAGAAACCCTTGATCCATTATATTAGAAAAGTTTGTTCCCCCCGATAATGCGAAAGAACCCTTTAATTGTTAATCTGTTTTAGATTCGAAACTGGCCACCCCGGGACAACGGCTTTTCATGCAGATCCCCGACGAGGGCTATCACCCGGCGATGCTCGCGGCCGAGGGCAACCACTTCAACGCGATCGCTATCGCGCCGACCAGCAGCGTGAATCTGAAGGTTGGGTACTCAGTAGATACATTGACTTCATATTTTCTTCAGTTTGCCTGCTTCTCCTCGTGCTCGTCGATCAACCGCCGGCCGCTGATCCTGGTCTTCGACCTGACTGGGTCAGTTTTCAGAATTTTGATTCAAAAACCTTATATTCAGCGATGGGCTGCCGCCCCAGACGTTCCAAATGGGCCTGCGCGTCTGCGCCAACCCGAAACGCGACGCCGAGAAGGATGCGAGCGTCAAAACGCCGAACGGCGTAAAATGTTGGTTTTCAAAGGGGGGGTTTTTATGCTTGTCTTTAGGCGACCCAGCCGCTAGTACCTCGACGGCGACTCCTGGACATCGTGAGTTTGCTGCATTTTGCTGAGAAAACCCAGTTTCCAGAGACATCCCAATTCCGCAAGCGCTCCCTCCCGTGCAAGCCGATCGACGTGAAGCCGAAGATCCGGCGCAGCGAGGGCGCGGACGACGACACGCATGTCAGGAACGTTCAGGTGAATAGCGTTTACCATTAAACGTTACCTTTTTTTCTCAGATCATTGGCAAGGAAAAGTACGAAAAGACGGTGGCCTACATTGCGGATTTGGAGCGTGCCGAGCGCTATGAACAAGCCAAGGTAGAGATTTTGCAACTGTCAGTTTAGTTTTTGGATTTTCTAGGCGCACTCGAACCTCGGCGAGCCGAACCTGTTCGCGTCGCTGTCGCAGATGAGTGATGACACGAGCCTCGAATTGTACGCGTTTCGATTCCTATTTTTACTAGTTCTTCCAGTTTCCTGAGCCAAGTCGGTGCCGGTGAGCACGCTTCCCAGCTCGCCGACATGGGCTGCACGATGCTCGGCAATCTCTGCGAGCACTTTACAGAGGATGTAAGTAGTCCTTATGCGTTTGTTAATTAAATTGGGTTCTTTTGCATTATCGGGATGACACAAATTTTTTTGTTTAGGATTTTTTAATATTGTAATTTCTAAATTAATTCCAATCTAATTAAGTTCTAAACTGTTTTTACCTCTTACAAAACGTAAAAACTTTACAAATTTTTTATTATAAAATGCTAATAGTCGATTTTTCAACCAAAAACGGCCGTTTTTCGCTCGAACTTCGACTTTTTGCAAAATTTTAAAGTTTTTTGTATAGTTCAAATAGAGATTTATCCCACTAAAAACATTAGTAAAAGACTTCCTCTTAATTCACCAGGCATTTCCAGACTTATTTTCTGTATTTCAGCTCTTCGCTTCAATCGGCATCGAAAAGTCGATGAGCGACTACCTCAACCGGGCCTACCTGAACTGGCGCAACCTCAAGGACGCCGCGGATCTTCGCCTCAATCACTCGTAAATCGTTATTTATCCCATTCCTTCCCTAGAACTCGAAATTTGTTTCCATGTATCTCATCCGATAATTTTGAACCGTTCCTCCTCACGTTTTTGTACAAATCTCCCAACCCCGTGTCTCCCCGAATTCCCGTTGATTTCACATTCATTGTTTTCTATTTCTTTCAAGTTGATTTCAATTTGTTGCCCTTTTCATTGGTCAGTATTTCTAAACGCATCCCCCCTTCTCGCTCAGGAATCCTCAAAATCTCGTTGTAATAAAATTTGGTTTATAGTTTTAGCTTTTAATTATTCGAAATTTGTTCAGAGCATTCCTACGGCAACTTGTAAATAGCAGCCGGTACAGTCGTTACGAACGTTTAGCGGGAAATGCCGATTTGGACGTGTTGAAGTGAAATTATTTATTTATTATCGTTAATTATTAAAAATAAGAGTAAGTTTTAGTATAATATGCCGTAACTAGGAATTTAGAGTGCCAAAGAGTACTTCTACTTTAGTAGTAGGTCCTCTTCATCGGCATTAATGTCAGTTGATGACAATCAATGTAACGGTGATCGATCCGAAGGCGCGCTAGCAGAGATTCTTTCGGCATCGACTGTGTTCTGGCGTAAAAATCAACTGTTTTACTAAGAACATCGAAAAATCACGACGAAATGGGGCAATGCTCCTCATTGGGTCATTTGTCGAAAAGGTACAGGCGGATCAGGGACTCGTTGTACGCAAGGCACATCAGGAAATCTAGAAAAATATTTTAAAGCGGTGTATTTTTATAGTTTTTTTTTGTACTTTTTGGCTGCTGGGAAGTTACAAAGATGATTTTTAAAAACTGAAGATTTTGAAAATGTTGACGTTTTTGGTAGTCTTTCAGAGATTTTCACGGAAATTCAAAAAATTTTTCTGCATTTTATCTCCCGAAACGGTTTAAAATGATATAAAAATTATTTCGTTTTTGTTATGGAGTCCTACGGGATTATTACAGGACATTTTTTCCCTTCCCGCTAGCCTTGCCACCACCCCCTCTAACGGCACAGTACCGAAACAGGCCAGACGACTTACATTTCCGCGTAGGCGTAGATTCGAAAAAACTGCTGTGTAGATGCCGGACCGTACCACTAAAAATTGAATTTTCCCACATTTTTCGGGTCTTTTACTTTAATTCGCCAATGACCTATGGACTGGATTTAGCTGCGTAACATCTATCAATACTGATAATTACCTCAACGCGTTGGACATCCATCCATTTTTCGATTGTTTCCGCATCTACTCCATCCACGCATCCCATGACGCCATTGTGTTTTCGACGGAGACGTTCCGCAAATCGCTTCTGTAAAAGAGAATGGTACGGTTAGGATTTGCCAGTCTAATGTCGAGATTTCAAAATATTGATCATCCTTTCGAATTTCATTATGCAGAATTTTCAGCATATCTTCTTTTCCTAGTATTTGAGGGATTTTCCAAGATTGTTATAGGGAAAATCCCGTCATTCTGAAATTGCGACTGAAACGCCGTGGTTATGAACTACGTTATTGTGAAAATTTTGTCGTCATAAATTTGAAAATTTTGAAAGCAACCGAAGGCTTAGGCTCAATGTCTAAATCTTCCTCTTTTTGTTGTGGGTGCACAAAGCCAATAGACGCAGCAGCCCTGTAGAGTCTGACGTTGCAGAGCCCGTAAATTCCAGTATCTCCTACCGTGAAACTTTCCGGCTCGAAGCATTCATACTCGACACCAGCATCGTGTTCCGCCACAATTTGAAGCAATAGTCCACGCCGCGGAACCCTTTCCGGCGCAAGGGCTAGCTGAACGGTGAATTTTTCAATGATGCAGAAAAAAGGAGACGGTAGTTGCCCTTGCCCCATTTTGCTACTCGAGCGTTACTAACTTCCCCCCGAAATTGCCGATTTTCGGCCAATTACTCAAAAGCGGTATGCTAATTGCGCACATGGTCAAAAACGAGTACCAACATTTCCAAAAAAATCCGTTTTTGCGATAACTTTTTTGTTTTACAATGTTTGGCTTCAAAAGGTTTTGGGGCACCCTGTAGTCACGGATTCACATATTTACTTACATCTGCCAGCAAGGCAACTCCTTCGAAACTGTACGTGCATCCGAGTTCAGTTTGCGGCGCCGATATTCGTCTGAGGTCCCGTCCACGCCAAAAATCATCCATTATCTGGCCAGCATCTTTCCATGGAACTGCGTTGACAAGATACTGCAAGAAAATAGGTATGTGGGTTCTTCCCGTTATGGGGGGGGCAAGGCTGAAATTTGTTTTTCCTCCTATGAATATATAGAATATTTTTATAGTATTTTTAGGAAAATTTTGAGTGCTAGGCGCTATGCAAAATCGCCAGAAAAATTGAAAATTTTGACCTTTTATCAGCATTTTTCATAGATTTTTGAAGAAACAGTCAAAATATTTCGCGAGAATCGCTATAATTTTTGATTTTTTAAGTCTAAAAAAGGGTAAAGGGTAAGCAATTTACTTATATGTCGCTATAGGGCGTCCAGAATTCCTTGGAAGGTAATCCCCCCCCCGTTAAACGGAAAGAACCAGCAAACCAGATCTTTCTTCAAAAGGTTCTCTGATTTTGATCGACGTATCCGGCCGTGAATGAGCAACTTCATCAATTACCCCATATACAGAAAGCGCGCCGAGGTCGCCCCGATAGTTGAGCCGAATTTTTCGTAGTAGATTCCAATTCTCTATGTCGTACGCCCCGAGATCGAGCGAAGTGTTCTTGCTGCTGCCGAGCCAACGGAAAAAAGGGCTGACCTAAAAAATGCGCAATTTCTAATCGTTTGACACTTTCTCACTGACGTCGATTAATCTGCGAGCCGTCATTGGTTGACAGCAGTTTCCGTACTCACGGCAAAAGCGACAAAAACCGAGGTCCACGTCCTCGATGACGGCCGATCTCATCCGCGGCATCAATTCGAGGAATCGCTCGTAGGGCACTGCGCTGCAATAAAATATTGGGCGCTCAATCAGCAGTGGTAAAGGGCTTACGAAAATTATGTTAAAAAGGCACCGAAGTGGCAAAATTTTCGGCGAAATTGCTTTTTGCCCGGTTGTTTGGCGAAAACACGAGAATTCGCAGGCTCTGAGGCTTACAATGCCATCAGGTGACGCCATTAGATGGGTGAGATAGGGTTAAAGAGGTAAAGCTACCGAGTTTGCCATCCATCGGGACCTCTGATAATTACGCCGCTTGTGTCGAAGCGTCGCTCGATCCACCATCCTTGACGGTCCAGAATCCCGAAGGTCAATTCATGAGCCCGGATCTGTAAATTATAATACCTTCTAGGATAATCGAGATTTCTGGTGAGCGCTGGTGTCTCCCAACAAAAATGACCTCCTTCTTATCCACATCTTGGTACAATTCTCGCTTCGCGTCGCCGCAAATGAAGAAACCCGAACTCAAAAGATACGATTTTCGTGCGAACAGCCCTCGTCCATTGATGGTGGCTCTGAATCGGGATTAAAAATAGGAAATATAGATTTTGAACAAAATAGCTTCACAAACTTTTTTTTTGATAATTTTTCATCCAAAGTTCCCACCTGAACGATTTGTTGACCCGTTGCAACGCGATCAATTCGCGGACGCCTAGCTGATCGAGCACGGGCTGAAGGAGGACGGCAGGGAGACGGTCGATTGGAAACATCCGGTATTCCTTGAAACACGGCCGAAAAAACGTGTCCGCGAAACCTTGGGGGGAAATTTGGACGAGGTTTACATTTTTGGGGGTCAATCCTGTGCGAGCGCATCTGCCAAATGATACCAGGCGGAAAGGTGATCGTTGTGCGCATCAATGAGTTTACTGATAGTGGAATTGGCTTCTTGTTCGATGAAAATACAAGCAATAAGCCCACGCTTAAGCCCACCTAGGCCCAGCCTAAGTCCAAGTAAGCCTAAGCCTACAATCTTCTCTTTTATTTTGCAGACGCAGCTTGCATAGCTCGAAGATGCCACAAAATCTCCACTGTGACCGGAAATAATAATTTATTAAAGGGGCTACGAAATGCCAAAAATTGAGTGACGACCCGAAAATCGGAGCCCTGTACGTGGGAGGCCTCTGCACACCTCGGTCGCGGGAAGCTCGCAAATTTGAAATTGCCTGTTGTCACCTCGAAATCGCGTTCTCGGCTGTTTCTGGGCCAAATTTGATGATTAAAACACCAAAACTATTTAAAATTGAGTGAGGATTTCAAAATGGGCTCAGAATGCGCGAATTATAGTGTTTTCACAAAGAAACCGGGCAAAAACAACTTCGCGCAAAAATCGAAAGAGTGAGGGCTGTCGTCCCGCAGCGCCCGCTGGCAATTTGCCAGAAATCAAAGAGCCCTAGGGGCGTAGCTGACCCCAAGTTTCGGGGGGAGCAAGAAAAATTTTCGCAGTTTGAGCGCCGCAGGGGAAAAATTTCGCTAAAATAGCAGCGCCGCAGGCTAAAAAATGAAGAAAAAGTAAGAAAAACAGGGCCGCAGGCGAAAAAATTTTCAAGTTAAAAAAAAATCATAAGGGGGGGACCCTTATGTTTTGAGTTGGCAGTTCGGAGCCCCTTTAAGGAAAGGCGAGCAGTTTCGGAGAGCACCGGAAATTGCCTGTTCCCTTTAAGGAAAGGAAAATTCTTCCCACGCAATTCCATTCCCTACCAAAAAGCCAGGGCTAGGAAACTCGGTACGCGGCGCTCCTATGCGCGCTGAACTGTCCACGGACGGTGTACTTTGTACTCTCTAAGCGACAAAATCCCCCAAACGAAAATTTCATAGAAACATTCAAAAACAAATTGGATTAAAAGGTTCTACCAAGAATTGCGCATTTTTTGCGACCAAGATACCGCAAATCTATTCTGGTATTTTTTTTGTGATTAGGCTTCCAAGGCTGGGCTCGCGAGAATATACGATAAATTTTCAGGTTTTGAGCGGAAATAATAATTTATTAGTGAAAGACGGGGGTTTTCGGGCAGCACCGGAAATTGTCTTTTCTTTGCGCAAAAGAAAATCATCCGAACAGGCAGCCGGCGATGGTGAGCGCCATCGCGGACAGAAAGAACGTCGATGCCGAGGAGTTCGGCTAAAAACGCAATTGAATCTATTAAATAGTTTTAAATACAGAATTCACTATTAGTTATTTTTAGGTGATTTAGCTACCTTTTCTTTCGGGGCCACTGTCGCGGGGCTAACTGGTACCACCACCTCCTCGGCGTACCCGTCCGGCTTTCGGCGGGGGAGTTTCGGGTGCTAAATTCGGGGTTAATGTCAAAATGCCGAAAAGCATACTGTCGAAATGTTTGAAATACAAATAACTAAACAAAATACAAAAATGTAGAAGAAAAACGCACCGGCACCTCGATGCTCAGGTCGTAGTCGCGGGGGTTGATGCTGGAATTGGGGACGTTTAAAGTTTTATCCCGATTTTGCGCTATTTTATTGTAATTGCGTGTCAAAAACCTCGAAGCCCAAAAACAAGAATACGCAGCCGGCGCACAGAGCCGCGCGTACAAAGCAATCTCGTGTAGTCTAGGTCAAACAACCGTGAAAAGCTTACGTGTAGCTACCCCTTGACAGGCTTTTCTGATGCTCTGTTCGCATTTTGCGATTCTAACTACAGTTCCAAAAGCATTGGAAAATGCGAGAATCGACCTCTTCCGTCGACTAGACATCGATAACTACGCTATGTTAGAACGACGTGCCACGATGACTTTAGAAGTTTCGTAAGATCTTACCCTCCATTCCAGGGGTAGGCTTGTCCGGTTTGGCTAGGGTACGCCGAGCCGGGCCCTGGTACGACCGGGCCGGGGGCCGGGCCAGGGTAGGCCGGCCTGGGACCCGGAGCGGGGTAGCCAGCGGCTGGGATGGCCGGAGCCGGGGCAGGACCCGGGGCCGGGTATGTCTGACCGGGGCGTGGGTAGGCGGGAGTGTCGCATCCGTGATGGCCTGAAGAAGTTTGGAGCATGAGCTGTAAAGCCGCAACTTAAGCCTACGCCTAAGCCTAAGCCTAAGCCCACGCTTAAGTCTAAGCTAAGCCCAAGCCTAAACCTAGGCGTAAGCCTAAGCCTAACCCAATCCTAAGCTGAACCTGGTTATCTAACCTGGGTTCACCGGTCCGATCGGGTATCCTGTTCCGCCGCTAGGGATTCCGGCGCATCCACCGCTAGGCTGGCTAGGAGGTGCAGGTGGAGCAGGAGGTCCCTGAGGGCCAGGTGGGCCCTGGGGCCCAGGCGGGCCTTGGGGCCCGCTAGGGCCTGCTGGAGTTCCGCAGGGAGATCGGGAACAGTCGCAACCCTAGGTTGATGATGGTGTTGGCTAGTTTTTTTCTCTCTTTCTCTCTCTCTCTCTCTCTCTCTCTCTTTCGCGAAACCTACCGGCAATGTCGGCGGGTTTTGGCAGCTCTGAAAAACACCATCAGTTTTATGTTCTCAAAATTACCACGCTAAACCGCGGGCTGACGTTCTCCTCACGGCAACAGCAGCGGCACGTCACGCGGCGATACCCCTGAAGTTACAGACTACGGTAGGGCGGTCAGGGTTCAGCAAACCTTAGCATAGGTATATTGTAGGGGCTGAGATTGAGGCTGGGGCTGAGGTTGCGGAAACGATGGAATGTTCATCGGAGCCTGCGGATATTGGGGAACGATGACTTGAGGGCGGACTGGGCGCTGAAAAAAATGCGGTTAAATTCCGCAAAGGTCTCTGTAGGCTAGCTAAATGTCTCTCCCTCCTCCCCCACTCAACTTCATCACTTTTTTCCTTTGCTTGCTAAATGTTTCCTAAAAAATCTCTGCTAGCCTGCCCTTTCCTAAAGAATCTCTGCTAGCCTGCCGGATCACCACCCGACTTGCGGATACGGATTCGGCAGCGGCGGTCTGGCGATGACGTACTGCTGCTGCGGATGGTATTCCGGGTGGGGTTGCGGTCTCGGGTAGGGCCCAGGCTGAGGGTATTCACGTGGCCCCGGTCGTGGATAAGTCGGGCCCCCAGGTTGGGGGTAGTCCGGTTGTTCCGGTTGAGGGTACGACGTATCAGGCCTGGGATATTCAGGGTGGTTTCGCGGCGCCGGGGAGCTCTGAAAAAACGGGATCTCTGCTAGCTTGCTAGGGAGGCTCAGAGTTGTGCAAAAAGAACTTACCCAAGGCCCTTGCGAGATTGGAAATGGCAGGAAACTCGGTGGTTCTGTGGGCTAGAAATTAGGTATGCTCAATTGTTATCCGCTTAGGCATAGGCTTTGGCTTAGCAGGCTTGAGGCTTGGTGGCTTAGGCTTGGCTAGGCTTAGGCTTAGGCTTAGGCCAGGCCTATGTCGTTTAGGCTTAGGTTTGGCTTAGGCCAGGCCTATGTCGCTCACTTACCTTAGCATCGTTCGTTGTTTTCTCCTCATTTTTTGGCTTTGCGTCCTTAGCAAAGTCAGCGGAGTTGTAGGACTAAAAATTGAGATCAATTTGGCTATCAATATTATCAATATTTCTTTTATTTGACGCAAAAATTTACCAAGCTCTCCCCTCCCACTATCGTGTTCGCTCGTTTTTTGAGGGTCACCGGCTTCGTGGCGCTTTTCAGCGTGGCATCCCTAAAGAATAAATTTTCAGGAAACCCGAAAATACAGTGTCGAGACCTAGTAGGCTAAAGGGGTCGAAAATTACGCTTCATGTTCCTTCTAATGACTTACACTTTCTTGGTGGCATTTTGGGCCCCAACGGCCAGGGCGAGGAGGGGGAGTAGCTGCCAGAGCAACATCTTAAAAACGTGTTTGTAAGCGTGAGAAAGATAGACAGCGAGAGAGAGAGAGAGTGAGAGAGAGAAGAGTGAGGGAAAGCAAATTTCTGCAAATACAGTAATCGTAATTTGGAGCCGTCTGGAAATCCCGGTAAATACGTACGGTTCCGTTTTGTCGGCGCGGCTTTTATACGCGAAAAGTGGCGGGGCGAGTTGCCGAGTTATCGCGTAAAAAGGAATACCGGGATACTCATCCCGCGCCGCCGGAAAACTCACCCCGAAGCGCCCGTTGAATGCCCGGGGAATGCGGATTTGCCGGTACGCCACACTACGGCCGACACGACCGGAATACATTTCTTGAAATTTTTGGCATTGTCAAACCATAACTTTCTAGCCTCTGAAAAATAATTGATGCCTTGTGGAGCATTTTTACACATTTTTAAGCAAAAAAAAACACGCCTTTAACCTAATACCTCGCTTAAGAATCGAGATCAAGAGCGAGAGCGAGAGAGAGAGACAGAGACAAGAGAGAGCAAGCGAGAGAGCAGGTTGGCATCTGGTAAAACCTTAAAATGTCAACAGTCTACTCCAGAAATTCGACTTCTCGAATAGCATCGCTCTCGATGGAAGATATGGCACCGGCGTGGAGGCTTCGTCAGCATTCAGAGGCATTTTGACGTGAACATCTGAAAATTGACGTATCATATCTGAAACAGCATCAAAAACTACTCCAGAATTTGTCGCAGGAATTTATCGGCAGATTCAGAATTCGGGGTTGAAGACGCTCAGAAGACGTCGGATCGTTGTCGGTTTCTGGTGAGTCTCTAGAACCCCCTAAGCCTAGACTTAAGTCTGAGCCTAAGCTAAAGCCTTACAAGCGTGAGCCTAAGACCAAGCCTAAGCCTAAGCCCAGGGGCCTGAAATAGCATTAAAACTTCTTTTCTTTTTTATTTTTTCTATGTTTCAACACCTGATTTTTCTTCTTTCTAGTTTTATGAAGCTCTCACCGGCATTTTTTTATAAACATTTCTTGTTTTCCAAAGCGTCCCATTTCGAAGGCATTTTCACCCGAATTTTGCTGTTAATAGTTTCCGCCTCATTACCCTGGGTACGCAGCTCGTCATTTCGCAAATTTGGTTCCGCGACAACAGATCCCGTTTTTTTGGAATTCCGATATAAGGAATCCTTCCGTTTTTTGGGCTTTTCCAGGCCATGTAGCTGCTCAAAAGTTTCGATGGTCGTTCGGCACGAAATTTCGCGAAAAACGGGCGCCCAGAATTTTTCAGGACCCGGTGATGGATGGGGGTTTGGTGGGGGTGAGGATCTGAAAATCGGAGTGTTTTTAGAGCTCTGAAAAAGCTTGTTTAGCTTGGTTTTCTGGAGAATCTCTGCTAGCCTGCCCTTTCCTAACGAATCTCTGCCAGCTTGCCCGGGACCTAAGGTCCCATAATTTACACGCGACTACTCGTTACGTGATGCCCAAGTGGCGGCCTGCTATAATGAGTTGTGAAATGAATATAGAAATGGGCCCCCTCAACCTATTTATGCCAGCTTTACACGCAGCTTCTACCCAAAAGCCTTGCTCGGATTTCGGGATCTCTCTCTCACTCTTCTTCACTCTCTCGCTTTCTCTCTCTCTCTCTCTCTCTCTCTCTCTCTCCCTCTCCCGCCAAGGGGGTGTCTCAGTGAATTTATGCAAATTGAGAATCGGTGATGCGCGCCAGGGGCTAGTCGCCATCCTAAACTTCTCAAATTCCACATCACCCCCCGCGCCCCAACTTGATACGCGCCGCTTCTGTGGGTCTTTAATTTTTAATGAGCGGCTGACCGGTCGTCTCTGGAGAGAGCGAGAGAGAGGGAGACAAAGATAGAGATAGGGAGAGGCAGGGAGAGAGATAGAGAAGAGCTAGAGAGAGAGAGCGAGTGAGAGAGAGATACGGTAGAGCTCCGCTTTTTCTATTTTGCACCCGCGACCAAAGCACTTTGAGGCACCTTTCCCGGAGCCCGGAAATCAGCAATAAGCCCAGCGATCCTATATCTCTCCTTTTTTTCCGAAACACAACTCCCAAAGATAGCAATCGGAGGTTTGTAGGTGGTCAGACGGATAGAATAAAAATATATTCAGATTGAGGTTGTTTTCTTTGTGTGCTCTTTCTCTCTCTCTCTCTCTCTCTCTCCTCTCTCTCTCTCTCTCTCCCTTTCACCTCTTTCTCGCGCCCTCTATCACGTTCACTCGCTCTCTCGCACGCTCTCTCTCTCTCTCTCTCGCTCCGTCTCACTCGCATTTTCAAACAATTCCATCCCCTAAATTTTTTCTCAGCCCACCTTTCCGCCGCCTCCGTTTCAAATTTCCGGTCTACGCCTGTGTGCGAGGGTGGGGGTGGCGGAAATTTGTGAAAACGGAAATTTACGGTTTTTAGGGGCGCTGAAACAGCAGGGATTTCATTTCGGCAGACGTCCGGCAGACGCTCATCTCTGGATGCAGGACGGGTCGGATTTTGGGTAATTTTGGCTTGATAAATCAGTTGTTTTGAGTTTTGCAGGCGGCCACCTCCTTCGGAAGCGAAATTCGAGGTGGCAGACGACGGAATCGGTTCGTCTCTTTTTTTCTGTCTGTCTGTCGGTCTGTCTGTCTGTCTGCCCTATCGGTCTCTCTCTCCCTCTCTTTCCCTCTCTCGCTTGCTCTCTCTCGCTCTCTCTCGTTCTCTCGCTTTTCCAAACTTTTTAAAAAGCTAATTTCTAGCTTCCGC
This sequence comes from Mesorhabditis sp. LJ9110, assembly GCA_038088335.1. Lineage (NCBI taxonomy): Eukaryota > Metazoa > Nematoda > Chromadorea > Rhabditida > Rhabditidae > Mesorhabditis > Mesorhabditis sp. LJ9110. Next base: position 59,643 of record JBBGBA010000075.1, read on the forward strand.
TTAATTACCCGATCCGTATTTTGAAGCATTGCGTAGGGGTGTTCTGTTTTTAGTACTAGTCGTTGCATATCGAAAGTTGTAGGTTTTCCGCTCCTACTTGTGAGGAGTATTGCGTACGTTCCCGGAATATCCATCACGAGCTTACCGAAAAGGGGAGAACAGGCATCACTGCGCCGATTTTTGAGCTTCTGGCGCGGCGGTAACAAGCTGAGAACCCTAGGGCAGCGATCAAGGCTTAGGACAGGCCAGCAGGGATCCTTAGGAATTTATTGGCTTCTGGGCAGGCTAGCAGAGATCATTGGATCCCAGTAAACTTTTGTGGCGGGCTGGCAGAAATTTTTGAGGATCCTTAAGCTTCTGAGCAGGCTAGCAGAGATAATTGACCCCGATAAGAACCACCTGAGATCATTGGAGGCCGGAAAAAGTTGGGGCACGCTAGCAGAGGCCGATGGCGGAAACCTCGAGCTTTCAGGCCAGCTAGCAGAGACCCTTGTGTAGTCAAAAACGTTTGGGCAGGCTAGCAGAGACCCTTTGAGAACGGCTTTTCCCTGTGACTTCGAAATCGTCTCCAATATTACCCAATCCCCAAGAATAGCCAATTTCACGCGAGTCGCCTAATCTCCTACCACGATGCTATAAAGCGCCCCGGTCCAGGTGCGGCTGGCTGAAGGGTAGAAATGGTTCATATCTTTCGAATAATTGTCCGGTGGGCTCCTATTCACACCCCCCAACACCCCTGATAATCCCCCCATTATTATTGTCGGGGAGGACCATTGGCTCTGGGATTTTGGAAGAGTTGAGAGAGAGAGAGAGACAGAGAGAGACAGAGAGAGATACCAATTTCCAACGTCTCATCCCCGGGGCTCATCATTGCCGGCTATGATTATTGGAATTTAGTGAGAGGGTGGGGCTTCACCTGGAAATGGCTATAATAAAAATTGAAAATCGGAGAGATTTCATTAGGGAATTTTTACATTCTGCAGTACCCCACTGAGCATGCCAGCAGAGATTCTTTAGGAGAAAGCAGGCTAGCAAAGATCCTTTGGGAAAGGGCAGGTTAGCAGAGATTCTTTTGGAAAGGGCAGGCTAACAGAGATTCTTTAGGAAAGAGCAGGCTAGCAGAGATTCTTGAGGAGAGGGCAGGCTAGCAGAGATTCTGAGATCTTCCACAAAGCCACTTTGCTCGTATGCCCCGTAAAACAAATAACTCTCTTGTCTTGGGTGGCTCGCTGAAAACGAGGCGGCGGATTTTTGAACGGAAGCAATTTTCGAGTGCAGGATTCGCGACAATTTTGAAGCGGGGCCCCCGGCACGAATCGAGCAGTTTTGGCTGGGAATCCCGCTCAAAAATTACTAATATTTGTTTGGAATTCGTGTTTTTCAGGGCTAGAAACCGTCTCGTCGGCTTCGCAGCAAGTTCAAGAAGGTCAGCGGCTCGGCGGAGCGTCCGGCAGTCAATTGGTGGGTCGCTTTTAAAACGCGAAGCTAGAGACTCCAAAATACACAAGACGGACCGAACTAAAAAATCTGTTCCCCAATAACTCGCATCAATTTTGCAAATTACTCAATGGTCTCTGCTAGCTTCTCCTCATCAACCTGTCTGAATTTTCTCTGCAAGCTCCAATCTCCAGAATTCCTCACACGTCTCTGCTTGCCTGCCTGCATCCGGGACTTTTCAATGGTTTCTGCTTCTCGAGTTCCTCAATGGTCCTTGCTAACTTGCCTCTTTCCAGAATTCCTCAATGATCGCTGCTAGCTTCCAGTCACTTAAAGTCCTCAATGGTCTCTGCTAGCTTGCCCTGATACGTTTCAACCCCTCCCCTTTGCGAATACGGGCAGCCCCCTGCCACCTCCTTTTCAGGTATTCGTCCCCGGGCTTCAGGATGTAATTGAAGCCGAGTGGCGGGAGGGGGCTTGTTGAAGCCGCCCTGATAATGAGGCTCGAATTCTGCCCCCCCCCCTCCCCCTCAGCAGCACACTCGCTTTTCCAAGATTTCGGCTAACGAGCCAAATACGGATCGAATGGCCTCGACGGGGGGTGGCAAGTTTCGAGGGTCCACGTCTTGTTTTGGGCTATTTTGGGGTCAAGTAGCTTTGCGGGGGGGGGGGGGGGCAGGGGTTCTTTAGGAAAGGGCAGACTAACAGAGATTCTTTCGGAATTAGCAGGCTAGCAGAGATTCTTTGGGAAGGACAGGCTAGCAGAGGATTTCCAGAAACCAGCCTTCCAAATCCTTGTCTTCAATGCCCCTTTAAAATCTCAAAACCAGGAAGATCGGCGTGGGTCTTGATGATTTTGGAAGGTCGCGCTTTTTTGGGGCCCTAATAAATCCCCACAGCCCATGAATGCTAAACACCCCGGAGGCCCACCCGGCTCGCCGCAATTTATGGGAGTTTTGCCGGTAGATGGGGGAGGGTAAAAATCCTTTGGCGCTTGAAGGAATTTTGAATTGTGAGTACAGGATCCTATGAAACCTCTGCCAGTCTTCCCCTTCCCTAAGGATCGCTGCTAGCCTGCCCTTTCCTAAAGAATCTCTACTAGCCTACTCTTTCCTAAAGAATCTGCTAGCTCCTAATCGATTTCAAAATACTCTAAAAAATCCGGAATTTGAGAGGATTATGGTAAGCAAAAATACGCATCGGAAAAGCGCGCCAATAGGCGCCTCCCGGCCTGACACAAAGGCTTCCGAATTCGCGGATTGGCGCGGGGTCGAAAATATTTTCGGGCGGCCAACCAAATTTGCGGCTTCCCCCACTCGGGGTTACGGTAGTCGTTGAGAAGAAATTATGTAAGCGGAGTGGAATATCTCTCTCTCTGTCTCTCTCTCGCTCTCTCTCCTCCTCGCTCTCTCTCGCTCTCACTCTCAGCATTACCAAAAGTCCGTCGATCGAGGTGCGGATTTTTCGGATCGGTAGGGTTTCCGCCGGGCGTCTGCTTACGTAGCACCATCGAAATCTGTTATTGCGCGACTTGGAGAAGGGCAGAAATGAATGGCTGAAAAAGTACGAAGGTTTCCGGTCGTTAAACAAGCCTTAGCGTCTCTCTAGCCTACACTGATCAGCGTTTTTCAAAAATTCCTCGATAATCTCTTTAGTTCGCTTCTGTGTAGAATTCCTCAAGGATCTCGGCTAGCTTGCCTGGTCCACGAATTCCTTAATTTTCTCTGTCCGCCTGCCCTGATCCAGGCTTCTTCGATGGTCTCTCCTGGCTTGATTTTCCTAAAATTCCACAATGTTCTCTGCTAGCTTGCCTCTTAATAGAATTCCACAATTTTATCTGCTAGCCTACCCTACTCCCAGATTCCCCAATTCTCAGTGCTAGATACCCCTCCACTGCAAAAATTTGCTAATTCCCGCAATTTCTGGGCTCCAAAATTAGTGCCCCCGGATCTGTTTTTGACAGCTTCACCACCTCCAACCCTAAATTTTCGAAATTTCGCCGGCTCCCTCCGCTACACTACTATCCACATCCTCACCGCACTAATTTTTGATGTGTTTCTACCCCCCCCCTGAAAATCGGCCGCCGTTCTAATTAAATTTGAGCCAGTTTTCACATCCCCCTTCCCCCCATACATTACGGGCTTTTTCAGAATTTGTGATGGATGATGGGTGGGAGCCGCATTTTCCGGATACGGGATCGCGTCAATTTTGAGGTTTTGGGGTGAAGTTTCGTAATTTTCGATAGGCACATGCTGATTTAAAAGTTTAAAGTGCGTGCTTCTAAAGTCTTCTCTCACTCTCTCTCTCTAGCTCTCTCTCTCTCTCTAGCCCTCTCTCTCGCTCTCTCTCCCCGTCTCTCACCTTCTCTCTCGCTCTTTCGCCCTCTCTATTGCTCTCTCACTCACTCCCTCGCTCTCCCTCGCTCACTAGCTCCCAGTCTCTCTCTCTCTCTCTCTCTCTCTCTCTCTCTCTCTCTCTCGCTCTCTCGATATTTATCTCGCGCTCTCCCACTCGTTTGTTCCCTCAATCACTTTTTCTAGCTGGCCGCTCTAAAATTCCTCAGGAATCTCTGCTAGCTGGCCATTCCCGGACCCATGGTTTTGCTTTTCATGTCCCTTTAAACAAAGAATTCGCCACCCTGAAATGTCATATTCAGCCCCGGAGGGTTGGAATGGCTAAAAGCTGCCCCCGGATAGAGAGTGACAATCGGTGGAAAAAGGCCCCCCAGGGCACATGGGGCCACTTTATTTCGACACGCTCCAATGGACATTTTTCATTTGTGGAGGGAGGCCCTAACAGAACCAAACCCATTGCCTGGGCAGATTCGAACAAAACACTTCCAAAATGGACCTCACCACCCGCTCTACCCACTCCGCTGGTGGTGCTGAAAAATACCTGCCACCTATCTGGGGGAGTGGCATTTTAAAGGAACGTGGCAGCGCAAGAAGTTTCAGGGTCTCTTTTTCTTAAAGAATCTCTGCTAGCCTGCCCTTTCCTCACTTCCTGAAAAATTTCCGCTAGCTGACCATTTCCTAAAGCATCTCTGCTAGCCTGCCCTTTCCCAAGGAACCTCTACTAGCCTACCTTCTCCCAAAAAAATTCTCCGAGCTAATACGGTTTCAGGTATACTAGTTTGTTTGTTTATACCAAATTTTCTAGCTCGACCGTAAGCCCAGTTGTATCCGTAGTGACCCCTTTCAACCTAAAAAACTGCCTTCACAGTCCCTTTAAACCCAAAAAAGTCCTGGGGCAAACAATTCCAGAAATGCCATGGTATTCCCCTGCGGCGATTCCGCTGTGCGCCAAATTGCGTCTTGGCCGCCGAAAATGGGCCTTCCAATTTTCCCGTCATCCCGACAACCTATGTCTCTCTCTCTCTCTCTCTCCCTCTCTCTCTCCCTCTCTCGCTCTCTTCCATATCCCCTGCCGGCCTAATGATTACATGCAAATTCGTGCCCCTCGGGCTATACCCACCCGGTGTGTGTGCCCAGATTTATAGCCCTTGGCCGGCCAACGGAGGGCTCCTATTTCCGCCTCGCCCCCCACAAATTTTCGACGGTGCCCCGGGCCCCGCGGCAAATCTTCCAAATTCCATTTGGTACACATGTGAATCGGCCGGGGTACGGTAGGTGGAGTGTGATTTAGAGCCCGACGAGAGGTTATTTCCGGTCCGGCGATGAGTTATAGTGATGCGATGAGCGAGGTGCTGGATTTGCATAAAGTACAGAGAGATCTGGTTTGTGCACTGTCGGAATGGCCTTTAAAGGAACTTTACGTTATTAAGAACGCAACGCGCACGCACCGCTTGGTCTCAGTAAAGGGGAAATGCGCGTTGCCATTCGCGTCGCATGTTACGTTGAGTGGCGCATAACGCGAGGCGTTGCGTGTCGCGCAGCGTATCGGGCTACGTGTCGCAATCTGAGTGAATGCGTGTCGCGTGTACGTACGTGTACGTGCGTGTCATGGAAGCGTAGCGTATCTCTCTCAGAAACGTAATGTTATAATTGGGTCCACTATCCCGCTCAAAGGATCCCTGCTAGCCTACTTTTTCCGAGGGAATCTTTGCTACCCTGCCCTTTCCTAAAGAGTCTCTGCTAGACTGCCTGTTCCGAGAACATCTCTGCTAGCCTGCTCTTTCCTACAGAATCTCTCCTAGCTTGCCCGCAGCAGCCACTTTTCAAAGACCATAGCCCCATTTCAGAAGAGCCGAAATTTCGCATTTCAGGCCCCTGAAAATTCTCAGCCTCGAATCGAACTCGTGTCCAAAAATTCGCGAGACCATAAGGAGTCGGGGCTCGGGCCCGGATTGGCCGGCATTCCCCCCGTCCTGCCAGCCGCGGCTTTTCGACTCGAATTCCAAAGCCCCGCCCCCCTTCCAACAACGGGCCACGGATTCGGAAAAGGAGGTCCCTCCCCAGGCATAAGCTTTTCGCCTCCCAACCCCCCGGCAAATCACGATTCTAGCCCGCGGCAACGGACTACGGTAGGCCGGACCTGAAGGGTTGAATTTTAGGGTTTTGGAGTTGGATTTTAAACATGTTTTTTGATCCGCTGAATAGGATTATTCAGGAAGGAAGTGACAGAGAGATGGAGCGGGGGAGGGAGAAAGAGGGTGAGAGAGAGATAGAGAGAGAGAGAGAAAGGGCCGGAGATAAACGTCTAGTTTCAGCTCGCACTCACTCGCTCTCTCCCTTCTCTCTCCCTCCCCGATCTCTCTCACTCTGTCGCACGCTCTCCATCTCTCCCGCCCTCGCTCTCGCACCTTCGCTCTCTCTCTTTCTAACCCTGTCTCTCTCTTTCTGCTAGCTTCCCTGATTAACATTTTCTCGAGCTCTCTCAACCTACCATAATCCACACCGTAACAAATATATTTTAGTCGCTCAATTCGGTCAATTTTTGGAGACCGTAAACTAGCTTCCGCGGTTCGGAGTGGCACGCTGCCAACGCTCTGCTTTCCTAGTCTCTTTAAAAACTTCTGAAATCCGGATTTGAAAATTCCACCATCAGAAAAAATTTCTAGTTGATCTCCGCATTGTTTTTGATAACTCCGAATCGATACGCATTGACGTCGTCGATTCGGAAGAAGATTAGCGGGGCCAACCCCAGAAGAATCGCCGGAGATAGACTAATCCCTTTGTAGTCGATCCCAAGAAAACATCGTGGCTGGACGCCGGCTGGGGCGAAATTAATGAAGCGCGAATTCTGGGGTGGTCCGGACGCGAAATGTCGGCCTGGTTGGCTGGCCTTAATATTGCATCCTTGGATACCGTAATCCGGGCGTAGGGTGACTACCTAAATAATCTCTGCTAGCCAGCCCTTTCTTAAATAATCTCTGCTAGCCGGCCCTTTCTTAAGGAAGCTGATTTTCCCAAGGTTTGGTAAACGAAAACCTGATTTTTCTGGTCTCTCGGAATTGGAGTATGTAATTTCTAGCGTACGGAGCGTATCGTAACGTACTAGGCCTACAGTAAGCTAGCTAATGATTTAATGCATTTTTAAAAGTTTTGTGATTTTTAAACATTTTTTAACGCGATTTGTTAATGGGACAAACGAAGTTCATTGGGCGTTTTCGAATAACTTCCGCCCAGGTGCATTTGCATTGTCGCGAAATTCGCCTAATCGCCTCCCCGTGATTTGCAGATTTTAATGAGCGTGAAAATTTGGTTCTAAAGGTCCTCTATCGCTCTCTCTCGCTCTCTTTCTCTATCTTCTCCCTCTCCCTCTCTCGCTTGCTTACCGATCCATGAGGATCTCTGCCAGCCTGATCTTTCCTAAAGAATCTCTGCTAGCAGACCATCTTACAGAATCTCCACTGGTTTCCAAATTTCACATTACTCAACATCTCCTTCCAACCCAAAAAAAAGCAGCTTCAAACCCGGGGCCCGACGTAGGGGTGCCTGACTTTTACGATCCACCCCCGCTTTTTGCACCCCAGATATGCCATGGTGCGCCCCCGCCCCCGAAAAAAACGTGAAAAATACTTTTGGGCCCCGCTGAGCAGAGCGCACATGTGTGCGAAATGGTGCGCCGGGCCCAAAAACGACGCCGGAAAGGCCGAGACGGCAAAAAGAGTGGGGGCGGACAGCCTTGAAAAAACGCCTGAAAAAGCCGAAATATCGCCCGGCGCGTCCGGGGCTGATCAAATGGTGCCCTCCGATGGGACGGAAAGGTTTTGAAATTGGTGCTTGGGCTTGCTAAGGAGTTGGCTTAGATTAAGCTGAGGCTTAGGCTTAGGCTTAGGCTTAGGCTTAGGCTTAGGCTTAGGCTTATAAGCTTGAGCTTAGGTAAGCTAGCATAGGTGGTTTTGGAATCCACTCCAAACCGCGTCCCGCTACCGTAGCTACAACTTCTGAACCCCCTTTCGGCTTCTCCCCGTCCTCCCGGGAAGACATATCTCGAAGGGGGGTGATTTGGGGATACATAAATGGAGTCGGGGGTCCTGAAATTGCCGGAAAATCGTTCCAGTATCCCCGGGCTTCTCGACTCCAGACAAATTTGACATCCACCGGGGGCGCCAGCGCAATTTCGGCGCCGCAGCCACCAACTTCCTGTGCGCCAGAGGGGGTGGGTTGTCAGAAATGAGCTGCCGAAAATTTGGAATGGCTTTTGGGGGGATAATGGGAGCTTGGCTTGAGCTTGATTGTGTACCTTAAGAGTGTTGGATCCACAACAATCTCTGCTAGCCTGCACTTCCCCAAAGAATCTCTGCAAGCCTGCCATTTCCTAAAGAATCTCTGCTAGCCTGCCCTTTCCTAAAGAATCTCTGCTAGCCTGCCTTTCCATAAGAAGCTCGGCTAGTTCTATCCAGTTTTGGCTGGCTTCCCGCGCCCTTTAAAAGCCAAACTAGCCCCGTTTTCATTTTCATGAGTTCCAAACAGACACGCGAAACATTTCGATGCCCATCCCCGGGTCCACTTTTTCCCTAAAAACGCCTCATCCGTGCCGGCGGGTCTGATGGGTTTTTGTCACGCCGGCGAGAGAGAGAGAGAGAGAGAGAGAGAGAGAGAGAGACAGACAGAACGCGACGCGGAATGGACGGGCAAATAAACATTCCGCCAAACATCCATTCCTGCACAATCCCCCACTTACAGCGACACCCTTTTTCCGCTTGCCGCCTTTCCGGAACGTCATATTTGTTGGGTGTATCATCTACTCGTGAAAGGCAATTTTTAAAGGGACCGCGAAGCCTAAAGGACGCTAGCAGAGATTCTTTAGGAAAGGGCAGGCTCGCAAAGCTTCTTTAAGAAAACCCCATAATTTGTAGTCCCTTTAAAACTGCTTCACCCCTTGCTGGTAGCTGATCGAAAGCGTGGCCCGGCAACGAACAAAAACGACGTGCATTTTTGAGCACCTTTTTGACACCTCGGCCGGACGCGCGCGGCCGCCAAGTTGACATATTGGCATTTCGATGATTCGAGGCGCTAGATGGGAGGCCCCATCCAGGGACTATGAATTTTTGAGCGCCCAGCCAACTGGGCCCCATGAATTTCTAGTTTTGTGAAAGGGCCCAACTTGAAACGAGAGAGAGAGACTCTGCTAGCCTGCCGCTGGAATAGCTCCGGAAAGTCGAAATCCCGACATATAGTCGGCTTAGGCTTAGGATTAAGCTTAGGCTTAGGCTTAGGCTTAGGCTTAGGCATAGGCCTAGGCTTGGGTTTAGGTTTAGGCTTAGGCTTAGGGTTGGGATTAGGCTTAGGCTTAGGCTTAGGCTTAGGCTTAGGCTTAGGCTTAGGCTTAGGCTTAGGCTTAGGCTTGGGTTTATGCGTAGCCTCTTTACCTGTCTGTCTAGCTGTTGCTCCAGCCTGGCACATAGCCATTTCAAAGTTGATCCGCTGCTGCTCCCCCCCTCTTCCTCCTGTCAGTGGGCCCTCAAAACGGCGAGTTGAGTGCCCCATTTGAAATGAGACTTTCAAAACGCCCCGGTCGGCCCAACACACCCAAACACATGTTTCTTTGCATCCGGAAAGCATCAAGACTGGCTAGAGGGGCTGGGTGGAACACAAAACCCATTCGCATATTGTTGGTGCTGTAGTTGGAGGGCTGTTTCTTTTTGGGATTAGCTTAGGCTTGGCTTAAAAAGCTTGTCTCTCTCTCACTCTCTCACTCTCTCTCTCTCACTCTCGCCCTCTCGCCCTCTCGCCCTCTCTCGCTCTCTCTCTTTCTCTCTCGCTTAAGCAACCGGCCATTAAAAACGTCTCAACCCTAGATTCAAATATTTCTCTTGCTCGTCCTCCCCTAATTCTGGGAACTGATGTGTAAGCGCGCGCGTGCAAAAAACCAGGGCCAGGTTCACACCACGGAGAGTTGTTTTTGCCTTTTTTTGGGCTTTCCGAATTCTTCGGACAGTAGGTTACGCGCAGTCTCTCTCTCTCCCTCTATCTCGTTCTCTCTCGCTTCACATGCACTTGCATAAGGTCATGCCAGTACCAGCTGCCCACCAGGTTCGAGAATTTTTTTTAGCGATGTCTAAAGCGAGAGAGCGAGTGAGAGCGAGAGGGAGAGAGAGGGAGAGGAAGAGAGAGGGAATTTTGGATAATTTCGCGGTAACCTCAGGTCGAAGGCGCTTTCCCACCATTAGCCGGCGCGACCCCGAAGCAATTAAGGGCCCATAATTAGCATGGCACGCAGGGTTTTCGCGCGCGAAGTCCACCTTATTCCCCAGATTTTGGCAAACATTTGCATGTCACGCCGGAATTTATGGATTTTGCCTGAATTTTGCGATTTTCAAGCGAGAGAGAGAGAGAGCGGGGAGAGAGAGAGAGAGGGGGAGAGATAGAGAGAGCTAGCCGAGAGTTTTTACTTTTAGCCCGCCCTGTCCTAAAGAATCTTTGCTAGCCTACCGTAGCCAAGATTTTCGGCGAGTCTCCTCTTTCCCAAAAAATCTCTGCTAGTTCCCCCACCTCCAAAAAAAGAGCATCCCATGTTTCATCTCCCGCAATTCGTAGAATTCCCATCATCCCCTTCCCCCACCTCCCGTCAACGGTGCCAAAAGTGGAATAGCGCCCGAGGGCTCGTTGGGGCATGCATAATTGGATTGTCTCTGCTAGCCCCCAAATCTGATTCGATTGTGAAGCCCCCCTTCTCAAAGCCCGCCAAAAGCCATCAATCCGGGCGCAAACCGAATCTGAGCCCCCTTCGGAGAAGAGTAGCCCTTCGGAAGTCTCCACATTCACAATTTGGAAAGACACAGACGAGATGGGGTGTGCGCCAAATTTTATCTGGCTACGGTAGTTGGTGGGTGTGGCTTTGATTTTTACAGTTTTTAGCAGCGCCGGCCGGGAAGAGCCGAGAAAAGTTGGTTTGAGTGTTGTGAAGCCTGGCAAGAGTCTAAGAGGAAGCCCAAGCCGAAGCCTAAGCCAACGCCTAACTTACGCCTCAGCCAAAAACCCAGCCTAAGCATCATAACCTAAGCCTAAGCCTAAGCCTAAGCTTAAGCCCACGCCACGTCGATCTTTTGAACAAGGCAAGAATTTGCGGAATTAAAACAAACCCGCCGGTCGAACGGCACTGGTTTATCGAGTCGAATGCCCTTCCCCTTTCTGAAAACGTCCGCTGTCACCTTGTGGAATTTCGCAAAGAATGGGTGTATGTTGGATCGAGTAGAGGATCTGGCAGTGTTGTTGGAGATGCGCCAGAGAGGGGAGAGAGAGAGAGAGAAACACAAACTGGTTTCCTTCTCCATTCTTTCGTTCTTTCCCGGCCTGTTCGAGCCCTCAGGGCACATCAAATCCTCAGAAAACACGCCGGTCATTTTGGATAAACCCATGATTTTTGCAGCATGCCTTGGCAGAGTGCTAATCGGCTATCGAGCTTAGGCTTAGGCTTAGGTCTAGGCTTAGGCTTCGTGAACCCCAATTTCTCAAGCCCTGCTTTGTTAACTTGCTAGGCTAAATGTCTATCGCTCGCTCGTCCGCTTGCTCGCCCTCTCTCTCTCACTCACGCTCTCTCTCTCTCTCGCACCCTGAATTTCTCTCACTCCCGCTCTCTCGCTCTCTCCCAGCCGAAAAGTTTTGCACCTTTTGGCATTTGGCCAAAGTGGAACCGTCAAAAAGGTGTCCCGCTGCCTACCATTTTTTGAGGCCACACCCTTTTCCGATTTAGAAGCCGTGCCGCCGCCTCAAAGTTTTGGCTGCCATTTGGCTCCTCTCTCCTCCTCAAAGATCCCTGCTAGGTTGCCCTCCTAGAGCCTTTATGCTTACGCTTAGGCTTAGGCTTAGGCTTAGGTTTAGGCTTAGGCTTAGGCTTAGGCTCAGGCTTAGGCCTAGGCTTAGGCTTAGGTTTAGGCTTGGACTTAGGCTTAGGCTTAGGCTTAGGTTTAGGCTTAGGTTTAGGCTTAGGTTAGGCTTAGGCTTAGGCTAAAAACCACTACAACTAACTAGAGGCCGTTAGTCAGGGGGGTACTAGTTGTGTGTTCGTTCTCGGCTTGCTTATTCACAGATTTTACGGGCAGCCAGGAGGGGGGCGCCCACTTAAAGGGATGGGCACGGAACCCGTTCAGATAGATAGACAGGGAGAGCGAGAGCGAGAGAGAGAGCGAGAGAGAGAGAGAGAGCGAGAGAGAGAGCGAGAGAGAGAGAGAGCAACAGTCCTCAAAAAGAAGCTGGAGACACTTCAAATTGTCGTTTCCCTCCGCGCGCCCTGGCTAAATGTAACGACACGGGGAGGCTCACCCTCACATTATATTCCGTCTTTATGCCCTGGGGGCATAAACGTTCGCGGGGAGAACGGGCTTGAGGAGGAGCTAGAATGACGGAAGGAATCAAAAATGAGATGTTCCTAAAGACTCGCTGCTAGCCTACCCTTTCCTAAAAATCTCTGCTAGCCTGCCCTTTCCTAAGGAATCTCTGCTAGCCTGCCCTTTCCCAAAGAATCTCGGCTCACCTGCCGATTCCTAAAGAATCTTTGCTAGCCTGCCATTTCGTAAAGAACCTCTGCTAGCCTGCCCTTTCTTAGAAATTTCTGGCATTAATAGGCAAGCGGTTGTGAGAGAAGGAGAGAGACAGAGAGAGACAGAAAAAGCGAGAGAGAGAGAGAGAAGGGCTTCTTGCGTTGCGTGTCGGACAATATAAAAATCGATAGATAACCCATGTCTTTCCCGTCCCTTGAAAGTTTTTGTCTACATTTACATTTACATTTATCTTACATTTTCCACGCATTCTACCTCGTTTCATTGTCCTCAATCGCATCACCAGCCCCCATTTAGCATCCCCCAAAAATCGGCAGGTGAAGGTGGCCGTGAAAATCGTCATTTACCACTCCAAAATACCGGCAAAATGGAATTACCTTTTTACGGCCGGGCAATTAATTTTTGAGGCCCCGAAATGCGGTGGAAAAATTAGATTCGGGCAAAATCGGGCCTGGAGAGGGTTTTGTGAAACGAGTGAGGGCAGCTGATTCGTTTTCCGCGTCCAGGTGCCCGCTACGGTTTCTGTTTTCTGAAATAAGCGGGGAAACGGGAAAAACTCGGGGTTTCCTGGTTTCTAGGCGTTTCCGCAAGTTTTTTTTTGCCAGCCTGCCCTCACTCCGGTTCCTCAAGACTCTCTGCTGGTCTACCTTCACCATGGCGCTAAAGAATCGCTGCTACCCTGCTCATTCCGCTTCCTCAAAAATCTCTGCTAGCCTGCCTCAGGTTGTCTCGGAGCAATTTTTCCCAAAATCCCTGCTGGCTGTCCTTCCCTAGAGATCTCTGCTAGCTTGCTGAGACTGAGAATTCCGGAAGAGACGTTGCTAGCCCGCTCTTTCCTAATGAATCTCTGCTAGCTTACCCCGTCTTAAGGAATCCCTGCTAGCCTGCCCATTTCTTAAAGAATCTCTGCTAGGCTGCCATTTCACAAAATCCCCTAGGCACCGAAAAACAGGGCATAAACCCTGGAGGTTTCCCAAAAAAACCAGCTGCGCTCTTCTGGGCACCGGCGGGCCAAGTACAGGCGATTTTTGTCGCATTCCGGGGGCCCCTCTTTTCACTATTGGTCCTCTCAAATCGGGGGCCCAAGGCGGGAAAGGGGCCCAAAAGGGCCCCCAACGAGCCACCACCGAGACTTCCGGTTTTGCGGCCTTGTCCAACGGGTGCTGGATTTCTCTTGGTCTCGCTGGATTTCACACCTTTTTCGCCTGCTCTCTCTAGCGCGCTAGCCCTCTCCCCTCTATCTCTCTCTCTCTCTCTCTCTCTCTCTCTCTCTCTCTCTCTCTCTCTCCTTGCAAACAAAACGATCAAAGATTGCTGGACGCACCCGGGCTAAAGGATACGGTAGTAAACGCTAATTTTAGCGCAGGTGCTACCATTTTTCGGGGCAATCCTCAAGAATCTCTGCTAGCCTGCCTTGTCCTAAAGAAGATCTGAAGAATCTTCGTTAGCTTGCTTAATTGGTAGCCAAAGGATCTCTCTTTTCATCTCGCTCTTGCTCGCTCGCTCTCCCTAGGTCTCTCTCTCTATCTTTCACCCCAGCACTCTTTTTAACGCTCCTTTTAGCATATGTATAAATGCCCAGAGTCGACCCCGCCCATTCTTCAATAATCTCCGCATAATATCTCGATCTGCATCGACCGATTTTGATCTCGCCCTCCACCTCCAAAACGCGACGATTTAGTGCCCCCGCAAATTGCTAATCCCGTTTAAATTATGGATTTGGGTTGTTAGATCCTCAATGGTTTTTGCTAGCCTGCTCAGTGATTTTTGGGAGTTGGCAGTGATACTTTAGGAGAGGGGAGGCTAGCAGAGTTTCTTCGGGAAAGGGCAGGCTAGTGTCCAATATTCCTGAATTACCGGTTCCTTTAAACCCCCCGGCCGTCCCCAATGATCTCTGCTAGCTTGCCATCCGAGCTTCCGCAAATTTCCACTAACCACGCAACACTTTTGCCAAGCCTTTCATTCGGCTTCAAGGGCATCAGCTTGGCACGAAGGGGTCCGGATTTCGAGGATTGGCTTTTAGCGGCTCGACACATCCGCGCGGCGCGCGTGTGCGAGACCCTCCAGGCTCTCTCGCTCTCTCTCTCTCTCTCTCTCTCTCTCTCTCTCTCTCTCTTTCTCTCTCTCTCTAAAAGATGCCCATTTCACTTTTCCACTCCATCTCCATGCCCCACCCCCCCCCCCCCCCCGCCCTCGCGTTATTTTGATAATCACTTGGTCGAAATAGATTACGCTCTCGTTTCGGTTTCTCAAAGCCTAAGCCTAAGCCTCCGCCTAAGCCGATCCCTGAGCCTAAGTTTAAGCCTAAGCCTAAACCTAAACTAACCGAGCCTCGCCTAAGTCAAAGCCCAAACCCAAGCTTTCTAAGCTAAGCATCAGCTAAGCCTACCCAAGCCCAAGCTAAGCCTAAGCCTAACCTTGACCGTCTGTAATTTTTGGCCCAATCCTGCCTAGGGTGGGCCACGCGCACTCGGCAGCCCAAACACTCAAAAAAGTTGGCGCGCGAGAGGGGAAGGCCGCACACCTCGAAACTTTTTCAAAAAGATAACGGTAATCGCTGAAGGTGGGGGGGGGGGGGGGGGGTGGCTCTCGAAACAGAAGCCGAAGCCACCCCAATCGTCTATTTGTCTTTTCGCGCATCTCGGCCCGCCATTCTTTTTCCGCTCACTCACATACGCCACTCTACGCATAGCCCCCACACAACGGCGCGCACTTTGGATACGCCAATCTGGGGGTGGGGGGGGGGGGGTGCCAACGAACTTGCTAGAGTGGATTGACTTTGGCAGCGCATTTTTAGGGATTCTGCTAGCTTGCTCTTTCCCAAAGATTCTCTGCTAGCCTGCCCCTTCCTAAATCAATCCTGCTAGCCCGTGGCAGCGTTGAATTTCCTCGGGAACCACGGTTAGCCTGCCCTAGCATGCTCTAGAATTTTTGCTCGCGTGCCCTGAGAGCGCTCTCTGTCTTTCCCTGTCTGTCTGTTTCTCTCGCTCTCTCTCTCTGCTCTCTCTCTCTCACTCTCTCTCTTCCAGGAAAATTTTCAACATTAGCTAGGTTGCTAAAGAACCCTTGCTAGCTGCCTTTTCCTAAACATACTCTGCTAGCCGGCTTTTTCCTCCGCCTCATTTCCTCAAGAATCCATGCCAGCCTGCCCCGGATCCAATTCTCGATTCCACACAGTTCTCTGCTAGCTCATACCATTTCCTCAAACATCTCTGCTAGAATGCCTCCGCATTTTTTTATGCTTGAACCCCAAAACACCTCAATTTCCAGGTCTCGTTCCAAAATTTCGATCTGCCCCCTCTAATAGGGCTATAAAAGTTGTGTGGTCGGTCGCGAGTTCAGAGTCGTAAAATTTTTGGCCCGCTTCCAATTTGCGGCTTCACGAATTTCGATTTCAATTTTTCGCTCTCTCTCTCTCTCTCTCTCTCTCGCTGTGCCATTTTCACATCTCAAGTGGGCAGCCAAATCGTACAGACTAAATTGGCCGCTCTGAAGGCTTGAAAGTCCGAGGGGCGAAAGCTGCCGGAGGGGGGACTTCGTTCCGCAGCCGGATTTTGCTTGCCGCCGTCCTCAGCCTCCCTTTTTGGTATACAGCGCAAAGTGGACTGACGCGGAGTTGGAAAGTGGCCGGAGGCAAATTTTGCCCTCCTTTTAAAGGGGTTGGAAAGGGAAATGTTAGAGGCGGCGGCTTTTGCTGGATTTTTCGGTGGTTAGCATTTTTGCTTTCTCAATGGTTTCTGGCCTGCCCATTCCTCAAGGATCTTTGCTAGACTGCCCACTCCTCCAGAATTTCTCCTAGCCTGCCTTTTTCTAAAGAATCTCTGCCAGGCTGCTCTTTCCTAAAGAATCACTGCTAGCTTTCCTTGTCTCAAAGAATCTCTTTTAGCCTGCCCCACCCCTGCCCTGATCATAATCCCCCATTCCGAACATTCCACCGAACACCCCTGTGGGGCTCGCTTTGCGTACTGCCAATGGACTTTTTTACGGCAAGGGCTGTGGATTCGGAACCAGTCTTACTGTTTCTCTCCATCTCTCTCTATCTCGCTCTCTCTCTCTCTCTCTCTCGCCGCCCAACCATAGAGTTAGCGAGGGCTGCCTGGGCTGGCTGGCGCCTCGAAGCCTGTAATCAGTCTCGCAAAGTCAGGTTTTAGGCGGCAAGCCCGGTTGGCGGGGGTTGGGTTTTAAAGGCATCGTGACAGCAAAAATGCCATTGAACCTAGAGTAGTGCGGGATACAGAGAAGGGAGAAAGGAGAGAGAGAGAGAGAGAGAGAGAGATCGAAAGTGAGCGCGAGATAGAGAGAGAGTGGGAGAAAGAGAGGGAGAGCGCGCAAGGGAGTGCGAGAAAGACCAATTTAATTGTCTTTCTCGCTCTCTATCTCTCTTCCTAGCTCTCTCTTTCCCTCCCTACCAAAACCCATCTGTCACCATCCCTTTAAACCCAAATTCCCGCTCCCGCGGCTGGATCTCCCCCTCAAATTTGATGTCTACCTGCCGGGTGGCTTCTCATAGCCTCAGGTGCCGTTCCCTCGTGCTCCTCAAAACCAGCCTCCCGTACCCATCATCCTGGGGGAACATCATAAGCGGCCCATTCCACCCGGGGGGGGGCTACGCGCCCCGCGCGCGCTGCCTCTCTCCCTCTCTCCCCTCTCTGCCATTCTATCGTTTTGTGTGTATTTTTACGGGCCGGGTGAGCATGAGGAGGAGCCCTGGGGCTCCTCGTGCTCAAAAAACTCGGCCATCGTCCCCGTCTGAAACCTGTTGTTGCATGTACGACCGAACGAGCAGGAGGAGGGCATCAGCTAGCTGCTAGCTAGCCCTAGACCTCGGCACTGGATTCACATAAGCCGGTATACACACACATTCTGCCAATGTACCCTCGAGGGGGGAATCCTGGCATTTTGAGGTACGGTAGCTGACGCGCACCTTAGAATTTTGGCGCGGCATAGGCTATTTGTTTAAGACTTGCCAATGTCTTGGTTAGCTGTTGTAGGGGGGTTTGTTTAATTTTAATTTATGGGGGTTGGTTTGGCTTTTGCCGTGGCTTATGTTTAGGCTTAGGCTTAGGCTTAGGCTTAGGCTTAGGTTTAGGCTTAGCCTTAGGCTTAAGCTTAGTCCTAGGCTTAGGCTTAGGTTTCAGTAACCAGCTGTTCGACTCCCCTTAAAATCCCAAAATTGTTTTGCCCGAAAATGGCAACACTTCCCCTACTAGACCCCTTATCGGACCCCCAGAATTTCCAAAACCAAATTTCGGGGTGCCCCATTTCGAGATTTCGCAGGCTTTTACGAGCCCCACCGGCTACCTGAAGATCGTTTTTATGCGCTTTTTTCGAAAAGCAAGCACCGGGGGTTGGGGGCTGATAAGCCGGAAAGAAGCCGCCAAGCTTTTTCAGCGTTTTTCGCCCTTTGCTGGGAGGCAATTATTAGTAAAGTTTTTGAAGCTCAGAAGTTCAAGGAATGCTTGCTAGGTTGCCCTGGGGTCAAAGAACCTTTGCTAGCTTACCACGGGCTCCAGGATCTCTGCTGGCTTATCTAGAGAGTCAAGGAACTCACCAAGGCTTGGTCTTAGGATTCGGCTTAGGCTTAGGCTTAGGCTTAGGCTTAGGCTTAGGCGTAGGTTTAGCTTAGGCTTAGGCTTAGGCGTAGGTTTAGCTTAGGATTAGGCTTAGGCTAGGCTTAGGCTTAGGCTTAGGCTTAGGTTTGGTCTTAGGCCTAGGCTTAGTCTTCAGCTTCGGCTTAGGCTTAGGCTCAACCACTGACTTTTGCCATCGTCCCCCCAAAATGCATGTTTTCCGCGCCGTGTTTTCCGCGCTCAGCAGCTGTTCGAGCGGCGCGCGCGACACACACAAATCGGTGGCGCCCGTCCCGGGATTCAGTTTGCTTAAAGGTGTTCGGGACAAGTCTTTGGGTCCTTTTTCGGGGGGCCCAAGACTTGGCCCTCTCCCCCTCTTCCTTGGCCCCCCAATTTCCGCGTTTTCCGGTGGGCGCGCGGGCGGACGCGGACGCATCCGCGCCATTTGCCGGCCTCGGCCATTTTGGGCCTTTTTTGGGGGGTGTTGGGCCCTTTTCTGGTGGCCTTTCTGGGCCCTTTCTGGGCCCCTCTTGGACACACAAATCTCCACAACCACCACCACCCTCTCCGGGACCCCCACTTCCCCTTTGACAAAACATTTTGCGTGTCGCTGGGCGCCGAACATTTTGATCAGGATGATCATCTACTCGAAATTTTGGTTTTTTCTTGGGTTTATCCGATTTTCTCGGTCAACTGATCCCGATAGCCGTTAAAATATGTAAATTCCGCTTTTGTTGGTTACTGTAATTCCAATATTGACATTTGGTGCAATTTTGACACTTTTAAAGGGCCATTTAAGTTGAAACTCGAGCGAAAAGCGAGTTAAATCCACTGTACTGTATTTTGAGTATATCGTATTTTTTACCTATTTACCACTTTTAAAGGGCCATTGAAGTGAAATCCCGGTTAAAAAAAACTTCAATTTTTAATTTTGAACTGAACTACGAGATTTGCGTTTTTAAAGGAGCGTTGAAGACCGGAATCCATAGCCCCGAGGCTTTATTTTTTGCCAAAATATTCCATGATATTTCGAATGCCAGCTCTCGAAGTCTTAACGCTATTTTTGGCCTCTCAAGGGTCGCCGGGGTGCCCTTTAGAAATCTGATAATCGCCCAGGAAGGCACCCTCGATTTTTCGGATCGATATGAATTTTCGCCCCCCAAGCAAAAATTTGTTGCATTCAAATTCGAATTTCCGAACCGCACGAAGCTACCGTGCCCCTGATGCCGATTTTCCGGATTTTCCGCTAAACGCGCGCGTTTTAGTGTCTGGCCCTCTTTTTTTGGGTTGTTTTCCCACACTCGGGTGGCGGGCGGCACTTTTTAAAGGGTGCCCCCGTTACCGTAACCGCTTCAAAGCACCGTTTCCGCTTGCACCAAGGGAAATCTGCATGTCCCACGTTTATGCGTATCTGGGGGCCCCCTGGAAAAAAACAGGGGCTTTGGGCGGGAAAAGCGATTAGGCATACCTGGATGGGACAGCTCTCTCACCTACCGAAGCCTGAGCCCCAGCCAAGCCGAACCTAAGCCTAAGCCTAAGCCTAAGCCTAACCTAAGCCTAAGCCTAACCTAAGCCTAAGCCTAAGCCTAAGCCTAACCTAAGCCTAAGCCTAAGCCTAAGCCTAATCCTAAACCTAAGTCTAAGCCTAAGCCTAACTTAAGCCTATGCCTAAGCCGACATTTTCGGCGCTGCAATCTTGCCCAGACCCTCATTTGCCAACCGCCAAAAACAACTCAAGCTTTCAACGTAAAAAAACTCGAAAACCCCATCCAAGACAGGTTTTTCTATGCATAGCCTTAGGATGATTTCCTAAAGCCCGCATCGAGTAAAGGGTGGTGTTTACAGGCACGTCTCGTAGCCAAAGGGCCGGTTTTCGACGAGCTTTAGGCACCGGCGAAATTGCCCAAATTGGCCCGGGATGGCGAGGCAAAAAAGCTGGTGCGTATATTGTTTTCGACTGCGCTTCTTGGCTAGGTAAGGAGGGTGGAAACAAGCTTTGGGGGTGAGCTTTGGGGCGGCGCGCAGGATGTTAACCGTTAGACTTGGCTAAGCTTAGATCGCTCGGGCTTAGGGCGTTTTAAAGGGCATTGGCAGGTTTCCGAATGTCTAAACACGAAATTCTAGCATAGCGTTGTTGCGCTCTGGCAGGTTTTTCTCTGTTAAAGCTTCCCGGTGCCCCGGTACCAAATGCCAGCCCCCCTTGCGCGCCCCCTCAAAAAACCCCACGCTGCCGATAGGAGCATCGAAAAGTGGGCGTGGCCTATGGTGTGCCCCGAGGGCACGTCGGCCTGCCCCGTCAAAAAGCACTGGAGAATTCGGGGATGCTCTCTTTCTCACTCTCTTTCTCTGTCTTTCTCTCACCCTCGCTCTCGCTTTCCCTGGCCATTCCACTGACCCGAGACCGTATTATTTGCTCGGCCCCCCGCAGCGCCTGTTCACTTTTTGCGGCCCCCCAGGGTACGCGATTTTGGAAGTAAATTGCCGCGGGCATTTTAGGGTTAGAAATTTTATTGCAGAGTACTCTTTCTAGCTCTTTCTTTCTCTCTCTGTCTCTCACCCCCCCTCTCTCTCTCTAAAAATCTCTAACTCTAGCTAACAGAGATTCTTTCGGAAAAGGCAGGATAGCAGAAATTCTTTAGGAAAGGGCAGGATGGCAGAGAATCGCTTTCTCTCTCTCTCACTATCTGGCTCTGTCTCTCTCTCGCCCTCTCTCTTCGCTCGCTCTCTCTCTCACTCTCTCCCCCTCTCTCTTTCTCACTATCCCTCTTTCTCTCGCTCTCTCCTCGATTCCACAATTCCAGACGTTCCTCCAGACACTTCCATCTCTCCCCTTTTGCTTTTTGCCTGCATGCATTTGTGTTGTATTCGTTCGCGGCGTTTTCTTCATACCCTGTTCGCCTCGGGGGTCCGCACCATCGTGGTCAACACCCCCTCGTTGCCCCGTTGCCGATGATTCAGGGGGGCCCGGAAAACGGAAAGAAACACGCCAAAGAACCATTCGCCTTACAATTCGAAGACGGGCAGGAATGGCTCCGCCCCGCGCCCCGGCTAAAAGTGCATTTGGTGTACGAAGGTGCACTTTGGAGGGGACCTTGAGAGTTTCCTCAAGCATCTCTGCTAGCATACCTGAGAATTGATTCCGAAAGTATCTCTGCAAGCCTGCCTGCTAGCTGATCCTTAAAGGTCTCGGCTAGCTTGCCTTTTAGCCGTCTTCCCAAAAGAGAATGCCAGCCTACCACCCGCTCCAGCTGTTTCTTGAAGAATCTCTGCTAGCCTACCACCTAAACAACTTGCCTAAGGATCGCTGCTAGCCTGCTTTTAGCTGGTCCCCAAAGATCACTGCTAGCCTGCCAGATCAAACCCCCCAGCCGTCGGACTTTTGAAATCGAACCCTAGTCCTGAGGGGTGCCCTGGAGGGTATCGGGATTAATAGAGGGGACCCACCGGTCAGTTTGCATCGGATTTAGAGTCTCTCTCTCTCACTCTCTTTCCCTCTCTCTCTCTCTCTCTCTCTCTCTCTCTCTCTCTCTCTCATCTCTTCCCAATATTTGAGGGTACACAAAAACGGCTGACCTCGCTTGGGGGGCCGGTAGGGGTTGAATCGGGAAGTGCAACCCTAGGCGAGCACAGGTTGCAAAGATCTCGAGTTTGTTGAAGAGTCCAAAAAACTGTTGTGACCAATTAAGGATATATTTGAATTTTTCAAAAAATGGAAAATTTCGGAATCTATGATAAATTGCGGCGGGACCCGACCCAGAGAAAAAAAAAAGAAAGCGAGAAAATCAGGTTTTTTTCAGTTTTTGAGGGTTACGGTAGCGTAAAATCCCCGGATTTTGCCTTGCGAGTGTCGTTAAAATTTCTAGCTGGTCGTAGAACGACTTTTAGCGACGCAAAAATGACAATTCTCGACCTGCTCGCCCAGATTTCGCTGCGGGACCCGTCTCAGCAACTCCAAAAACTTGTTAAAACGCATTTTTTTTTGAAGATTTTCGGTAGTTATGGTAGCATAGAAGTGCGTAATTTGGGCTTACGTAATTCACACGCCTTTCCGTCCTGATAATGTTTTCTAAGGCCTAAAATGACCAGGGCCGAGCTACCGTATCTGCTCGCGACGTTTCGACGCTTCCGATTTGTCATTTTTGTTTCTATTTTTGCTGCTCCAAACGTCAAAAAATCTAAAATTGGAAACCTACCGTATCCAAAACTCAAAAAATCCCAGCCTAACTGCTGGGCTCAAAAAATAAGGGTTCCCCCCAGGGTAGATCCCCGGGGCTGATGGGAGGTTGGGTGGGGGATGGTGGCCGCGTTGCGCAATCGAGACTGACCTTGTGAAAAGCCAAAAATGAGAGATATGACGAGAGAGAGAGAAGAAGAGAGAGAGAGAGAGGGAGAGAGACGGTCGAACCAACCGAGCCCTGAGGGCATATCCAGCCTCGCTGGGAAGGGCCACCATTTCCATCTCCCAACCAGTGCCAACCGTCATAATTGACCTCCGTAATTGTGCGTACTTTGTAGCCAAAAGTAGCTTTTTAGCATGTAATTTCATGGATTTTGTAAGATTTCACATCTACCGTATATCTTTCGAAACGCAGTTCTCACCAAAAAATTTTCAAAGGCCCTTCAACTTCAAAAGTTTCAATGTCTGTTTTCCTTTTGCCTGTCAATTTTTTTAAATACACCCCCGGGTATTGGATAATTTTTTTGATATATTACATTAATTTCCGCCCTTTTTCTCAAAGTTTTAGATCCTAAAGGATCGATGCTAGATCGCCCTGCTGCCAGTTCAACATTCTAGATTTTTCTGTGTTTTCCGTTGTTGAATTACCGTAATCGCGTCGGTATTTATATTTTTGAGCAATTCCACGATGGAACGAGGAATTTTCTAAAATTTATTTTCTAGTGGTTTGTAAAAAAGCGCCTGAAAATCCATTATTTTCCAGGTTCCGCCCCAGCTTGCCCCCCACCACCTCCGACCCCTCAACCAGCCGCCGCGCATTTTCAACCCCGACGCCTTCTGCCACATTTGTCAGGTGCGTTTTTTTGGAGTTACCGTACACTGGAATGATGTGAAAAATCGGGTATTTTAAAAACACCAAATTTGCTAAGAATCTGAAAAACGGAATCTCAAAACCTGCATAATTGTGTTTTTTTTCAAAAAGGCACGTTTTCTAGACTTCACAGGCCCTTTAAAGTCATTGAAAAAAAATCTATTAGCGCGAACTGGTTGCAAAGAATCTCAGCCAGCCTGCCCTTTCCTAAGGAATCCCTGCTAGACGGCCATTCCCTAAAGAATATCTGCTAGATTTCCCTTTCCCAAAGAATCTCTGCTAGCCTGCCCTAGCTTAAAAGATCTCTGCTAGCTGTTTCGATTTCGGACGTTTTTTACCATTTCGGGTGTCGGAAAATCGGAATCAAAATTTTTTCCGGGACTATTGCAAAGACCGTTCGGTGTAGTCGTGGAGCCATGCGGAAAAACAATCAGCACAGGCGGCAGGGTGGAAAAGCTGAGCCACAGCCCAAACGCGGATCGTTTTTTGTGTGTGTATTGGTGGGCCGGTAATAACAATACCTTTTTTCGATTTGCAGCCGTTTTTCAGAAAATGGGGCAGCTGGTTTTCGAAAGCATTTTATGCCCGGTTTTTGTTGCGCGGCCAGCAGCTTTTTTGGGGCTAAAGGGATGGCGTGGTGGAGTGTTTTCCCACAGGACTGCTAGCCTGCCCTTTCCTAAAGAATCTCTGCTAGCCTGCCCTTTCCTAAAGAATCTCTGCTAGCCTGCCCTTTCCTAAAGAATCTCTGCTAGCCTGCCCTTTCCTAAAGAATCTCTGCTAGCCTGCCCTTTCCTAAAGAATCTCTGCTAGCCTGCCCTTTCCTAAAGAATCTCTGCTAGCCTGCCCTTTCCTAAAGAATCTCTGCTAGCCTGCCCTTTCCTAAAGAATCTCTGCTAGCCTGCCCTTCCTAAAGAATCTCTGCTAGCCTGCCCTTCCTAAAGAATCTCTGCTAGCCTGCCCTTTCCTAAAGAATCTCTGCTAGCCTGCCCTTCCTAAAGAATCTCTGCTAGCCTGCCCTTCCTAAAGAATCTCTGCTAGCCTGCCCTTTCCTAAAGAATCTCTGCTAGCCTGCCTTTTCCTTAAGAATCTCTGCTGGCCTGTCTTTTCCTAAAAATCGTTGCTAGCCTGCCTTTTCCTAAAAAATCTCTGCTAGCCTGCCCTTTCCTCAATATTCTATGCTAGCCTGCCCTGGTCATCATACGGGGCTCCCTGTCCCTCATTTTCTCAATAATCTCTCTCGCTTGCCCTGAATTTACGCAAGGAAGTTTCTCAAACGATCACTGCTAGCCGGCCTTTTCAAAAAAAACTTTGCTGGCTTGCCCGGGCGGCTTTAGGGGCCGCGAATTCCTCGTTTTTCTCTGCTGGCCTGCCCATTTTCATTCCCGCAAACTCCCATTTTCAAACTCCCCCTACCGTACCCGACCCCCAAAAATTCCCATTCGCTGCATCTTCCGTTTTTTTTGCGAGGTTAGGGCTTTTCCCAAGCGCCCGCTTAAAGAGGGAGGGCTGGCATTTTCAGGCCCGGCTGAATCATCTTGCTCCGCATGGTGCACGCACCAATTTGGGTCCCGCCACGGCCCACCCCCACCAAAAAAGGCCGAACCCCGAAAAAGTGCTCGGCATGATTAAGGCGGTGGGGGATTCAAATTTGGGTCGACTGGGCGAGCGTTTTTGTCGTTTATGCGCTAATGAATGAGTCAGTATTTCTAAAGACTCTCTGCTAGCTCGCCTGTACGCAGTTCTTTGGTTGCAGACCCCTTTAAGACAATTTTCGAGGCTGTATTTCGCCTTTAAAGAGACTATAAAGGCAAAATTCCTCAATAATCACCGCTAGCTAGCCTTGCCTGGGTTTTTTTGGCTTGCGGGTTCCTTTAAAAACTGTAAATTGTGGTAAAATGAAATTTTCTTGGGTTGCGGGTTCCTTTTGAAAACTGGAAACTACGGTAAAACCATATTTTCCAACTTTAATTAGCAATTTCGAGGGTTTAGGCGGCAAAACATTCCTCAAGAACCTCTGCTAGCCAGCCTGGTCCGCATTTTGGGTTCCTTGTCCCTAACGAATACGATTTTTCAGGCTGCAATAAGGCATTTAAGAGGCTTAAAAAGTTAATATAGCCGAAATACTTGAAAGTTTTTATTTTCAAGGGACTGGGAAGGCAGAAAATCCCAAAGAATCGCCGATAGCTGACCCCTTCAAAAATTTTTGGATGCCGATCCCTTAAAACTACGTTAGATGCTGTTTTGAGCATCTAACGTCTTTTAACGTGAAAAGTGATACAAACTAAATACACCCCAAAATCCGGATTTGTTTTGGTTTTAAAGGGCCACCCAAGGCAAAAAATTCACCTATGGTTTTGGAGAATTGCCTTGAGAGAATCTTTCAAGCCGATTTTTTCGCATTTTCCGCTGTCTTTTGACTTGCAAATACCACTACCGTATGCCTGCACTTTCCTTGCACTCTCGACCCAGAAAAAATGGGGAACCATTTTGTGCCCGGCGGGGGTGTCGTGGTGTATGCAGAGCCATCACCCCCCTCCCACCGCTGACCCCTCAGATTTCATCTCGCAATTACAAAAAGGGGAGGAATGGGAAGGCGAGAGAGAGAGAGAGAGAGAGAGAGAGAGCGAGAGAGAGAGCGAGAGAGAGAGAGAGAGACAGAAGGGAAGAGAAAATCAGAAACAGACGGGTCAAGGGTCAGCCATCCCCCGGCGCGCACCATTCCGCAAATATTACCCTCCCCGTCTTTCTCACACTCTCTCGGTCTCTGTCTCTCTCTAACACTCTCTTTTTCCCTCGCACTTTCCCCTCCCCACCCAGCCTGCACCATTTTTACGGCCTCCAAAAAAAAACCTGGACGGACGCCCCCATGGCCTGGTGACCTAGCGAAATGTTCGCACCGAGCGGGGAGAGAGCGAGGGAGGGAGAGAGAGAGAGAGAGAGGAACAAGGGAGAGAGAGAACGAGGGAGAGAGAAAGCGAGAGAGAGAGAGAGAGAGAGAGAGAGAGAGCGAACGATAGATAGAGAGGGAGAACGAGGGAGAGATAGAGAGCGTGAGAGCGAGAGAGATCCATCCAAAGAAATTTTCTAAATGTTATCACGTTCTCTTTAAAACCACCGTACCCTCCTAGTAGTTTTCGATCCTTGGCCAGCTGCCAAACCTCAAAAACAGATCCACAATCCCCCGGCAAACGCCCCAAAAATCCCCGTGTTGCCCGTCTGCGCCCTAGCAGGCCAAACTTTCCCCGGATCCGCGCGCCGTCCGCGCGCGCCGGCGCGTCCGTGTATGTTTTTCCTTCCCCTTTTTTTGAAAGGCGGGGTGACGGTATTTGTCGTCCCGTTCGTCGTTTGGTGTGTCCCGGTCTCGCGCGGCTGTTTGCTTTTCCACTTCCGCCCAGGCGTGTCCCCTTTCGCCACCGCGAAGCGCTCTCTCTCCCTCTCACCCTCTCTCTAGCCAAGAAGTGCAGTACTCTTTCTCTCTAACGCTTTCTCTTTCTCTCCCCTTCCCTACCGCCTAAGGGCCCAAACAGTCCTTTTTTCGGGTTTTCGAGGGTGATTTTTCGAAAATCACAGCTCGGTGCTTGCGCGTGCCTGCTTCAGCTTTTGCGGCCCCGCTGCTGGCCCGGTCCGGGGCTTAATGGGTTCGTTTTTTGGGCTCTGATAGGCTTTTTGCGCGGATTTTGCTATATTCATCTTGATAAGTAAGCCTAAGCCTAAGCCTAACAAAAGCTTAAGTCAAAGTAAGCTAAGTCAACGCTTAAGTCAAAACCAAAGCCTATCCAGCTTTCGCCCTCAAAATTTTACTGTTTTGCTCATATCTATTTTCCTATATAAAATTTTGCTTTTTTTGAAGTTTTTAAAGGTTTTGATGTCACGGTCCCTTTAAAACGCATCATTTTCTTTTTTTTGCCTTTTTCAAGATTCCTAAAAATTCCACTTTCACCGCTGAACACTTTACGTGCCAAATTCCGACTTTCTTGTTTTTGCGTGTCATAAATTTACCCGGAAGCCCCTAATAAATTTCACTTAATTTTAATGCAACAGTTTTAGCGCCGTTTTTCTTGAGAAAATCGTAAATTCACTCAACTACTACTACTCACTCGACAGATTGAAATGTTTGCAATTTACGAGTGCCCCAGCCCGGGCAATATGATTTGCTGGCTGAAATTATTGGTTTCGAGTCGCTCCCCGACCGGTCGCCTCGCCCGGTCACATTTCTAAAATGCAATTCTCACGGCCAGCCATTAACTCGCGTAATGGGATTTGGTGGAATTTTGGAATTGGAGGTGGCCGGCCGGGGAAATTGCGATTTTGTACGTGCCACGAATCGTATGTTGTTTCGGCTGGGGCTTAGGCTTAGGCTTGGGCTTGGGCTTAGGCTTGGGCTTAGGGTTAGGCATAGGCTTAGGCTAAGGCTTGGGCTTGGGCCTAGGTTATGCTGAAGCTTAGGCTTAGGCTTAGGCTTAGGCTTAGGCTTAGGCTTAGGCTTAGCTATGCTTAGGCTTGGACTTAGGCTTAGGCTTAGGCTTGGGCTTAGGTTATGCTGAAGCTTAGGCTTAGGCTTAGGCTTAGACTTAGGCTTAGGCTTAGGCTTAGGCTTGGGCTTGGGCTTAGGCTTAGGCTTAGGCTTGGGCGTAGGTTTAGACTTAGCCTATTCAAGCTAAGCTTATAAAGGTTAGATACCACCTCTTCATTGTAAACCGCCTAAAAATTTTATTGCATTGCTCAACTCCCTAAAAACCCGAGTATCACTTCAATTTGCCTTCACTACCCCTTTAAACCTCGCATACTCGCAATTTCTGCATTTTCTAGGCCACAAAATTTGGCTTCTCGGTCTCCTTAAGTTCAAAAACTAACGCCTATCACTTCATTTCCCTCCCCGAATCCGCCGCACTACGTTACGATCCAAATTGCAGCTGCCCCCCGGCGCCGGCCTGGCCGCTTCTGATTTTGCCCAGCGCGAAATTCCGAAAAGCCCCACCTGCCACCCTGAAAAATCACGAGCTCTCCGGGTGGTACACTGATATCACCTGAATGGCCGGTGAACTTGCCTGGGTTTGCAAAGCCGCCCGGCAAAAAATATTTTCGAATTCCTGTTTGGAGGGGTTTTTTTCGGGAGCAGCTGGAATCGTATACCTGTCATTTTTGGTTTTTTTTTACCTCGCGGGGTGATTATTTTTGATATGGGCTTTCTGCTCTTCATGCTAGCCGAAGTCGGACCGGACCGTAGCCGGACCGTAGCGCATCGTACCGCAAATTTACCAAATACGGTAATGCCGCTACCGTAACCGTCTTTGGCTACTGTATTCATTGCATTTCTTGCACATTTTGATTCTTGGGCTTAAGCTGAGGCGTAGGTTTAGGATTAGGCTTAGGTTTAGGCTTAGGCTTAGGCTTAGGGTTAGACTTAGTTTGAGGCTTAGGCTTAGGCTTAGGCTTCGGCTTAGGCTTGCTTTAGGATCATGCTGAAACTTGGGCTTAGGCCTAGGCTTAGACTTTCCAAAATTTTGCGAAACGAAATTCCGCAACTCTCCTCCCAAATCAATCGGGTTTTTGCTGGAAATCTCACAGCTCCAATTTCACCCCAGCCGCAAAAAAATTGAAACCAAGTCCCAAAATCCACGACCCGCGAGCGCGCGATCGTCGCGGCCCATCAATCACACTAAAGTTTCGGTTCGGAAAGGCGGGCGATGAGGAGGAGGAGCAGGAGGATGAGGAGGATGAGGAGGAGGAGCCGCGAGTGTGCGTGGAATGCAACGAAATGCACCTCTTTCCGCCTAGTCAATTCACACACAAACACACAGAGCCACCCCCCCCCCCTGGACGAGCCGTTTCCAATATTTTTACGACCCGAAATTCCACACCACTCCTCCTCCCAACACCCAATAGCCCCCCAAATAATTGCCGGATATATCACGCCCCCCTGATCGGAGGGGTTCGAGTTTTCCGAATTTGAGTTTTTTTGGGCGGGCGAGAGAAGGGGGGGAGTGGTGGGGGGTACGGTGCGAGCTGGGAGAGTGCCAAATTTTGCAAGAAGGTCGATGAAAATGTGGAACAGATTCCGGGTTTGCTGGAATACGGTAGCTGTCACAAGCAGGCAAGCTTAGCAAGCTTAGGCTTAGCTAAGGCTTTAACTTACAGTCCGACTAAAGCTTAGGCTTAGGCTTAGGCTTACAATTAGGCTTAGGCTTGACTTAGGGTTAGGCTTAGACTGGGGTTGCTTTTGGCTGGCTTAGGCTGGCTTGGTCTTCAGCTTTGGGCTTCGGCTTAGGCTATGCTTGGTTAGGCTTAGGCTTAGACTTGGGCTTCAGCTTCGGCTTAGGCTACGCCTCGGCTTAGACTTAGCCCTCAAAAATTTCGAAAACACCTTCCGGCTCAGTTTTTCCGAACTTTCCGGCTCTCACCCCACATCCGGTCAAAAAGCCGACCGCGAAACGGTGTGTTTGGCTAAAAAAACGGCGCGCGCGATTTCTCACATTTGTCTTGATCGTCGCCATTTCAAGGCTGTGAAGCCGAGGCGGCGAGAGAGCGAGAGAGAGAGAGAGAGAGAGAGATTACCAAAAAACTCTTACTACCCTTTCCGTTTTTCCGGAATTTGAACCGACACTGCAAATCCACCGATTTCGCGCCTTTGCCGGAAATAATTTATGGTGTTACTTTCAGCGTTTTTCTTGCTATTTTTCTCTCATTCTCTCGGCTTTCACGCTCAGTCGCCCATGTGTGATTTAGCCTTGAAAAACCGGGCAAACGGATGGGTTTTTCGCGAAATGACGGTTCGGCCCAGATTTTTACCGGATTTTCGGACTGCTGGGAGTACCGTATCTCTGGGGTATTTTGAGGAATTTAGCGGAGATCATTGGGGCATCTGGAAGCGAGCTAGCAGATATTCTTAAGGAAAGGGCAGGCTAGCAGATATTCTTAAGGAAAGGGCAGGCTAGCAGAGATTCTTTAGGAAAGAGCAGGCTAGCAGAGATTATTTGGGAAAGGGCAGGCTAGCAGAGGTTCCTTAGGAAAGGGCAGGCTAGCAGAGGTTCCTTAGGAAAGGGCAGGCTAGCAGAGATCCCTTAGGAAAAGTGCATTACGCTTAACCTTTCAGCCTTGTCTAGACGTTCCCCCCACTTCCGCTTCTCAACCGCCGTAAATAGTTGCCCTTTGTAGCGTGGCGGGCCCTCATTCGGCATCCGGCTTCTCGAAAATCAGAGTCACAAAACCCGGGCCCCCCGACTTTCACCTGTCGCCTCGTGGCCGCCACACTGAATTCGGAAAAATTTACGATCCAATTAGCGGCCACGCGGGGCTTTTCCCCGAATTCTGAAGCCAGACATCATTTTAATTTGCGATTGAGGGCATTCCGTTTTCAAATAAATTGCCCATAAATATTTTTTTCGTGAGGACTTTTGTAGGGTACCGTAACCCCGGAGATGTCTTTATTTTTGGGGCTGTACTTTGTAGGTTTCGCCATCTGAACGGTATGACGAAATTTCGTTTTCTTGAAATTTCGTTTTATCGAATTTTTCGTTTTCGAAAATCCTTTTGTCGACATTTTATTTCGACAAAATTTTTGACTTTTACTTTTTTGACAAAATTCTTTACCTAAGCTTAAATGAAGATTCCGAGCGTTGACCGAGCTACCGTAACCCATGATTTTTAACTATTTTTTTAGTTAGCGCTAGGTAAACACCGAAGCCTAGGCCGAAGCCTAAGCGAAAGCCTAAGCCTAAACCTAAGCCAAAGCCTAAACCTAAGCCCAAGCCTAAGCTAAGCCAAAGCTTAAGCTTAAGCCTAAGCCTGAGCCCAAGCTGAAGCCCAAGCCTAACCTAAGCCAAAGCTTCAGAATAAGCCTAACGAGGGAAGTGCACGACCGGCCCACGAGAAATCGACACGCGACGTAGTGGATCTGATAGAATCGGACACGGGGATTCCGAATCTGTAATCAGAATTTGCTAAATAAAACGGAGAAAAAAGTTATTAAGCTTCAAAGTTGGTAGAATCGCCCAAAATCGGACTTTTATGGTCCTTTAAACGCCCAGGGGATGGAAATTTGCTATAACTCATTGGTGCATCTTGTTCAGCAGAAAAGCGCTTTCGAATGAGCTATCTTACTTCAAGTTTACGATGATTTCGCGGAAATCTCTTCTATGAACTTGACAGGCCATACCCTTGCCCGTGAATCCAAAAAAGCTTTTTCAGTGAATTGTTTGCAAATGGTACGTATTACAGCTCATTCGAAAGCGCTTTTTCTGCTGAACAAGCTGCACTAATTCTTTTCTCCTCAATTCCGTTCCACCGGTTTTTACGGGCCCTTAAAGGTACGGTTTTGGCGATTTGGCCAACTTTGAAGCTTCATAACTTTTTCTCCGTTTTATTTAGCAAATTCTGATTACAGATTCGGAATCCCCGTGTCCGATTCTATCAGATCCACTATGTCTCGTGTCGATTTCTCGTGGGCCGGTCGTGCATTTCCCTTGTAAGCCAAAGCATTCCAGCTACCGTGCGTTCAGATTTTATTGTAGTCCGAAATAATTAAATTTGAATATTTCTTAGGATCGCAAAATTAGATATAAAAAAAATACAAAAAAGAAATGTCCCTCCGTTACCGTACCCATTTCCATAAATTTCGACTCCCCCGATTTTTCCGGGCGTTTCCAGGGGCTGGGGGTGCAGCGGGTGAGCTGAAAAAAAACCGAAATTGGGGCGCGAAATCCTCTCTTTTCGGGGCGCCATCCGGGTGGGGGATTACGGTAGCCGTCCCCCCTTTCCGAAATTTGGCCAATCCCCCGCCGGGGGGCCCCCTGAAATTACCTTCGTTCCCCCCTGGCTTTCTATTTTTCACAAGCGGCCAAGTGGGCGTTTTTCGAAAATTGCTGAAATCCGAATAATCCTGATAGACAAATATTTGCAACCGGGCGTCTTGCAGCGATTTTTGAGGAAAAAATCGAGGTATTTGAAAGTTAATCCATTTTTGTAAGTGATCCGGTCAAAACCTGCTCGCATTCTTTGAAATCCCGGATTGCGGTATTTTAAGGGGAACTGGAAAGGGGCCGGGAAATCCGATAAGCCTAACTAAGCTGATGGAAGAATGCCAAACCGGAGCCTGGCCCTGAAAATCCTGTTGGAATAAGAAGCTTTCCTCAAGAATCTGTGCTAGCTTGGCCTTTCCTAAAGAATCTATGCTAGCTGCCTTTTCCTCAGACATCTAGCTAAGCCGAAGCCACGCTAAGCCTAAAACGTAAGCATAAGCTAGCCCAAGCCTATGGATAAGCCCCAGCCTAAGCCCAAGCCTAAACTCAAGCCTAAGCTAGGCTTAAGCCTTAGCCTAAGCTCCAGCGTGCCAAACCATTCCCACAAATCGAACACGTCGTGTCGTTTCACAGCTTCTACGTGTCCCCCCCCCTCCCCTGGGGCTCGATATGTGTGGATAGGAAAGTCCTGTTGGCTGCGGGCGGCTTCGGAACCGGTAGTGTTTGTTGTGTGTCGTCCATTGGCACACCGGCCGGTTCCTCCTCTTTTTCCCCATCTCCCTCCCACTTCCAAAAAGAACACCCCCCGAAAAAAAACTCAGAGGAACGCGGGCGGCGAGTACGCGGACAAACACATTGACGACTATATGCTATGCATAATAAGCATATTCAAGCGCTTCCCCCTCCCTTTTGTTTTGCTAGATTGCACCAGTTTTTTGCTCTGCTTTCTGCTAGTTATTTTCCAGTCCCGCCCACCTAGCTGAAATTTGGCAGCTGTTTGCATAGGCGGATTTGGCGGGTGCGGCTCTCCGCTTTTTCCGCAACGCCTACCCAAAATACGATACTTTTTGGGCTTTTGCTTGTTTTTTCTCAAAGGATCTCTGCTAGCTGCCCCTTCCTGAAGGCTCTCCGCTAGCCTGCCTTTTCCTAAAGAATATCTGCTAGGTTGCCAACCAGATTCCTCAAATTAACCCTGCTAGATCGCCTTGCCTAAGAAATTTTCAGTTGTGTCTGTGCTAGCCTAATTTCCACAAGAATCACTGCCAGTCTCGATTATCGAAATTCCCCCATTCTATGCTAGCTTGCCCCCCAAAATCCCAAAAACCAGCTCCCCCCGGAGCCCTTAACAATGTTTGGCTTTGAAAAGTCAACAGCGAGCACGAAATCCCGAATTATCTGGGCGCGGATTTTGAGCACGAGGACCGGCTCGCCCATCCCCCTGGCGGATAGCGATTTATCGGCCGCCACCGGGGGGTGAAAATGCCGACAGCTTTTTCGCCACGGTGAGCGTGAAATAGCAGCCCTCAAATCCAAATACGTCGCGAAACTGTCGCCGCGAAAAACGTAAAGGGGATCGTGGCGGAAAAGTGCTGGATGACGAAGCAGCCGGGATGGTACAGCGGATTTTCATTGCTTTTTTGGGTGGCTTTATCTGGTTTTTTTTCTGGATGGCGGTTCGAAAGGGATCATTTAGAATCGGGGGAAGAATTTACTTGGATCTCTTCTCTCTCTCTCTCTCTCTCTCTCTATCTATCTATCATTTTTTCTGGCACCCGATTTTCAGCCCATTTGGCTCGACGCCAATTAATTCGGCAACCCTCTAAATAACGCGTCAATAGGCGCATCGTGCACAAAGCAGCGAAATTGCATAGTTTACCCCCCGATTTCATGCTTCAAACGACTCGAAAAGGATTTAGTGTGGGTCTCGTGGGTGAAAATTTTGGAAAAAATGATCCGCTCGACATGGCTTGTGTTTGAAATTCCTAAAGAATCTCCGCTAGCCTGCCCTTTCCTAAAGAATCTCCGCTAGCCTGCCCTTTCCTAAAGAATCTCCGCGAGCGTGCGCTCCTCATCTCCCGAATTTTTTAACAATTTTTTTGAATTATTTTCCCCGGCCCGAATCCGGTTTTCCAACCGAAAACTGATCCCGCCTTTCCCCGAGATCTCACGAGCCATCAAAATCCCGAATTATCGAGCTTATCCCCGGGCTGGAAAAATCAAAATCCCATTTTGCCCGGGTCTCGCGGCGGGACCCGAAGAAATCCCCCGTTTATTACGCTTTTCAGGCATTTGGAAATGTCAAACATTTCGAAAATTTGAAGTCAAAAATCTTTGTTAGCTTACCGTTTCCTAAAGAATCTCTGCTAGCCTGCTTGAAGCCCTTTTAAATGGGTCCTAATCAACCTTTGCCAATGCCCCGTATGCAAATTGGGGCCTTTCCAAGCGCTATAGTCGGGTAATTAGGGGGACCTACGGCTGGTCCAAGGTTCGAGCCATTCACCTGGCTCTCTCTATATCTCTCTCTCTCTCTCTCTCTCTCTCTCTCTCTCTCGCCGAACCCCCAAAAAACCTCTGCTAGCCTGCCCGCGTATTTTGACAGTGGAAGCCCCCAAATTTCATGATGTTCCATTCCTATCGCAATCCGGATATTGATACCCATATCTCCCCAATCGGTTTCGCGACTTTTCCGAAATATTTGAGACAATTTGATTTGTGGATCACGCCCTGCGTCGCGTGTTTGGGCTAAAAAAAGCCGGGCGCTCCCCGAAATTCCGTGATTTCCGTGATATGTGGTGATAATTGGTTCGAAACTTTTGGTCTCTCTCTCACTCTAGGTCTCTCGTTCTGGCTCGCTCTCTCTCGCTCTCTTTCTCTCTCTCTCTCTCTCTCTCTCTCTCTCTCTCTCTATGTCTCTCCGTCTTCATTTTTGAGCCCAAGAATTCAAGATTCTACAGTAAGCCCTTCCACGTGGCATCCGCATATGCCCTGGCTTATCCCTCGTCTAGTCACCATTTTTAGGAAATCGTGGCTCTTGGAAGGAGGATTTACACGGAATCCATTCTTGATTCTAAGCGTAGCTATTCCTAAGGAATCTCTGCTAGTCTGCCCTCAATTTTTTGAAAGTTTAACACGGCATCCGGCTTTCCAGCGCCTTTAGCAGGACTGGGAAGACGGGAAGCTCTAGGCACCCTGAAGCGACTACGGCGAGCAAGCTAGCAGAGACCCGTGGGGAAAACATCATTCTAGCTTAAGCTTAAGCCATAGCCTACGCCTAGCTCAAAGCCTAAGCAAAGCCGATCTGAAGCCTAAACCGAAACCGAAGCCGAAGCCAAGCCTAGCCCTAGGCCTAAGCCTAAGCCTAAGCCTAAGCCCAAGCACACCTAGCTCAATTTTGCAGCTCCAAAAACCCCCACCTAGTCCCCCATCTATCAGCCCGGCGAGTACCAACAAATGCCCGGGGGCCGGCCGACAACTCCGATTCCCTTAGACACTGTACAATCAGTCAGGCCCGTTCCCCTAGGGCCCGCTGGGCCCTAAGCGAAATTTTGGCGGGGGGGGGGGGCTTGAAAAAACTTCGACCATTGCCAGGGGGCCAAATGGACAAACGAACGCCCCTCACCAATGGCTGCCAGTCATTTTTACTTTACCCCAGATTTTCGATGTTTTAGTTGGTTAGTACGAACATTTTCTGATGTCACTTCAGAGAGCATCAAAACATACACGGACATTTTAGGTAAGCATCGTGATGCTTCAGTGATTGAATGCAAGGATCATTATAACAAAAAAAACAATTGTAGAGATGGGTAATCTAACAATCCTACAGCGAAACTCTAAGTAATACCTTAATAGAATAGGCATATGAACAACGCAATGGTTTTATCGTCAGTGTCATGAATTTCGTGATATGAACATTCCAAATTAGTATATTTTCGAAGTAATGACGTTTCGAAGTAATGACGTTTCGAAGTAATGACTTTTCGAAGTAATGACTTTTCGAAGTAATGACTTTTCGAAGTAATGACTTTTCGAAGTAATGACTTTTCGAAGTAATGACTTTTCGAAGAAATGACTTTCGAAGTAATGACTTTCGAAGTAATGATTTTCGAAGTAATGACGTTCACCCCTCACCAATCACTGGCTGCTTTATGGGGGGAGCAGAAAGGGGTGGGGAAGTGTTTTGGGGTGTCAAAGAGAGTCGTGAAAGGATTTTAAATGTATTTTTTTTTCTTTTTGATCCTGAATTTTGACTTTTTTATTGCCTTAAAAACATTTTGCAAGGAAAAGGTTAGAAGATTTTCTTTAGGAAAGGGCGGGCTAGCGGAGATTCTTTGGGAGGGGCAGGCAAGCAGAGATTCTTTCGGAAAGGACAGGCTAGCAGAAATTCTTTAAGAAAGCGCCGGCTAGCAGAGGTTTTTTTGGGAAGGGCAAGCTAGCAGAGATTTTTTAGGAAAGGGCAAGCTAGCAGAGATTCTGTAGGGAGTCTGGCCAGCTCATGGGTTTGCTAGTTTCCGGAAGTCCCTTAAAATCCGATTCTGATGCCTTGCCAGTCCCTTTAAAATCATTTTCTAAACCCCGAAAATTTCGCCAGACCCTAAAATTTAATTTTTGGTTTTAATTTTACCGTTAAGAGCCAAAAAACGGTTTGGCGATCTGCTAAACAACTCTGAAACGCGCCATTTGCCTTCCCAGCCCCCTTAAGAGCTTCGGCACCCCGAAATTCCGCTTCCCTGGCCGCGTTTTTGTCCTCCGAACAGGTCCAGGAACCCCACGGCCGGGCCCTGCCTGGGGGTTAAATAATTGTTGTCTCTCCCTGTCGGATTGGAACGGGGCGCCTTGAAGCCTCCGGAGCCAGGTGATCCGTTCGAAATCAAGCGCCCCCAGCGCGCCAGTTGTTCCGAACTGGCCGCCCCGAGCCGGGGACAAAAGCCACGGGGTACCGGCGGAGGGCCCAGACCGGAAAAGCCGGAAAGCCGGAAAAGCCGACTCGAGAAAAGTTGGAAAAAGCCGAAACCGGAGGCCCGAAAAAGTTTGATTGAACACCCGGGCGGGGCTATCAGCGCTCCAGGGGCCCTCGTATAGTCAGCGATCAGTGTTTCTGAGGCGGGAAAAGTCGAAAAAACGGAAAGAGGAAGGAGGCGGAACACGAATTGAGGGTTCTGGGTGGATCCGTTCAAGCCGTGTGGGGCATATGACCCGGGTGCAGCAGCGTATTTTGAGCTGAGGCAAGCCTGGGCTTGGGCTTAGGCTTAGGCATGGACTTAGGCTCAGGCTTAGGCTTAGGCTTAGACTTAGACTTAGGCTTAGGCTTAGGCTTAGGCTTAGGCTTAGGCTTAGGCTTAGGCTCAGGCTTAGGCTTAGGCTTAGACTTAGACTTAGGCTTAGGCTTGGGCTTAGGCTTAGTTAGCAGGCTTAGGCTTAGGCTTAGGCTTAGCTTAGGCTTAGGCTTAGGCCTAGCCTAGTCGCAGGCTTAGTTTAGCTTCTCTCTCTCTCACACGTATTGACATTAGAAGGATTTACT
The DNA here is from genome assembly GCA_038088335.1 of Mesorhabditis sp. LJ9110. Lineage (NCBI taxonomy): Eukaryota > Metazoa > Nematoda > Chromadorea > Rhabditida > Rhabditidae > Mesorhabditis > Mesorhabditis sp. LJ9110. The sequence goes on from JBBGBA010000075.1 coordinate 96,860, forward strand.
TTCAAACAATTTATGCATTCAATTCATATTTGTAACTATTAATGCGATAACCAGCATAATTTTGACTTCCTGGTCCCTTTAAAATCCAAATATCGTCATTTTCCTTGCAAAACCATGTCATGCATTTTCTAAATTTCGCAACAATTTCCGTCTGCCCACGAAATCTGACAGCTGAAAAGCTGTGCCAATTTTTCGGGCGTGGCGATTCGACGAATTTTACGGCTAAATTCATTACCGGCCTTGGCTGATGGAATCTTGCAGAAATGCAGGCGAGGGAGAGAGAGAGAGAGAGAGAGAGAGAGAGAGAGAGAGAGAATTAAATACCAAAATCATTTTCACGCACCGCTTTACGCAATCAAATTCGACTCGGCGAAATGGGTGCCCGGGGGGGGGCTGATTGCTTTTGCGGGGTCCCAAAAATTGCGAGATTCGGTTTTTCCGCCACTTTTCGTAATTTTGATTGTTTTCCGAGGTCAGGCCCGTCTGGGCGTTTTTCAACTTAACTTTTTAAAAACGTTATTCTCGGTTTTTCAGAAGGAGTTCTGCAACAAGTACTACCTGGCCACGCACCGCGCCGCCAAGCACACCTACGGTGAGTCAAAATATTTTTCTCTTACCCGTTAAAGCGCTTTTAAAGGGACTGGGAAGGTAGGAATCGACCCCACACATCATCTAGATCTAGACACGAGAGAGCGAGAGAGAGAGAGTGAGAGAGAGAGCGAGAAAATTCTGAACTGACATATCGAGCCAGAGCATGAGAGGAGAGAGAGAGAGAGAGAGAGATACAGCGAGTCAGATAGAATGCTATTTTCTGAAACTTCAAAACCTCTTTAAACGACCAATTTCAGTGCCCCGGCCGTGTCGTCGACAAGCGGAAGGCGCGGAAGGCGTGCCAGTAGAGGACTACCTCTCCGGCTCAACCCCAATTGGCCCCTCGTGTTCCCTCCTCCTCAACCCGAGAATGCTGCAGTCGGCGATGCCGGATTTCGGGTCGACCGCCCTAAACAATGCCTCGGGCAACAACCCCAGCACCCCGCATACCCAGATCGATCTCACACAGTTGTTCTTGGCGGGATTGGACGCGGTAAGCGACGTTTTTGAATTTTTGTGCCCCCAGGTGGTGTTCTAGAATTGGGGCACCAAGGGCCACGCCTAATAAAATTTTTGAATTTCCGAATTTCGATAGAATAGGGCGGGAAATTTGCTTTTAGCGTTCTGCCCCTAGTTTTCTTCAAACCCTACAGTAAAGAAACGCCCCGAAAATCGTTTTGTTTGTTACAGTAGCCCAGCGGGGCCGAAAACGCCTTTTATACTTCAAATCTTTCAACTTTAGCGGTTTAACCCGGGTTTTACATAATTCCCTACCCTGTTGATAAACTTGATAAAAAATTCCACTTTCTACATCATTTTCGATTTGTTTTTGATGCGAAAAGTTTTTTAGAAAAATTTAATGACCTTTTAACGTCAATATTTTGGCCAAAAAGGACGAAAATTCAAAGTTTTATGTTGTTAAATTGTTCAACAATGGTTCGAATCTTTCTAGGCTCTAAGTTGCATAAAACAAATTTTCAAGGTCTCAAGATTCAAGACCATTTGCGTGAAAAATTATTGAATTCCGAAAAATTTTTTAATGGCAAAGAATTTTTGGGATTTTCCGTGCGTCGGTTAAGTTTAGGCGTAGGCTTATTCTTGGGCTTAGCTTATGGTTTTCATTGGCTTAGGCTTACGCTTAGGTTTGGGCTTAGGTTAGGCTTAAGCTTAGGCTAAAGCTTAGCCTTCGGCTTAGGCTTAGGCTTAGGCTTAGGTAAAATTTTACTATCTTCAGAAAAAAACCGAAAATGAAACTAAATTTGCTATAAAAATCGTAGTAAGTCATAGCCGAGAAAACTTATGGAACGTAAAGCTCAAACCTAAGCCATTAGTGCGCGCACAAGCAGACACATGGGATCGACTGGCTTGATAAGCTTGATAAGCGCGACTTCGAAATTCGCGCTTATCTGTTGGGCATTAAGCCGCATCTGCGCCTGACCGTAAACTTTTGAAGCCAAGCCGCCAAGGTCATGGGAAAATCTAAGTCTCCTCTTACGAAATTCGGAACGTTTTATTTCTTCCAAGCTTTCTACCTTTTCAGAATAAAAATATTTGATTGGTTTTGACACAAGATACGCTAAAAAAATATATATTTCAGAATTCGTTGGCCGCCGGCAACCAGTTCCGGAATCTCTTCCAGATGAACCAGTTGGCGCAGATCTCGGGCGGATCCCCGTCACCCGCCTCTTCAGCACCCTCTTCCGCTTCTGAGGTGACTTTTCTAAAGTTTAATATGTTAAATTGGCTTAAAGTAAATTAAGAGCACTTAAGAGACTTTTTATTCTTATTCTATCTTTAAAGCGTTTTTCAAGCCGAGCGCTTCAATTCTGAAGTCATACGCAAACTTAGGCTTGGGCTTAGGCTCAGACTTAGGCTTAAGCATAGGCTTCAATCCAGCCCCAAGCGCTTGACCTTTCTTCTTTTTTTTATTTATTTATTTATTTATTTCTGACACCAAGGTTCAACACATGAACAAACTTACGTCTTTTTCAAGCCTGCGCCTTCAACCCCCCTTCCCTTTCCAGGGCTTCAAAACTATAAACCGATTTCCCCAGGTGTTAACCAGATTTCGTATTCAATTACCTTCCTTTTGGCGGCTTACCGTAACCGCAATTTCATGCTAAATCTCTCCTTTTTTGGCCTCAAAATTTCATCCAGCAGCGCGGCTTTTGTTGAGAGCGGCTAATCCGCTCCGGGGTTCGGTCAGGAAGTGTGCGGACGCTATGCCAATTTTTTGGAGCATGGATGGCATCACTTAATTCCCTTTGGGCGAGGCTTAGGTTTAGGTTTAGGCTTAGGCTTGTTAGGCTTAGGCTTAGGATTAGGCTTATTAGGCTTAGGCTTAGAGCTTCGCTACGATTTCCACCCGTTCCACCCTTCCTCCAGCCTCGCCACTTTCTCGAGAAATGCGAGTTCGAGTAAAACTCGAGTTCTCGAGCCCCGCGGCTTTATTCCCGCCCAAAAGCCACCCCCCCCGCCGCTGACCTGGATCCCCTGGCTCTCGATCTCTCGAAAACGGCTTCTTTCCCCCCTACCACCCGTTTTTGATGATCAGCCTTGTTATCTCTGGCGATCTCTCACTCACTCTCTCTCTCTCTCTCTCTCTCTCTCTCTCTCTCTCTCTAAGGCAAAGATACGCTTTCACCCCTTCCCCCATTTGTCTAATCATAGCCGATCAACTGCACCACTTTCCGAAACGATCCTCGGGGCGGGGCGCAAAAACTGTAGCTCCCGGAGGCGCTATTTGGGTTTTTTAGATACTGTCGACGGAGAGCTTTTCCAAAACAATCTCTGCTAGTCTGCTCTTTCCTAAAGAATCTCTGCTAGCTGGCCTGGGCCAGATCCGCTGAAGCTTACTTTCCTAAGGTTATTCCAGCCACAAAATTTCCCCAACGATCTTTGCTAGCGGTCGCCCTTCCTCTCTCGCTCTCTCTCGCTATCTCTCTCTCTCTCTCTCTCTCTCTCTCTCTCTCTAAACCAAATTATTCCCTCTTGTACTTCTCGGCACGTCGAGTACAAAACCTTGCTCCATCCCATTCTATTTTTGCTTCAAAATGGATTTATGTACATTGCGTCGAAGCGGATGCGCCCGAAAATCCTCTAATTTCCGCCACTACCCCCCCACTCTCTCGCCATTCAACTCAAATCCGTCCCTCTAAAATCAGCTAATCTCTCTTTGAGGCCAAAAATTTCGTGCCAGAGAGAGAGCGAGAGAGATAGAGAGAGAGAGAGAGAGAGAGAGAGATTTGTGTCGTGCTGGATTAGGCAGCCCTCCAGCCCCCCTTGAACCCATAGTAAAGCCGACCCCCCTGGTTGCAGCCCCGCAAAAATAGATCGCCCTTCCGGGTGGGGGAAAGATTAAGAATGTAAAAAAAATCAGAAGGGCCAGATTTTGAGAAAATTCAATCTATTCTGCAGAAATTTTGAGAGCTAGACAGATTTTCCTGCCGAAACTCTGCTAGCTTGCCATCTGGCGGGGCCAGTTCGACCTCTGCTCCCTCCAGAAACTCTGCTAGCCTGCCTCGCCCTGCCCCTCAAAAAAACGAGAATTGCCCATATTTCCAATTCTAACCAATTCCAGCTTTTCCAGAGCCAACCGACCACAACGCAGCCTGGCGGCCAATCCGCCGACGCCGCCACCCCTCCAGCCACAGCTGAAGCTCAAGTGACACAGGGTGGACCGGTGCCCAGCTGGTTCTCCGCGATGCTACCGCAACCGCATGCCATGCAGCAACAGTAAGTTTTTGATGACCAAGCCTAAACTAGTGAAAAACAAGTCAAAAATCCCGATTTCAGGATGCCCGGCAACATGTCCGCCCTGATGGAGCAGTTCGGCCTCCCCGGCCTCCTCGGTCAGAACCCCCTCGCGTTGGCCGCCGCCCTCGGCGCTACCCCCAACACCCCGACATCGGCCAACTCGCTCTTTGGCCAGATGACGTCCCCACAAAAGGAGCTCTTCTGCGACGTCTGCGAGAAGTCGTTCTTCAACCGCGACTTCTTGAAGACGCACATGCGCAACAAGCACGGAGTGGATGTTGACAATGAGACGCCGAAGAAGAGCGGAAGTCCGAAGCAGCGTGAGTTTACCTGAAGAATCTTTGCTAGCCTGATCTTTCCTGAAATATATGTGCTAGCCTGCCATTTCCTAAAGAAACTCTGCTAGCCTGCCTTTTCCTAAAGAATCTCTGCTAGCGATTGGCAACTACGCCAATTTCCAAATTACTACCAATTTTATCAACCCATTTTAGAGAAAACCGCCTTCCCCTTCATCCCCGCATCAACTTCAGCAGGTCCAGCCCACTCGGTCATTGTCGGACACGGAAATGACGAGACGCCGAAGAAGGTCGCCAAGATGGAGACCGATGAGGAGGAGGACAACTCGCTCAAGTAGGTGTTAAGCTGTAGATGATCATTAGATTTTTGGGACCAAAAACCTCTTTAGAAACTAATAATCTTGAATATTTTTAGGAACCCGATGGAGGTGCTGCTCTCCCAGATGCACAAGGGCCAACAGGGGCAGGGGTCAAGTTGCGACGAGTGCGGAAGGGAATGCGCCACGTTCTTCGACCTGCTCGCCCACAAGGCCCAGGAACACAGTGGAGAGTGAGTGGAAGAGAGAGAGAGAGAGAGAGAGAGAGAGAGAAGAGAGAAATGTTGGAAAGTATCTAAACCCATCATTTTTAGCAAAGAAAACCCGACGTTCCGATGCGGCGAGTGCCCGGAGATGTTCGACAGCCAGGAGACGTTACACCAGCACGGCCAAATCGCCCATGGAGGTTGGTTTTAGCCTAAGCCTAAGCCTAAGCAAAGCAACCTAGCCTAATCCCAAGCCCAAGCGAAGCCTAAGCTTAAGCCTAAGCCTAAGCTTAAGCCTGAGCCCAAGCCTAAGCTTAAGCCTGAGTCCAATCTAACCTCTTCCAGGTGCCGCCCGGCAACTCCTCAACAGCCTCCTCCCGCCGGGATTCCCCAACTTCCTCCCCAATTTCTTGCCCCCGGGCATGGGAGCCCAATTTGGGCTCGACGGCTTGGATCCGAACAACCCGCTGGCCGCACTTCAGCAAGGCGTACGTTTCTGATTGCTTTAAAATAATTGGAAAAATGCAAAATCATGGAAACTACTTAAATTGGTCCATTTCAGACAAAACCGAGCACGGGTGGAAGCGCACAGAAGCGGACTTACGCGAGCAATGGGAAGAACTACTGCGATTTGTGTAACAAGGAGGTGCGTGTTTCTGGTTATCTCTCTCGCTCTCTCTCTCTCTCTCCCTTTCACTCGCTCTTTCTCTAACAGTCATTTTCAGGTCTGCAACAAGTACTTCTTGCGCACGCACATGCTGAAAATGCACGGCATCGTCATCGACGAGAACAAGATGGTCATCGCCAACATTGACACGGCCGAGAAGGAGCGGATGGGCGGCATCACTTTCCGGTTGGTTCTTGAGAAGAGGATTGGGGGAGGCTAGCAGAGATTATTGGGAAAGTGCCCACGAGTTAAGCCTAGGCCTAGGCCTAAGCCTAAACCTAAGCCTGAGCTTAAGTTTAAGTCTAAGCCGAAGTTAAAGCTTAAGCCGTAAGGCTTAGGCCTGAGCCTAAGCCCAAAACCTACTTAGCAAACTTAGGACACCAATCTTCAGATGCGACATCTGCATGGTCGAGCTGAAATCACGCAACCTGCTGCGGCAACACAAGCAGGACCAGCATGGCGTGGCCCCGATCTCTACACCCCAGCGCCCCCAGAAGCCGCCGCAGCCAACGACGCCTACCACCACCAATATGCCGGCGATGCAGCCGCTCGGACAGTTGAATGGTGCGTTTTTTGCATCGCTCTCTCTCTCTCTCTCTCTATAGCTCTCTCGCTCTCTCTCTCTCTTCTCTTTCTCCCCCCTGCAAAAAGCGTACTTTCTACAATCCCCCATTTCCGGAAGACCCACCTGTCTGCCCACCCAGAAATCGATTCTTGCCGGGCTGCGAGGAGTTCGGACAAGAGAGCGGATTTTAAGCCGCCAGACATGAATTCAAATTTTAGAACGCTCTTTTTTTTACAAAATTTCCATTTTCCAGGCTCCCCGGTCTTTGACCAGCTGTTCGAGAAGTGCTCGGTGTGCGAGAAGCGCGTCCACATCGCCGCCCTGCCCCAGCACATGGCCCACGAACACCCCCCAGACATTTCCCAGCAATTGTTGGCGCATTTCAAGGTGGGTAAACGAGCAGAGAGCATTAGGGAAGGGGCAATAAATCAAGCTTAGGCTTAGGCTTAGGCTTAGGCTTAGGCTTAGGCTTAGGCTTAGGCTTAGGCTTAGGCTTAGGCTTAGGCTTAGGCTTAGGCTTAGGCATAGGCTTAGGCTTACGTTTAGCGTCTGAAAAACTTTGTAATCGATTGAAATAAAGAAATGAAAATTTTCAGGGCTTCATGCAACAATCGCCGATGGCGGAGCTGATCCCGTGCAAATTCTGCCCTCAGCGCTTCAAGGAGGAGGGCGAGGTGCAGATGCACATGATCAGCCAACACGCCGCGGAGTTGCTGTCTGCACATGCTGGAGAGCTGAAGAGTGAGTTTCTCTTTCTCTATCTCTCTCGCTCTCTCTTTCTCTCTCTATCTCTCTTTCTCTACCTCTCTCTATCTCCCTCTCTCCTCTCTCGCTCTCTCCCGCTCTCTCTCCCTCTCTTTCTCTCTCTCTCTCTCTCTCTCTCTCTCTCTCTCTCTCCAACTACCATTTTCAGGATGCGAAGAACCCGGCGTGGAACGTTGCCCCCAATGCCCATATCAAACCAAAAACCCCCGAAACATGGAGATCCACATGGAGCGCCACGAGCGCCTCAACGAGGTCAAGGAGGGCGACGGCGACGACGAGGCACTGACCATCACGCAGCAGGCCGCCTTGAAGATGGTCCAGATGAATCAGGTAAGTGAATCTCCATGGTTTTGAAGCAGTTCAGGAGAGCAGCACACTTCCTCAAAGATTTCTGCTAGGTAGATGAAAGATGATTGAGTGCTTTCCAGTTCCCCGCTGCATTTGCCGTTGCTGCTCCTCCCCCACCGGTAGTCGTGGTTCCTCCAAAAGCCGCTGAGAAGCTGGTGTGCGATGTCTGCGACCGGAACTACAGCCGGATCGAGCTGCTCGAGTCCCACCAGAGGGTCATGCACTCGAAGAGTGACGCGTTGAAAATGATGCGCAGCGAGATGAAGTCGTTGCGGCCGATGAAGAATGGTGAGAGAGAGAAAGAGAAGAGAGAGAGAGAGAGAGAGAGAGGGAGAGTGAGAGTAAGAGAGTAAGAGAGAGAGCGAGAGCGAGTGAGAGATACTTTTCTCTAAAATTCAATCATTTATAAATCCATTTTCAGTCCGGAAACTACGTCTACCCTGGAGCTTCAACCGGGCGCGGCTACACGTCGACACCCGGAATCGGCTGCGCCCCGAGGAGAAGAAGAGCGACGCCCACCCCCACGTCGAGGGACATAGCCATACGGTAGGTGGTGGAGAGATTTAGGAGTTTAAAGGGCTTGGAAAGTGCCAAAATCTACTTCATCTGGCGTCTTTCTAGACCCTTTTAAAGGAGCCTAGAAGTCACAAACACCCAGAAGCTGAAACCCTACGTACAACCAGCAGTTTCAGTCCGGCTCCGTGTCCCCATCCGGCGGCAGTCTTCCCGAGGGCTTTGCTCGCCCTCAGAATACGACACAATCCTACGTGATGCAGTCGTTCGTGATCCGCGAGAATGACGCCTCCAAATCCGGGGCCTTTCCGAACGAGGTGAGCTTGTTTCCGGAGTGTGTCGGTAAGGTTAGGCTTAGGCTTAGGCTTAGGCTTAGGCTCAGGCTTAGGCTTAGGCTTAGGCTTAGGCTAGCTTAGGCTTAGGCTTAGGCTTAGGCTTCGGCTTCGGCTTCGGCTTAGGCTTAGGCTTAGGCTTCGGCTTCGGCTCAGGCTTAGGCTAGGCTTAGGCTTAGGCTTCGGCTTCGGCTTCGGCTTAGGCTTAGGCTTAGGCTTCGGCTTCGGCATAGGCTTAGGCTTAGGCTTAGGCTTAGGCTTAGGCTTAGGCTTCTGCTGGGGAAAAGCTTCGGTATCTACCAAAATACTCAATTTTTCAGCTGCTCTGCCACCTTCCCGTCCGCGTCCCCCTCACCCGCCACTGCCGCACCTTCGAGCTGGTCCCCCAAAACCCGGAGCCGCCCAACCCTTTCCCAGCCAACCCCAAGGTTACCGTAACCCCTGAATCACGATGCGGGTATCCCCACCGGCCACCACATTTCCCTACCGTACCCACCTGAATGCTAAATGTTGCCCCTAGTTTCTCGGCCCCGCCCACCACCACCACCTCCTCTTCGCTTTTCCCGTGTAAATATTGTAGTCGTCAATTTTTCGTTTTTTTTTCGCCCCAAATTTTGCGTACTTTCCACTCAACAACCCCACACTCCGCGTCAAATCTACCGTACACCCCACCCGCCCAGATCTGACCGCCGCGCAGCGCCGTGCTTTCAAAAAATTTTCACGTTTGTTCATTGCTACATAAAGCTTCAAGTTATTTTTTTTTGCTAGTATTTTTGCGTACTCTCGCGTACTGTAACGTACTGTTAGATCATCAAAATTCGTGCTCCTCACCGGAAATATCCCGTTCAAAGCAACATCCCCCTAGCGCCATCTCACCCCCACCAAATCACTAATTAAATGTAAAGTTTATACCTTGAGAGATTAGGGATTTTCTAATTCGTTTTTATCAGCTTACCCGCGCGCTTTTCCACCCTAAGAATTCCCGCACACACAAAATCCCATGGTTTGTCACCCTTACATTTCTCTATTTTTTGGTTTTTAAACCCCGAGATTAGCCGTCATTTCGCGTAATTTATTGTCCCCCCACTCAACTGATCGCCGCTTGCAATGCTCCCCCGATTTTTCTTTTTGCTAATTTTATTCCGTTTCGAATTCTTCGAATTTCTCACATATTTCGACGACTTTTGTTGGCACCGGCGTGGTTGGGGGTGAATTTTCATGTTTTTTTTTTGAGGATTCCCAACCGCCCGGAGCCACAACAAAGGTCCTATATTGTGCCCCAATAAATAGTATCTGTATTTATCGTGTTTCTGATTAATTTACACAAAAATAACATGAAAAATTGACTCGGGTGCCTTAAAACGAACAGAACAGCGTCTAAAAATCGCCCGAAATGCCCTTTTTGCGTAAAATTGGGCCGGGCCTTCCTTTTTCTATTGAAAGTACAGATTTACAGATTGTTTCGGATTAATTTAAAAAGAAAATATTGCAGATAACGTCCAAATTGGCATGAATTCCTTAAAAGCATTGAGCACAGCTGCTAAAAATTAATCAAAATGCGCTCTTTGCGTAAAATTCGTCGCAAAATTACCGTTTATAAAACGCATTTTTCTATAAAATGATATGTTTTTAGGCTTTTCCTAACAAAATATTACATCTTTTACAGAAAAACCCGTCAAAAACAATTTTATCCTTCAAAAACGCGAAACAACCCCCCTGCCCTGCCAGCCGGCTGTCACCCCCATGCTCCCCGTTTCGTGCCCCAGCCACCGTACCCCCTCCTTTCCCCACGGCTTTTCCTCGTCTAACGTATTATGGCCGGAATCTCGTGTTACCTAGCAAAAGCCCCTGATAAATCGTTCATAGCGAGTTTCCGGCTGATATAAAGCTTTCGAAATGCCGGTGACGTTAGAAATTCGTGGCGGAACGTATTGCCATTTTTTTAAGTCGTAGAGGGGCCTTGAAAATTAACGAAAAAGCCGAAAAAAATCACTCGATACAACCCGTTTTTTATTCTTGCACTAATACATGAAAGAAATTTTTAGGGATCCTACAAGCTTGTCCTTCGTAGAATTCGGGTGACGATTGTTACTTCTAGAATAAAAATATGAAAAAAAAGTTACGATTTTAGAAATAATGGTTTTAGAAGTAATGCTTTTCAAAGTAATGATGGGTAGCCGAATTCTATAGTTCCCTTGATTTCTTATTTATATAGATTTTCCCCTTGCTCAATTATCACGTTCGCCGCTTCACCTTTGTATTTTCAGAAAATTAATTCTACACGCTTGGCTGGAGGCTGGTTCACAGGATGGCCCCTCCCGGCGACTCTCGTCCACCGCATTTTCACATCCCCATGCTACGCGAAGACGAAGCAAGGGCCGGCCCACTAGAGCCAATGTCGCACGCCCGGGCATCGGCTGTCATTCTAAATATGGACGATTTTACAAAGGTAAAGGACTCAAATCACAGCTTAATTGAGTCAATTTTTCCAGGAAGAAGATTATCAAGCGGCCGCCCGATATTGGAAAAGTGTGGCCGATCGGCTAAAGGCGGCCAACTTCCCGATCTTCGCCGCCCCAGAAACGACGGCCACTTTTCCGGCCGAGACCCAGGAGCTGGCCACGCAACTCGCCAACTTCTGCACCGAGCTCCTTGGCACTGCCAATGACGGGATACTCGAGCAAAGCTCCACCTACTACCGCCTGCTCGCCCTCTTTGCCCAGGGCGACGACACGAAGGTGTTCAAGGAAAAGAGTACGTTTTTTGCGCTGGCTGAATAGTGCCTAAAAATCTCGACACCAACTAAACATATTTTTCAGTGCGCTTCTACAACTACCTGGAGCGCTGCAACAGCATCTGGGAAAACGAGTCGGTCGCCTATCGTTGCAACACGTGCGCAAAAACGCCCTGTAATTATTTTTCTTTCTATTTGAATTTCCCTCTAGGCATGTCATTGTGCGCCGACTGCTTTCTCGACGGTGACAAGCACGCCGGCCATGATTTTACAAGATTTACGTCGCGAGAAGGAGGCGCCTGTGATTGCGGGAACGCCGACGTGCTCAACGAGGAAGGGTTCGTTATTTTAGATTTTTTTGTAATTTTCTGTCAATCGGAAACGACTAAAAACTCGTAAGATTACACCCTTTCGTATCAACCGTAATTATTAACTAAAACTAAAAAGCCCCCCCCCCGTTAAGCGGAAAATACCGTCACTTTTTAGCTTCTGCCCCCACCACGGTCCAAATGCTGAGCGCCCACCGCCGGCACCGCGTGACATCGTCTCACTTCCAGAATTCATCATCCCCCGGCTTTTCCTCAGATTTTTCGTGATGTCGAGAGGGGTAACTTATTTTTAGACTTTAGTTATTTTTTTTTTGTATTTCCAGATGATGTCGGATTTGAAGAATAAGGTCGGTACGAACCCCGAGCTCAGTGGCATGGAGCAACTCCTCTATATGGCCGATGTGCGGACGAAGAAGGTGGCAAAACTCGTCGAATTCCTTCAGGTGATTTATCTTTCCAAAAATTATTTTTGGTCGTTGCAGGAATGCGTAAAAATCGGCGGCCCGCTGCGCGAGATCATCTCTGCGATGCTGATCGACGAGAATGTCTACGCGGAGATGAAGCGCGAGATTAGTAAGGGATTCCTAGCGTTTATAAATTTTTGTGTTTTTTTCCAGAAAGCCCCGGCGAGCTGAGCCTCTGGGAGTCGGCAGACCTGCTCGGCGAAGATGTGGAGGGGCTCTGTGACATCGCGCCCATGAAGCAACATTTCGATTTGTGGGGCGACATGCTTGTGTAAGTGTTTTGAATTTTTTAGAATTTTGTGGTTTTTAAAACACAAATCGGCGAGTTTTCATTTAAATTTTTTCATTTTAAAAATGTTAATTTTGAAAAAGTTGACATTTAAATTTGCGAAAAATGTCGTTTAGCTTCGACTGTATGCTGGACGAGCTGCTTTTCTGGATCGCGCGCCTCACCTTCCCGCAGCAATTGATCAACCTTTCCCTCGGCCTGTTCTCACACCACGAGTATGCGGTTGGTTTTTTTGGCTGCATTTTAAGAAACAAAAGCTGAGATTATCAAGAAAATCTGAAATTTTGGCTAAAAACTCGCTTATTTGCTCAAGAAAATGTATAATGTATGTATTTTTTTTTGTTTTGTTCGATCTAGCTTTAAGATTAAAAAAAAACTGGAAATTGCTATTCGATGTCAAAAATTAATCCTATGGAAAAGTCCCCCATTTTTAATTCTGATTTCAGCACCGTTATGCCGTCCGCTTCTTCAAACTCTACCCGGCGGTGGTGGACATTGTGCGCCGACTGAGCGAGGCGCTGCACGCGTTCAGCATGATGAACCGCGAGAAGTACAGCATCAACCAGATCGGCTGCAGGATTATCCACGTCTCCGTGCAGGTCGGTAACTTTTTGGGAATTGTCTCTTTTATTTAATGCTTTTCATGGAAATAGGGTTTTTCCAGATGCTCTCCTCCGAGCAGACGTGCCTGGCGCTCGACACTGAGATGGGACTCCTGCAGATGATCTTCGACTCGTTGCAGTATCTCTTCAAGGACATGCTCCACGACAGCGACATGACGCTCGCCCCGCTCTTCCGGCACATGACCAACCAAGACGAGGTCGCCCAGGCAATCCACACCACATGGCCGCTGGTGCGCTGCAAGGGCAATCGAATTCTGCACGCGAATGGGTATTGGTGCGTTTTTAGTTAGCTTTAAAAGTTAACATCCTACTATATATAAAAAAATAGTGTTTGTGTGTGTGTGTGCATTTGCATGCAACTTCCGTCCGTATGTTCCAGTCGTATCTCAATAGGAGAGGAAGTTAAAAGTACGTATGATACGTCATTAGGTGCGTAATGGTCATGACACGACTGCACACATACGAGATCTTTAAAATCAGCTGTTTTCGATATTAAAATTAAGTTTTTGTGAAAATCTCGCTCGGCCTCTTTGTTAGGAATCAATTAGCATGCACCGGAAGTGGGGGAAGCCTATATAATGGGGGAGAGGACGCGCTTTTCATTTTTCTGCACAGGAATTCAGGTGTTTATGCAAAGTGACGAACTATGGGGTAAGATAGGTTGAAAAGTCGCGAAGCGGCTTTTCAACCCTGGTTTAATTCTAATTTAAAGACAAAAATTGGTGCGAAATGAAAATCAAGTGAGCGTTGAATTTTTTCGAGCTGTTGCGTTTTCTTTATAAAATAAAAAGGTGCTTTCGCATTATCGGGGGAGGGAGAATTTTTTTGTAAGGAACCATTTTTTTAAACTATGAGAAGCGGAAGGGTTTCTAAGCTGTTTTGGCTATTCTGAACGTAAAAACTGCCAATTTTTATTAAAACACAAAGGAAAAATAGATTTTTCGCCTAAAAATGGTCGTTTGTTGACGAAGATTTCGACTTTTTGAAAACTTTTTAAATAGTCTAGTCGTCTTTTCAAGTTGGAATATAGCAAAAATGCGTTATTTTTTGCTAAGAATACGATTAAAACACTTGCACATTAAGTTACTGGAATTTTCTAGACATACAAAAAGTTCAGCCCCCCCCCCCGATAATGCAAAAGCGATAAATCTCATTTTTCAGGTTCGTGATGGGCGACCTCCACAATCTGCTCAGCCACCCGCAGGTCGTCGAGCGCATCTTCTCGCAGTGCGACACGCTGGGCGCCGGCTACCTCAGCTCTCTGCGGTGGTTGCAAGGTAAATTCGGTGGCTCTAAATATATTTCTATATCCAAGAAATTAATTCAAAAAATCGATAACAATCGAAAAAAAATGCAAAAGTCTTTTTCAGGGATCAACCACACGTACCGGATCATCGGCGGCGAGCACCAGCCGTGGGACGACACGTTCGTGATGAACCACGGGTTCACGCTCGAGTACGAGCTGTCCGCCACCTGCATGTACAACTCGGTGCAGGGCCTGTTCGAGCTCAGACAGGGCGACGTGGCACGCCGCTTCGTCGAGACGTTCCGCGGCGTGTTGGAGGTATGCCGCGCTTCTGTTTAGTCAGATTTCTTTCAGGAGTGGTTCGAGGCTCTGATTTGCCCTCGCACCCCGCCGATGTCGTGCCACCCATTTTCCGTCTCGTTCCACCTGCCGCTGCATCGTCATCTTTCTTGTGCGCTCACGCAGCTCAAGCATTTGCCGGTACACCTAGTTTCCGCGTCGTAACGAAATTTTCAGGGAATGGGCTTCCACGACAACCCGCTCGCCGACGACGTTGACTTTTTGAAGAAATTAGTGCTGCACCCGATGCGAATTCAGGTAATTTTTAAAACGGCGCCGAACCGCCAAAAATGGAGCTGCGGCTCGAAAACCAGAGTCCTGTAATTTTCGAAAATTTTTGGCTTTTTAGTGATTTTCGAATGTTCAAAATTTTGAACATTTTTGTTAACTTTCTCGAAAACAAAAATTACGAAAGACACTATAAAAGACCCCCCCGCTAACAGCCCAGGACCATTTTTATTTGAATTTTTGTACATTGCTCCTTTTCAGGCCATTCGCACCGAGTACCAGAACAATATGTGGGTCCGCAACGGCAACTTTATCCGCCTCAGCCTCGCCCTGTACACCCAGCAGCACATCTCCATGTCGATGCTCCTGCCCGACGTTGATATTCTCCGGTGAGCGCTCAGTTGGTTTCTCTGTAGGGGGCTTTTCTGCACATGTATGACGGTGTAATGCGCACAACGATCACAGTGAGCCATTTCATTTATCGAAATCGAGCCGTGGGGAAAGGGGGGCAAATGTCCGTCCAGTGTCTATGGGTTGTACTCGATCGGCAGATTCTTGCGGCGCACCATGCCGTCGCCCTGGAACCACTCGCGGCGGAACTGCTTGGCGGCGCCGTCGGGGGTGTTGGTCCACTCGATCGTCACGCGGTCGTTGTTCGTGTCCTCGGCGCCGAACTGGAACGAGTCGCACGAGACGGCCACCTGGAATAAATGGATTAGAGATGCTGGGGCGTCAAGTTCGAGCAGTTCAGGCATGTTCGAGAGAAAAATAGGCAAAATTCCATCATACTCGAGAATTTCAACACGTTCAAAAGTACTGGGGTAAGCCCAAGCAGTTCAAGTCACCCACCAAGACCTGCTCCTTGGGGTCGAGGACACCGCACGGCGGGTCAACGCCCAGGCGCTTCATGTTGGTCGTCTTGAACGCCCATCCGATGCGGCGGCCGCCGGCGTTGATCACCTTGATGTGGTAGGTGTGCTTGTCGTCGTAGGGGGCGTTGAACACGATCTTCGTGCCGGGCTGCGTGGTGATGTCACCGGGAGCGACGGATTGAGCCATCTTCTTGCCGAGAAGTTGAGATGCTGCCTGCCACGAAGCGGCCAGCTTTTATACCCGGGAACGCATGTTAATTGGGTGATGCTGATCGCTGATTTCCGGGATTTTGTGAAGTTTTATGCAAATCGAGCAATTTATGCAATTTCGAAAAAATACCCAAAAAACGAATTTTACCTGGTCTTATCTTCTAAATTTTCAGCCTCGAAATTTCCAACCTTGTTTCTGGCCGAACTCAATTGCTGGAAATTTCAAAAATTGACAAAAATTGACTTTTTTTGAAATTCCAGGCTTATAACCTTACCTCATTTTTCAGGTTCTGCGCCTCGAAACTGCCGACCGACTGGTTCTGGGATGCCGTCCTCGAGTCGTTCCACCTACAGGACGTGTTCGCTTGGGCCGGGCGACCGCGACGCGTAAGCTTTTCCCGGCTTTTCTCGGCGTAAACTTTCCCTAACCTTTCATCTTTTAATCGATCGATTCCACCCTGAATTTAGCCTGAATCCCAAGATGACGATGCCCAGGCCCTGGTCACCGAGATCACCGGATTTAAGATCACGAAAAAGTTTCGAATGGTCAGCGCGCATGCCCCCTTTGTGTAGCCTGAAAAAAAAAAACACGAAATAACTGTCCGCCTTTTTCTAATCGCACGCTTAGCGCTAATGGCGGCTGCGTGAATTGAACAAGTTTTTAGCCCATTAAAATCTGATTTTTTTTTCAGAAGGTACGCTCGGAAACAGATGGCGGTCCGCTAAGTCCAACAGCAGAAGGGAGCCCGGCGATGGCTGGGGATTCGACAGAAAGTGAGAAAAAAAATCTTCGCGTTACTTTATCCGTGTGTTCAGGCCAAGACTCGCGTGCCGAGCCCGGGGCCAAGGTCGCCAAGATGGAGGGGACAAGTGGATCCCCAGGAATTCAGACGCCGCTGCTATCGCCGAGCCAAGAAGCTGGTCCTAGGTAAATTTTTCGGGCTGAAGAATGGCTTGCTGAATTCTGAAAAATTTACTTCTCGTGGAAAATTTCTTGGCTGTCTGTCGAGATTTTGATTTTCGACGTTCTGATAGAAAATCCAGAACCGTTTATCCATTTCCAGCTCGCCAAGCCCCGCTCCCTCCTCCTCTTCTACCACACCAGAACAGGGCGACGGAAAAGTGGTGAGCAACCCGTACTTTAAAGTAAGCTTTTCTTTTGCTTGTAAGTCCAAAATTGAACTTTTCTTTTAGAGACGAGGCAGCCTGAGCGGCAGATCTTCTCCGCCACCCCCGGTAATCCATGAGATTTGCTGGAAGGGCCAGAAATCGGACGTCGTCACCCGCGAGGACTGGATCCCGCCGCTCGTCTCGGGGGCGTTGAGGTGAAAATCCTCTTTTTATCGCTGACCCGACATTTTCAGGACAATCGCCCAGTGCATCGTGATGAAGGGAAACTGGGAGCCGGACAGCCGCAAGGTCATCCACAACGAGCTCATCTACGAGCTGTGCATCAGCGATCATACGAGGAGCCGGCTGAAGTGAGGGTCTTTTCAAGTGGTGATCCAGTTTTAGGGCTTGCGTTTCGGACAAGGGCAGCCGCGGAATCCCCGATGGTGAGAGCCTCTTCGAGCAGCAGCTGGCCAAGGTGGCCGACTTTGTCCAGCCGACGAGCACGACGCAGGGCATGTACAGGTGTGAATCTAACGCTAACGCGTGACGTTTTGTTGAAGTAAATTTTTACATTACATTTTACATTTCGAAAACCGATTGTTTGGATCAAAAATTCTCTGAAAAGTCATATTTCGAAAACGGATTTTATTGATGATTTTCGAAATGTTGATGTTTCTTTAGACTCAAAGATGAAGCCTGGCTGACCGATTTCTGCCCGATTCCGCTCCAAGTGAGAGCCATGACGAACAGGGTGTGGGCCGAGGTGCTGAATCGGGTCCAAGAGCGGTAAAAATCGGTTTTCCACACCAAGTATCTGGTTTTAGTGACCGCGCCCGGCTCGCTGCCGACGATCCCCGAAAGAAGGCCACCACTCCGCTATGGGTCCCTTATCGGTAAGCACATTTAGCAAATTGAGCGCAATCTACTACTTCAGCTTGATCAACTTCCACTCGAACAACCCGATGGAGATGGCGCTGGGCGGACTCGTCGAATGCGAGCGCTTCTTCGAGATGTCGGTCATCGTGCTGCGGGCTGTGGTTGGATTCCGTCCACTTGAGCTTATGCCTTTCAGGCCCAAACCCACCTGGTGCACGAGAACAGCCTGCAACTGGTCGTCTACCTCCTATCGCTCAGCCTCAAATTTGCTCAAGTGATTCCGGACGAGCGTCGCGAGAAGCTCGTCTCCCATTTTACGAAGATTTATCGGGTTCATGACATTGACGGGTTTAGGTTGGAATTTGATGCTTAGTGATAATTTTCTGGAACTTTCGACAATCGGGAGGTCGATTCTTCATAATGCCGAAATTCATACTGTCGAAATTTCATAATGCCGACATTTCAGACATTCGAAAGTTCAGTGTTTGGAAGTTTTGCCGTAAACAAATCTCTCGCAAAACCACGCGAAATGGAAGCGAAAAATCGCCATTCGAAAATGTCGTTGTTATGAAATTATGAAATTTCGGTATTTTGAAGCCGACGCTTTAATTAAATTAAACTAAGCTAAATGAAAGAATGAAAATTTGTAGAGAGACTCATCTCCTCGGCACGCTGCTCCGCTTCTGCAACGACGCGGCGACGAAGGCGCCAAGCGCGGAATTCGTACGGGTTCTCCAGAATGAGGTAGCTGCTTTTAAATTCCCAGACCTCCTCATTTCGGTATTTCCTGAAGTTTCCGAGTTAGAAATCTAATAAAATCTTCGGTTTTTGTTATTTAATCCTACTATATATAAAAAATAGTGTCTGTGTGTGTGTGTGTATGCCACTTTGCATGCAACTTCCGTCAGCGTGTCCGGAGGATATCTCAGGAGGGGAAGGGATGAAGAGGGCGTATGATACGTCATTAGATGCGTAATGGCCTGTAGATGACTGCACGCATATCAGATTTTTCAAAATCTATTGTTTTCTACACCAAAATTAAGTTTTTCCTTAACAATAGGACAACCTCTTTGTTAGGAAAAATTAGCATATACCGGAAATGAGAGTAGCCTATGTAGATAATCGGGGAGAGGCCGCGCTTTCCTTTTTTTGACAGAAAAATGCGCCAGGTTTATGCAAAGCGAGGGATATCATCGGGTTGGACGGAGCCAGGGTTGAAAAGTCGCGAAGCGGCTTTTCAACCCTGGTTTTTGTTTAATTTTTTAATTTTAGTTTTATTTAATTTTGACTTTGAAATGCTACATTTATACAAATTTTTGCAGCTTACTCACGAGCCGGTGGACCGGATCATCGGCGGCCAATTTGAATACATCGCGCGGGTGTGCAACCTGTTGGCTTTAGTGTAAGGTTTTGCGAACGCTCCTCACTACGGTTTTCAGTTCTCCGGCCGCAAGGACGATCCTCGACAAGCTGTACAAAAACACGCAGCAGCAGCCCGACTCCCCCGCCGAGAGCACGGTATTGGAAATTTGATATTTTTAACGATTTTTCGTTGAATTCAGGAAAGCAGCGAGCGTCGCGCGGCCGCCAAGCGGCGCATGGAACAATTTTTGGCGCGGAACAAGCAGCAAAATCAAGAGGTGGGGGCTTCACTTCAGCTAAAAAATCTTGAATGTAATCTTGGATCTGGGCTGTTAGCGGGGGGACTACTTTTTTGTTTTTTTTCCATCGATTGATGATATATTTTTATAGCGTTTTTAATAGTTGTTGGCTGCCTGAAATTTATCAAAAATATTTTAAAAATTTTGTGAAATTCGAAAATGTTGGCCTTTTGGTCCTTTTTCATGCATTTTTGACTAAAAAGCCAAATTTTCGATCATTTTTTATTGTTTTTAGATCTAAAAATTATGTGAAATTCATAAATTTGTTATAGGACCGTAGAGAATCACAGGGAAAAATTTGGTCCCCCCGCTAGCAGTCCAGAACCGGAATCTTTAGACGATGAAGAAAATTATGGAAGCCGAGGGCGTGACGCAAGACGAGGTGGATGAGATGGACACGAGTGGGGTCAGTTTTTTGGCAGAGAGTTATCCCGGAAAAACGCGAACTTCTGCCTTTTTTCCCGGAAAATGGGGTGATTTTTTTGCAGGAGCAAGTGAAGCTGTACGATTGCCCAATCTGCGGCGACTCCACGCCGAACACGCTCGAGAGCCCGGTGGGGATGATGTGTCGCGTAGGCAGCTTTTCCCGAGCAAAACTTTTGCTTTTAGTTGACCCCGAATTTCATCGTGGGGGCGATGGTCGACGTTGATGCGCCGCCGGTGAGCAGCAATTTCGATTCTATTTCTGGGTTCTTTCGCATTATCGGGGGGGGGCAAAATTGTTCTTTTTGTGTTAATCTAGAAATGCCTAAGAACTTCATAGGAAGGATTTTCATAATG
Organism: Mesorhabditis sp. LJ9110; assembly: GCA_038088335.1. Classification (NCBI taxonomy): domain Eukaryota; kingdom Metazoa; phylum Nematoda; class Chromadorea; order Rhabditida; family Rhabditidae; genus Mesorhabditis; species Mesorhabditis sp. LJ9110. The sequence goes on from JBBGBA010000075.1 coordinate 116,980, forward strand.
TTTTTTAGTGAAATAAAACAATATTTGAACTTGAAAAGCTAGCTAAAAACTTTGGAAATCGAAATTTTGGTCGAAAAATGGACATTTTGTATTTTTTAATTTAGGACACGTTTAGGAATCGTAAAGAACAATTTGGAAACACTTACGCTGTTTATATGTAAACCATCCCCCCGATATTGGGAAAGAACCTATTTTTGCAGGCCACTCTCCTGGCGATGCACGAAAAATACGGCGAGCAGGGGCTGTCGGTGGACCGGAAGAGCCGGAAGGCTTGGGACCAGCGCCGCGCGGCCCTCTACACCAAGGGCTGCGAGCAGGTCGGCGCTGAGGTGAGCGATTTTCCGCTCTATCCTAATTCCACGTTTAGCCGATCCAACCCGGCCAGTCGCGCGTCGACCTCCACCGCTACCAGTATCAAATCGAGGCCGACTGCGAGCACGAGCTGAAGACGTGCGGGCACACGGCCCACATCGCCTGCATCGACCACTACACGGCCACGCTAAATGTGTGTATTTTTTGTTGCAAAACATTTGTTCGAAGATAGTTATGGGAAAAATGCTATTTTTGAAAAGAATAATCGAAGAATCACCGAAAGAGATGCCAAGCGTACAAATTTTAGAGCATTTTTTTCGATTTCGGTTTGGACAACCCCTTTTGGGATTATTTTCAAAATGTCGAAGTTTCAGAAAATCCTCAAATTCCATGCAAAAATTCGACATTTCGACACTATGAATTTCGACATCCTGATTTTCGACATATTGAAATTTCGACATTATGACATTTTGCCCTGTGAACTTCGACGTCATGAATTTCGACAATGCTAAATTTTGGCTTTGCGATATTTGGAAATTACGAATTTCGACAGCATCTATTTCGAAAATAGCCCTTTTTCAAAATAGCTTTCTTTTTCGGGGAAACGATTTTTCCTTTTTGCTCACTTTTTCCTCCTCAATGCAGGCGGGCAGCAGGAAATTTGGATTCGACATCAGCGCACCAGTTTTCTTTATCCCGCCTTCCCCCGCTGCCCACCTGTCAATCTTGGCCTATTGACTACGGCGCCACCTTTCCGCCCGAACGACCCGGGTTCGACCCCCGCCCCCGGCTGCCATCAATGATGAAAACGCGTGTCAACTGAACCGGCGGCTGGATCCGGCCCCTTTGGGCGGGATCGCCGACTGGGTCAAGATTATGACCCCTTGCGCTACTGAGATGGCAGCCTGGAAATCAATTTTTGCGGTGCTGGCCTGTTAGCGGGGGAACCTAATTTTTCCAAGTAACCGACAATTTTTATAGCCGTTTATACAGGTTTTATATATAAAACACTAGAAAAAATGTGCAAAAATTCCCCCAAAATCTCCATTTTCAGTTCCAGGATCTCGGCCTTGAGCACCAGTACCCCTTCGAAATGAACTGTCCGTCTTGCCGGTGGGTTTTTAGGCTCATTTTTATCCCACCGTTTTAGTGCCCAAATGAACTGCGTGCTCCCGCTGAAGCTCGACCTGGCCGATGAAGCGCCGATCCATCGCCAAACCGAGATGACGCCGGATGTGATCAAGGAGAAAGTGCTGCGCTCCGTGACTGAGTGCCAGCGGTGTTTTGAAGTAAATTTTCTTTTTTTTCTGGTTTGAATGAACCTTTGGTGTCGCGGTTTTAAGGGTTCTGGGAGCTTTTGCAATATCGGAGGTGGTCGTTTCCACTTTTTTGCAAATCCCCAATAATGTGATAACACGCATTTTTGGTGTTTGTGATAAAATTGGCTATATTGCGAATGAAGAAACTATTTAAAAAGCTGAGAAAAATGTCGACATTTTGAGATTTTGGTCGAAAAATCGATAGCTTGATGATTTTTTAATGCTTTTCAAGCGTTGCGTTTTAATTTAAGTACAAAAAATGCGTCGGGACACTGCCGCTTTTATTTTAAAAGATTCGCCATTACGTAAAGTTCGAACGAGCGAATTTTCATATTTAGATTTCACTTAAAAAATTGAGCTTATCTTTTTCAGAGCCAAGACATCCAACGTCTCTTCAACGCGCACTACGGCGGCAACCTGCACGGCATCTACGATCGCCAGCGGTCGGATCACCTGTCGCTGCACAACTACCTGGTGGCGTTGATCAAGTCAGAACTTTGCTACTCATTTTGCTTTGTCTGCTTGGAAACACTGACTTTTTCTTTTTCTAGGGGCAACGTCGAGCGCAACCTGGTCAGAGCCCAGCTCAACATGAGACCGAAGACCAGCCGGACGTCGATCGCCGAAAATCTGATCCCCGCACTGGCCCACCATTCCCCGCTCGCCGATCGGAACATGACGCTGCTCGCGACGAGGGATCTTTTTGAAATCGAGCCCCCTCCGGTTAGTCCAAATTCTGTGGATTTGTCTTGATAATTCCTTGAAAAATTTTGCTGGTTTTTAGCATTATTTACACCGTCGAATTTCGCAAAGGTTTACTTTTCCACCAAATTTTCGATGTTTTCGCTATATTTTAGGGGGGTTTTTTAAGCGCCATTCAATGGGGAATCAAAAATTATACTAGCAATTTTAATGACAAGACCAAAAATCCTACCTTATATAATTTTGGGGTGTATCTCTGTGTCAGGCTTCGATTTGGTTGGGAGAATTGGGAAAATTTTTCTGGAGGTGGTAGGCCGGCCTGGAGGTGGTCAAAAAAGGTCGCAAAAATTTTTTCGCCGCTTCGCGGCGGGTATTCCAGCAACTATTAAAGACTGTGCTGTTGGTTCAACCTAAGGTAACTGAAAATGGCTAAGGAATGGCCCAAAAACTACTTTAGACCATGTTTTTCGCAGAAGCACCAGAAGCGATCGACAATAACGACAATCGAATATTACTTTTCGTGTTGATTTTTGTAATTGTGAAATACATATTGTGGATAAATGCTGAATTACTTGTTAATATTCGGTGAAACAGTCAAAGAAGACGGAATGGTGACGGAAAGCTGAGGGAGAAGAAGAAATTCCAAAAAATTCCTGCTAAATTCTCTACATTCTTACTCACTCACCAACTACTTCAACTTCACTTTCGAGAAATTCCAGACTCTATATTATGGAATGGATAATATGGAAGATGAACCACTCCTTCCTATTTCTCAAATCTTTTCCTAACTATCAATGTTTCTCGGATCAGCTGCATGGCGGACAACGCTTAAACTCTTCTCAGCCGCCTTTAAAGGGACACAGACACGGAACTTTTCCGACCGTAGTTTTCCGGAACCGGCCTGAACCGCCTTCTCACTTACACCAATCGACGCGTCTTGACCTGCCGCATCAGGTGATACCCATGAAAAGCCATGAAAACTTCGTTAGACAACCTCCACCCCCCGATTTATGAGGATTTTAGGCGAAAAACGCAGTTTTCCGGCCACCGATTTCCGGAATCGGCACGGATCAATTTCTAAGCTACACCAATCGATGCGTCTCGTCATTACGCATTCGGGGATACCATGAAAAGCCATGAAACCTTCGTTAGACAACCTCCACCCCCGATTTATGAGGATTTTAGGCGAAAACGCAGTTTTCCGGCCACCGATTTCGGAATCGGCACGGATCATTTCTAAGCTACACCAATCGATGCGTCTCGTCATTACGCATTCGGTGATACCATGAAAAGCCATGAAACCTTCGTTAGACAACCTCCAAGCCCCTATTTGTCCTGGTTTCAGCTGCTCCCACGTTTGATCCCAAGGGTTTTTCGCGGATAAATCGTAGCAGGAAGTAGATGACGCCAAGTAAAGCACACCATCGGATAGAGGAGACTTTCAGCTATCACCTGATATGCGACATCTTTATGGGAGATGGTGGAAAAAGGAAGAAAGTTGGAATTAAGGAAACACCTAAAAGGGCCGATCCCAGGCTTGCTCCCAAGGTCAAAATTTTTATTTCCCAATAATCTTTTGTCCCGCCGAACCGATGGGGCTAAAACTTCTACGGGATAAAGATGTGATCTGTGGCTACACAGGGAGGTGGTTTTGAAATCAGGAACTAGACAGAGGCCGGAGAACGGGGACGATCTAGGGTCGAGATTTTGGTCGGAATTTTCAGAAATCCCGACGGGGCCAAAACAAAAAAAGGGGGGTGGAGGTTGTCTAACGAAGGTTTCATGGCTTTTCATGGGTATCCCCGAATGCGTAATGACGAGACGCATCGATTGGTGTAGCTTAGAATGATCCGTGCCGATTCCGAAATCGGTGGCCGGAAAACTGCGTTTTCGCCTAAAACCTCATAAATCGGGGGGTGGAGGTTGTCTAACGAAGTTTTCATGGCTTTTCATGGGTATCACCTGATGCGGCAGGTCAAGACGCGTCGATTGGTGTAAGTGAGAAGGCGGTTCAGGCCGGTTCCGGAAAACTACGGTCGGAAAAGTCCCGTGTCCGTGTCCCTTTAAAGGCGGCTGAGAAGAGTTTAAGCGTTGTCCGCCATGCAGCTGATCCGAGAAACATTAATAGTTTAGAAAAAGATTTGAGAAATAGGAAGGAGTTGTTTATCTTCCATATTATTCATTCCATAATATAGAGTCTGGAATTTCTCGAAAGTGAAGTTGAAGTAGTTGGTGGGTGAGTAAGAATATAGAGAATTTAGCAGGAATTATTTTTTGGAATTTCTTCTTCTTCCTCAGCTTTCCGTCACCATTCCGTCTTCTTTGACTGTTTCACCGAATATTAACAAGTAATTCAGCATTTATTCACAATATTTATTTCACAATTACACAAAAATCAACGTGCATTAATATGTCCAAAACACACAAAAAATACCGAAATTTCCCTAATCTACACATAAAATATGCTAAATTTTCGCACGCTTCGCGGCCGGTCTGGAGGGGGTCGGGCCTTCTGGAGGTGGTCCTGGGATTCTGCTCCCACCAAATCGAACCCTGCTCTGTGTGTGTGTGTGTGTGGCTGTCACTTTCGAGGGCCGATTTGGGGGCCTTCCCGTGCATAAAATGCTCTAATTCTCCGTCACCTGGGGGAATCGACCCTCCTCTTTCCGATGGCGTTTTCAGAATTCCGATAAAATACAAGTTTACAAAGTTAAATCCGGTTTTATTCATTTTTGGGGGTCTCTGAGGGCTAATTTGCATAATATGAAAAAATACAAATTTCCTCATTCTTGCGAGTTGCACGCGCGCGTGTGGTGGTGGGGGCGGGGGGGTCCGAAGGACCCGAGCTACGGAAAGTCCAATTTCTCATGCAAACGCACATTCCAGCGCCCAAGGCCCGCGAAGCGGGTTTTGGGCGCTGGTTTGTAATATGAAAAAGTTTGACAAAAACAACTTCGAAAAGGATTCGATTCGATTCGAAAAAAGGATTGAAAGCTAGAACTTTTACTTTTTTTTACCTTAAACTAGACTCTTGCCGATTTCTTCAGCAAACCTTCGTCTCACAGCAAGTGCGCTTCTACGACCGAATAATGCACGTCGACGAGCACATGGAGATGATGAGGCCGGTAAGGGATTTTAACAGCATCGTTATCGTAATCCTAAATTTTGCGCGCCTCGATTTTTACCTTGTAACTTTTTAGTCAAAACCACCCGAAGAGATCGACATGGACGAGGTGCTGTACCGGACTTCGGACGTGCCGCTTCTCATCGCCGAGCCAAAAGCCCTCCTCGTGCGCCTCACCGCCTTCATCATCGCCAACCCAGAGTTGAGCCCGCCCGAGAAAAATGGTGCTTTTGATGCTCTTAGAAAAGTACAACTTTTTTTAGCACTTTGTCAAGCCGTTGCGAAGCGGTGCCACGATGTGGCGTTGCTGCGCGCCAGCGTGCAGCTCCACCTCCGGAGCAACGAGCGCGATCTGCGGGAAACGGCGACAGCTGGTGGGAATTTTAGCTTCTGGTGCAATATCGGGGAGGGCTCAAATAATTTGAACGAAATAGCTATATTTTTGCATTTTTTTTATCGGGATTTGTAAGGTTTCTAGTTTCGGAATACTAAACACAGTGAATAAAAGTAGGGACCCCCCGATATTGCAAAGATACCCCAAAAGTTGAAACAGTATATTTTTGTAGGGCATTTCAAGCTGGAAAATAATTAAAAACTTCTAAAAATTTTTAGTTGAATTTTTGTTTAGCTTACATGAAAATGTGTAATTTTTTGCGTTTAGTAATAGCAAAAAAAGTTTAGAAACACGTCCTCTATTTATATCAGAAAAATTCGATCCTTGGAAAAAATTGGTTTGGCCTGATAATGTAAAATAACGGCAACGACACTTTGTTTGTGCTACAGAGTTACTCCTATTTTCAGACTACGGCCCGTTGCGCTACCACTTTGTCGTCGCCGATGCACTGGTGAACACGCCGTTGATCGCCGAGAAGGCCATTCAGCCGTGCGACCGGATGCCCGACTTCTCCACCGTGCTCCCCGAAGTTTCGGCCCACTTCCTGCGCTTCATCACCCAGCTGTGGCTCGAGATCGGCATGGCCGAGGGGACGCTCGAGGAGTTGTGCTCGAAAATCGGTACGTTTTTGACGTCAATTTGGAATTGTGAATTTTAGCAATTTCTGCCGACATGAGATACTCGGACGACGTCATTCGCCGTTTCGTCAAAGCCGCCGCGCCGGCGTACGTCATGCAGCAGGGCTGCGGCTTTGTGCGTTTTTATGGGATTAAAAAAACGTCAAAAAGGGTACTCTAGCGGAAAGTTTTTGAGAAATCTAGTTTTTTTAGGAAAATCGGGTCGCGAATGTTTTCTTTTCCGAGCCACTTTTATTATGCATACAAAGGCTTTGCCTACATTATTTTTTGCTATTAGTACGAAACGGAAAACTTTACAAATTTTAGAAAATTTAAAAATATCGATTTTTCGGCCATAAATGCCGATCTTGATCAGAAACTTGGCTTTCACAAACATTTTTTAAATCTTTTCGATAATTTTTTTAGTTTAGATCGGCCGGTACGGAAAAATTCTATCCCCCCGCTGTTGCCAAAGCATCGAAAACCATCGCTTTTCAGCCGCTGAGCCGGGAGCCGATCCTCTACCGCCCGTGGACGATCCTCGAACTGCCCGACAACTACGAGGACATCTTCGAGAAGTTCTACCGCCGGAAGTGCGTCCACTGTGGCGAATGCCCGGCCAACCCGTTCATCTGCCTGCTCTGCTCCCAAATCTGCTGCATCACCCCGTGCTGCGACCAGACGCACGGCCAGGTGGCGCAGAACGAGGTGGAGCGCCACGCCCTCGACGCCGAGCACGGGCTGTCCATCTTCCTGGCGATGAGCACGTGCTGGGTGTTTATTGTGCGCAAGCGGGTATATTTTTTGCAAGTGGAAATATATCTCTTTTTGTAGCGCTACCTCTCCTGGGGCGGCCTCTACCTCGACAAGTATGGCGAGGAGGACAAGAGGATGCGCCGCGGCAAGCCGCTCTTCCTCAGCAAAGAAAGGTGCGGGAATTGGTACTTTCGTATTAGGGGGGATCCAGAAATCTCTTGTAACTTAATAATAATATGTGAAGTTTGTTTTAAAAGATTTTTGAGGTCCAAAAATTATCTTAAAAAATGTAGAAAACCTTTTAAAATTTGAGATTTTGCTCGAAAATTGCCCGACTTTTTTCGATAAATCGATAATTTAACATTTTTAGTAGGATTTTTGTGAATTTTTTATGCTTTGGAATAGGGAAAACGTGTTATAGACACTTACTCGATTTGTATTAGAGGGGATTAGGTCCTAATTCTCACTACCAAAAAATTTGGTCGTTCAAATTCAAAAATTCCAAACCGAAAAGACGATAAAACGTACAAAAATGCGGGAAATTCGTAAACGTTAGTATATGAGATTGTTTTAGGATGAAAGCGCTACAGAACGATTGGGTCGAGATGAGCTTCCACGATCAGGAGCGGCGCGGCTGGCACCAGTTTGAAGAGGTGGGCAGATAGATTGTTTGGTTCTTTTCCATTATCGGGGGGGGGGGGGATTTTTTGTAGGTGTCTAGAAATGCGTAGTGACTTAATCGGAAGCATTTTAATGATGCTTTTGGTAAAATAAAACTATATTTGAACCAGACAGCTATCTAAAAACTCAACATTTTGGCCAAAAATGGATATTGTTTGCACTTTTTAATACAGTTGTACGGTTTTTCCATCTAGGAATAGTAAAAAACAATTTGGAAACATTTCTGCTATTTATATTTAAAAATTGGATCCTTAGAACAACATTTGTGTCCCCCCTCCCTCCCCCCCCCCCCCCGATAATGCAAAATAACCAATCTGTTTTTTCATATCTCCTTTTTTAGCTGATCCAAGACATCGAAAGCCGCAACATGCACTGAAGCCCTAGAAGCCAACAAGCCGCCACGCTTTTGCCGCTGTACACTCGCCGTGCCCAAAAACCAGTTATTTCCTTCCGTTTCGTGTTGTTGTTGTTTTTGTGTGGACTTATATCTTGCCTTTATCTACGTGTTATATTCCCGCATTATCTGCCCCGATTTCATGTAATGTGCCTGCTCACCCATATAGCTTTATCTCGTGCAGTCAATTGCCAACGCCCGGTAACATGGTTTTCACGTTTGTCTCGTCGTGCCTCCTACCCCGCCTGGTCCAGTTATATTTCGCGGTACCACTACTTTCTCGGCAATTTCCGCGCTGATAAATGACGTTATCCTTTGACTAGAGTGAGCCAATTTTATATGCGAAACGTTACAAAGCGGAGAACATTCTTTGACGGCATCACGGTAATCCTCTTTTTAGTGCGCTTGGCTTGGGCATCTATTCAGCGGTTGTTTTTAGGTCACCGATCGTTATTTTCGGGGATTCAGGCTACAAGGACGCAAAAATAACCTTTTTACGTATAAAATGGTGCTTTCGCATTATCAAGGGGGGGGGGCATATGCAATTTGGCCGCGAATCCTAACAAGAATAGGATTCAGCGCAAAAAACGGCCCCGGAAATGTGTTTTCCGCGCGTTTTGACGATTTTTGATTTTTTGTAGTTTGTAGTCTAAAGTTAAATTTTTGTAGTCTAAAAGTATTAAATTCGTACTCAGCGCACAAAACTACCCCAGAATATTGATTTCTAGGCCGATCGGGGACCCCCGATCGACAGATTTTTGACGCACTTGGGGCCACTCAACTTAAAGGGCTGCCGACGGCATGTGTCGATCCCCCCTCATCAACAAATTGGCAAGTAGCCAACAGGGGAGAGAGCGCGCCCAGGGGAGAGGCGCAGAGACATTTTCTTTTCCGCGCGTAACCGATTGACTATGCCGTCGGCATCCCTTTAAAGAGATGAGGACGGCATCTGTTGAACCCCCCCTTGGGGAGGGGGGGTTCAACAGGTCCCGCGGCGATCTCGCGCGAGAGAGGGCTCCCAGGGGAGAGGCGCAGAGACATTTTCTTTCCCTCGCGTAATCGATTGACTTATGCCGCCCCTATCTCTTTAAATAGCTCCAAGTTTTCAAGGTTAGCAATAGGAAAAAGACACCTCAGAAACACTTCCACTATATACATTTCAAAAATATGATCCTAAGAAAAGTTATTCCCCCGATAATGCGAAATCCCATGCAGGAGAGTTATTCCCCCCCCCCCCCCTAAACTAGACTGATACTTTCACAATTTACTTAATCAACCTTTTCTAACTAACTGCCTCTTTTCTTGCGTTTCGATTGATCTCTTGAGCTCTAACTTGTCTTTTGCAGTCTCTAAAGTCCGTTCGGCCTTTGATGAAACTGGGCTTCCGGTTTTTGATTTGTCTGAAACCCGCAGCTATCTTGGCCCAAGGCGCGCGCCGTTTCCGCTTGTCTGCTGCTGATAAGGTTAGCTTTCTAGTTTCGTCCCGCGTCATGATTGTGCCATTTTCTCATATTTATCTACTTTCTCACTCTTCTCGATCTCATTTACCTTGCTTTTTGATTCGCCATACACCTCAGTTTAGAAAATGCCGACTGCAGCTGGAGATTGTGCCGCGGCCTCGAAGAAGTCTGGTTGGTTAGCTGTTCTCGATGCTTATTTTCGTTTAGATAAGCGCATCAGCCCGGCCCTCTTCACCGCCGGCGTCAAGGGTTACGCGCAGCTGAAAGCCGACCGCGGTTTGGGAATTTACAGTTTTCGAATTAGTTGTTTTTCTAGACTTCGCCTACTGGGTCGTGCAGGATTTTGAGGGGCGCAAAATCCTGCACCGGTGCGCCCATGCCGAAGACTCGCAACCCGAGCACGTGCTCCCGGAAGTCTCTAAAATTGGCAATGAAGGTGAAAAAGTTACGAATTTTCAAAATATTTTCATTTTAGTCAACGCGTACGGGGGCGGCACGCTGGCGCTCGGAGACGACGGGGCCGTCTACGTTGTCACCCAGCACACGATCGCCACGCTAACCCCGGCCGGAAAATACGAGCTGATCTACGATGGAAAGGTAGTTTTTGGTCGTTTTTCACTTCTTGTTGTCTAGGAGCTGGGCCAGGACTTTGCCGACCTGACGATCCACGGCCGGCACCTGGTCGCGGTTTGCGAGCAGTCCGACACAACGCAGGGCTACGACTTGAACCCGGCCAACAAGCTCATCCACATCGACCTCGGCACGAAGAAGATCCGAGACCTGGTCACCGGCGCCGACTTCTACGCCTCGCCGCGCATCAGCCCCGACGGGCGACGACTGACATGGATGCAATGGAACCACGGCAACATGGTATGATTTTCTGCCGCGTTCTCATCTCATTTTTAGCCCTGGGATGAGACGCAAATCGGCCATGCCGAGCTTCTCTCGGCCGCCAGCGAAGCAGACGATCTTCTGGCCGACGTGCGCATCATTCTCGACGGACAAGGCAAAAAGGTGAAAAAATTGTTTAGTTTTTTGAGTATATTTTTTGCAGATCAACTACCACCAGCCGACGTGGTCCAACCAGGGCCGCCTGTTCGTCGCCTCGGACGAGCAGGACGACCACTGGAACGTCTACGAGGTCGATGTCCAGCCCAACGAAGCTCCCGCCAAGACCCGGAAGTGCCAGACGAGCCGGATCGGCACCGAATGCGGCACACCGCACTGGCAGTTCGACAACGCGCAGTTTGCGGTGCACAATGAGTGAGTTTTTGCAAAGCATTAACGCATTTTCTTTAGTCAAATCTTCTACCACTTCAACGACGGCATCCTGGCCCTGGGCGACGTCGACGGGAAGAAGTTGCTGGAAGTGCCGTCGGGCACCGGCGGCTACACCCACTACTCCCATCTCCAATATTGTGGTACGTCAAAATTCTCGGCTTCAAAAAAATTTGATTTAGGCAACGGGCTTGCTTACGCTATCGCCACAGGACCCCGAAAAGCCCAATCGATCGTCAGGATCACCGTCAAAGGGTTGGTTTTGTTTTGTTTTTTGCTTTGATTTCATCAATTTTCTTTCAGTAACATTGACGAGCAGTTCAAGTCATCGAGCACCCTGCAAATCGAACCCATCCGCGTGCTGGCCGCCGTGAAGTCGGACGAGGAACTGCAGGGACTGCCCCTGTCCGTGGCTGAGGAGATTTGGGTCGACGGGCCCGCGGGGATTCGTTTTCCTGGGTGGTATTACCCACCTTCGGTACGTTTCGATTTGATTTTACCGATTTTTGAAATTTAGACGCGTCTCTCTTTAATTATTTTTTTTAGAACCCGGATCGGGACGAGAGCGCGCTGCCCCCGACGATCTTCCAGTGCCACAGCGGCCCCACCGCCCAGGCGCACGACGGGCTCGACCTCCGGAAACAATTCTTCACGTCGCGCGGCTTCGCTATGTTCGACATCAACTACCGGGGCTCCACCGGCTACGGCAGCAAGCTCAGGAGAAGGTAAAGGCGACTTTTGCGTTTTTACCGTAGTTTTTTAGTCTCTACGGCGCGTGGGGCGACAACGATCGCGAAGACCTCGTGCTGTCGGTGAAGAAGCTGATCGCCGACGGGCGCGCCGACCCCAAGAAGATCCTGCTGAAGGGCGGTTCAGGTAAAAAAACGTCTTTTTTCCGCCAGTTTTACAATTTTACAGCCGGCGGCCTGGTGGTGATGCGCGCCCTCCGCGCCGAGCCGTCCCTCTTCACGGCGGCCGTGATCAACTACGGCGTGCTGGACCTGGAGCGGATGGTGGCCGAGACGCCCAAGTTTGAGATCGGCTACAACCGGCAGCTGCTTGGCGCGGACCCCGCCATTTGGGCCGAGCGCTCGCCGAAGAATCACGTGGAAGCGTGGGTTTTGTTGATTTGGTGATATATAGGGAAAACGTGCTTGAATTATTTTATTTCTTGTTCGTATTACTTGATCATTATTAGTTTAGCTTTGCTATTTTAAATTCAGTATCATTTACCCTTTTCAGCATCACCACCCCAGTCTGCTTCTTCCACGGCTCGAAGGACCCGGTGGTGGCCCCGGCGCAGTCCGAGGAAATGCACGCCGCGCTGGCCGCACGAGGGGTGAAGACGGCTCTTCGCATTCTGGCAGGTTCGTTTTACTTTTTAATCTGCTAAAAAACCGTTTTTTTAGGCGAAAGCCACGGCTACCGCACGCGCGAAGGGGTGACCATCGCCAACGAGGGCGCCTACTCGTTCTTCTGCGCCATCATGGGCATCCCGTGCGCCAGCGAGGTTGAGGTAATGATTTTCTGCAAATTTTCAGGGTATTTGTCTGTTAGGGGGGGCGAACGTTTTATAGCCATACCTGGAAAAGATAATTTTCGAACTTTCCAAACTTTTGAAACTATTTTTATAACTTTCTAGCAACCAAAAACTACTAAAAATACAGGTCTAGCGCCCCCTGTTAACAGACTAGTACCTAAAAAGCACACTTTTTTGGATTTTGATAATTTCGTACATTTTTGAGCATAAATCAAAGTTTTCTAAGAGTTTTGGAATCATTTGGGAACTTTCTTTACTTAGAAAATGAGTGGCAAATCTTAAAAACATGGTTTGCATTTCATACTCCAGAATAGCAATCCTAATTTTTCGTTTTAGTTGGACATCAAGAATCTGCACTAGCCACTGCAAAGCGCCCGGCAGCCACGCCCCGACAATCGACTCGCAGCGCCACTCGCGAGCCCAATATTGCCCGAATCGAGCCGACTTTGAATTGTATCCACATTGTGCATGCGATCCCATTTCTCTTTTGGTTTCCCATTTTCATTCCCATGACGTGTCTGAATATGCTCCTTTTCCGATACATTCTTGTGCCTTAATTTATCACGCCGGCAATCCCCTCGTTGTGCGACAACGTTTCGTTGGAGATGGCCACCATGAGCATTTCCGTTCTCTTTCGTCTCTTATAGTTCCCTCTCACGTTGCACCATATTTGAAGTTTTCTTGTCACCAAAGCCCTTTAGGATTCAGGAAGGCCGTGCACATACATGCGACGAAGCCGGTGATCCGCGAAAATGCGCGAAGATACGGCCATGTCTGGTAAGTTTCGAAAGATATTACTACAACGGAGAGGAATTAACTGAAAGTTTCAATTATACTTTAAACTTGTCGATTTGTGAAAGGCTACAACCCAACGATCTTTAGCATATCGAACAATATTATATGTTAGCTCGCTAGCTGCTGGAGATTGGACGACGGCTGGACGTTAAAAAATTAGTTTAACATTTTCGTAAACCATAGCTTTCATCGCTCATTCGAATGCGCATTTTCTGCTACCGTTTTTGAGCATTTTTCGAACCTTGAAGCCTAATACCAGATCTATATCCATGAACTTCTTCATCGTCTAAAAGAGTACGGTTCTGGACTATTAGCGGGGGGACCAAATTTTTCCCGTTGAGCCTCTACGGCCATATAACAAATTTATAGCATTTTACATACAGGGTGGGCCAAAAAAAGTTCCCTACTTGGGCCTCTTATAACTTTTGATAGAGACGTAATTGACGATGCGTTACCATGCCTGAATGCTTAAATATGTCTGGAACGTCGATTCAGACCAACTTGATTTTTTCCATTTTTCGAAATTTCCTGTGGTGGTTGGCTTTTCATTGTTGTTTTGTAAGTTAATGTAGGTAATTGATATGCACCTGCAAAGTTTGGGAATTTTTGAGGGTCTGGTTGCGAAGTTATGTAGAGCTGAAATTTTATATGGAGAAGTTTCGTAAATTTTGATGATTACAAAAACCTATGGCGGAAACCTCAAAATAAGCTGTTGTAGCATGTCTATGGGCTTGATACAATAGCACAAAAACATCAAAAAAAATTTTCAGGTCCGCGATTTTTCGAGTTTTTCAACGACGATCGTTCATGGATTCTTTCGAGGTCGCGAAAGTGGGCAGTTTGTAAAGCTCGAGCCCAGGGAGCCCAGAGAGCTCAAGGAGCTTCCGGAGGTATATTAAAGTACCATTGACATTAATTTTGGACTATTATACTAGTATTAGTGCATTACTACAAGATTTAATACGAATTTTATACCCTTATACTGCAAAACTGTCCCGGGCTCCCTGGGCTCGAGCTTTATGAAATGCCGCGAAAGTGAACTTTGGAAAAATATTTCTACAGGGTGCGTCAAAAAAAAAGAACCAAGTTTGCACGAAAATATCTCGCTTATCGTTGAGAATCGAAGGTACGTTACCATGCAAGAATGCTTAAATATGCTGGGCATGAAGATATAACACAACTTGATTTTTTCGATTTTTGACAACGTTGTCGAAAGTATTGTAGAGAATTGCCCTATCCCTCAGTATAGTTGCCACCAATTCTCCTCGACCAATAAAGCCTCCTACCCTCGGATCATCGGAGTTCAGTGGGACCTGGATTTGGGCCTTCTGCTAGAAGGCCCAAATCATGCCCAATTTTTCGTTTTAGTTGAATAAGATCGTCTGTATTGAACACGGGTGGAAATAGTAATACGGTTTATTAGCCATGAACTTCAACCAGATCATTCCAGAATTCTACTGCCATTCATGGTTTGATGGAGCCGTTATTTGTATCCACCAACCCCCGGTGCTTTTTCATTTTCAAACCAGCGCCCAACACCGCTTCCTTGGGCGCTGGAATGGCCTTGCATGAGAAATTTGACTTTCCGATAGCTTGGGTCCTTCGGACCCCTTCCTTCATCCGACCACACCCGCGCGTGCAACTTGCAAGAATGAGGAAATTTGTATTTTTTGGAATTATGCAAAGTAGCCCTCCCTGGCGCGGACACACACACACACAGAGATACACCCCAAAATTATATAAGGTAGGAAATTCGATATTGGACCCGGGGTCTCACTGTAAAGTGTTTTTAATCAACTTGGAGTTTCGATTCGGGACCAAGTGCATCTTGTACAGAATTTTTCGCTGATTCCGAATATGTTTTCCAAATTTGCTACGGACCGTTATTCTGAAAGTTATACGGCAATTAAGACCCTAGTTTTCACCAAAATGAAGGTATCGTTATAGTTTTCGATTTTCTTCATTAATTTCAACGTCAAAATTGACTATGCGTTGGCTCGACAAGCATCCTACAGCTCAAAACAAGCATTTTAGATAAAAAGTTAGATTTTTATGCAAAAAGCAAAAGAAATGGTGCAGGGCGGGGGTTCGAACCGCCGCCCTGCGCTTGGCAAGCGAGTACTTTGCCAATGCACCATGGTGCCAACTGGGTAGGGTGCTGTCAGAGGGTACTTCAGGGCCCCTGGGAACCATAGCCCCAAACAAGGAATAGTGGGCCAGCGTCTGAATTTTTGGCATTTTTCGGCCTAACTGTTACCAAAAATGATTTTTTTAAAAAAAAGTCCGTAGCAAATTTGAAAAACCTATTCGGAATCAGCGCAAAATTCTGCACAAGATGCGCTTGGTCCCAAATCGAAACTCCAAGTTGAGTAAAAACACTTTACAGTTAGAAGTAAGTCCCGCCTTGTGAGGAAAGCCAGATAAAAGGTAGCTTAGGATTAGACTTTAGCTTAAGCTTTAAGCTTAGGCTTAGGCTCAGGCTTAGGATTCGGCTTCTGCTTAGCGTTAGGCTCCGAAATAGCCTTCGGCTTGGGCATGGGCTCTCGCTTAGACTCGCTTTCGCTTAAGCTAGGGCTCGGGCGGCTCAGGCTTAGGCATAGGCTTTGGCTCAGTCTTAGGCTTAAACTGTGTTTTAGGCTAGGGCTTAGGCTTTGTAGGATTGCACCTAGGCTTGAACTTCGGCTTAGGCTTTGCTATAGCTCTACCCTTAGGCTTAGATTTGGCTTTGATTCGGCTTAGGTTTAGGTCGCACGGGTCGTTTTGGTGCTTCGTCCTGCTCGCCCGAACGCACCTGAACATCCCATTGCGCCCGAAAAACCGTTAGGGCCCAGCGAACACCCCCAAACCGTCCCATACCGTCCGCATCCGCCCCCCACCCGGCTCACCACGCGCCCAGGCGAAAGTTGCGGTAAAAATGCTGTTGAAGGGGGGTGAGGAGGGGTGCGGATGGGACGGCAGTGAAAAGGAGCGCGCGACACGAAGCCCCCCTCGGTGTCCTTTGGTTTTTTTTTGGATTTGGAAAACATATTCGGAATCAGCGAAAAATTCTGCACAAGATGTACTTGGTCCCGAATCGAAACTCCAAGTTGAGTAAAAACACTTTACAGTCAGATCCAAAATCGGGCCCCAGGGCGGGTTTTCCTCTTTCCTTCATTTGCCACAGGAATCAAGTAATTTTTTATATGTGCTCTTAGAATCACCCAGAGAACAGTCTAGAATCGAAAAATTGGCATTTTCTGGTATTTGTCTTGGCATGCTAAAACGCGCCCCAGGCGGGTTACTGTAGAAAACAGAAAATCGCCGTTTTCGTCAAGTTTTTACTATAGAATTGTTTCAATCTTTTGGGAAAATAAATAATATTATTTTTCCGATTCATTAAGAAATTTCGAAATTTCCATGGCAGAATGCAACAATCAGTTTTTTTGCATATTTTTTAAAGGTTTATGGCTAGAATCCCGCGATATTTGGTCCATTTATGCCGCTTACCATTAATGACCAATGAGAAAATGTTGAGCAAGATCGCAGCTAAGAGTCAAGAGAAAAAGGCGAAAAACGAAAACTACAGTATACCTCTGGGGCACGTTTTAGCAAGCAATAGGAAAATACCCTAGAATCTGGTGGAAACTGATGTGGTACCAAAGATTATCATCCGGAGACACTATTTGCAAAAGATCAGTCATGGGCAGTAAATTTGAAGCGAGTTGCGAATTAAAACGTAAAGGATGCAAAATAGTGAAATTTGTTTTGCTTGTAAAACAAAAACCTACCTTCCTTTTTCTAAAAAGACCACCTTTTTCTAAATTTCAACTATTTTTCATCCAAAAATCAGAATTTTCCCACCACCTGTTCAAGAACGCACAATTTTCGGTCGTAACTAGCGTCAATAGTACAGTTGCGTGCTCAAAATCGAAAGAATCAAGTTGGTCTGAATCGACGTTCCAGACATATTTAAGCATTCTGGCATGGTAACGCATGGTCAATTATGTCTCTATCAAAAGTTATAAGGGCCCAAAGTAGGGAACTTTTTTTGGTCCACCCTGTAGTTTTTAGATAAAAAACACAACAGAGAAAACCTAAAAATATCGAAGATTCGACCTTTTGATCAAAAATGTATGAAAAATGACCAAAAACAGGTCAAATTTTTTCGAATTTACAAAAATTTTAAAAATATTCTTTAAACTTTCTAGCAACTAAAAACTATTAAAAACGCTATAAAAATATATTATCAATCGATGGAAAAAAAAGAAAAAGTAGTCCCCCCGCTAACAGCCCAGATCCAAGATTACATTCAATATTTTTTAGCTGAAGTGAAGCCCCCCACCTCTTGATTTTGCTGCTTGTTCCGCGCCAAAAATTGTTCCATGCGCCGCTTGGCGGCCGCGCGTCGCTCGCTGCTTTCCTAAATTCAACGAAAAATCGTTAAAAAAATACCACATTTCCAATACCGTGCTCTCGGCGGGGGAGTCGGGCTGCTGCTGCGTGTTTTTGTACAGCTTGTCGAGGATCGTCCTTGCGGCCGGAGAACTGAAAACCGTAGTGAGGAGCGTTCGCAAAACCTTACACTAAAGCCAACAGGTTGCACACCCGCGCGATGTATTCAAATTGGCCGCCGATGATCCGGTCCACCGGCTCGTGAGTAAGCTGCAAAAATTTGTATAAATGTAGCATTTCAAAGTCAAAATTAAATAAAACTAACATTAAAAAATTAAACAAAAAATAAATAATAAAATCGAAGATTTTATTAGATTTCTAACTCGGAAACTTCAGGAAATACCGAAATGAGGAGGTCTGGGAATTTAAAAGCAGCTACCTCATTCTGGAGAACCCGTACGAATTCCGCGCTTGGCGCCGTCGTCGCCGCGTCGTTGCAGAAGCGGAGCAGCGTGCCGAGGAGATGCGTCTCTCTACAAATTAGTCATTCTGATTTATCTTAATTTGATTTAATTAAAGCGTCGGCTTCAAAATGCCGAAATTTCATAATTTCATAACACCGACATTTTCGAATGGCGATTTTTCGCTTCCATTTGCGTGGTTTTGCGAGAGATTTGTTTCCGGCAAAACTTCCAAATACTGAACTTTCGAATGTCTGAAATGTCGGCATTATGAAATTTCGATACTATCATTTTCGACATTATGAAGTATCGACCTCCCGATTGTCGAAAGTTCCAGAAAATTATCACTAAGCATAAAATTCCAACCTAAACCCGTCAATGTCATGAACCCGATAAATCTTCGTAAAATGCGAGACGAGCTTCTCGCGACGCTCGTCCGGAATCACTTGAGCAAATTTGAGGCTGAGCGATAGGAGGTAGACGACCAGTTGCAGACTGTTCTCGTGCACCAGGTGGGTTTGGGCCTAAAACAGCATAACCTCAAATTGGCGGAATCCAACCACAGCCCGCAGCACGATGACCGACATCTCGAAGAAGCGCTCGCATTCCACGAGACCGCCCAGCGCCATCTCCATCGGGTTGTTCGAGTGGAAGTTGATCAACCTGAAGTAGTAGATTGCGCTCAATTTGCTAAATGTGCGTACCGATAAGGGACCCATAGCGGAGTGGTGGCGTTCTTCCGGGGATCGTCGGCAGCGAGCCGGGCGCGGTCACTGAAAACAGACACTTGATGCGGACAATGGAGTTTTACCGCTCTTGCACCCGATTCAGCACCTCGGCCCACACCCTGTTCGTCATGGCCCTTACTTGGAGCGGAATCGGGCAGAAGTCGGTCAGCCAGGCTTCATCTTTGAGTCTGAAGAAACATCAACCTTTGCGAAAATCATCAATAAGATCCGTTTTCGAAATATGACTTTTCAGAGAATTTTTGATCCAAACAATCGATTTTCGAAAAAGTGGTTTTACGTAATGTAAAAATTTACTTCAACAAAACGTCACGCATTAGCGTTAGATTCACACCTGTACATGCCCTGCGTCGTGCTCGTCGGCTGGACAAAGTCGGCCACCTTGGCCAGCTGCTGCTCGAAGAGGCTCTCACCATCGGGGATTCCGCGGCTGCCCTTGTCCGAGACGCAAGCCCTAAAACTGGATCACCACTTGAAAAGACCCTCACTTCAGCCGGCTCCTCGTATGATCGCTGATGCACAGCTCGTAGATGAGCTCGTTGTGGATGACCTTGCGGCTGTCCGGCTCCCAGTTGCCCTTCATCACGATGCACTGAGCGATTGTCCTGGAAATGTCGGGTCAGCGATAAAAAGAGGATTTTCACCTCAACGCCCCCGAGACGAGCGGCGGGATCCAGTCCTCGCGGGTGACGACGTCCGATTTCTGGCCCTTCCAGCAAATCTCATGGATTACCGGGGGTGGCGGAGAAGATCTGCCGCTCAGGCTGCCTCGTCTCTAAAAAAGTTCAATTTTGGACTTACAAGCAAAAGAAAAGCTTACTTTAAAGTACGGGTTGCTCACCACTTTTCCGTCGCCCTGTTCTGGCGTGGTAGATGAGGAGGAGGGAGCGGGGCTTGGCGAGCTGGAAATGGATAAACGGTTCTGGATTTGCTAACAGAACGTCGAAAATACCGACATTTTCAAATGTCGAAAATTCAATAGAAATTTTCCACGGGAAGTAAAGTTTTCAGACCACAGCAAGCCATTATTCAGCCCGAAAAATTTACCTAGGACCAGCTTCTTGGCTCGGCGATAGTAGTGGCGTCTGAATTCCTGGGAATCCACTTGTCCCCTCCATCTTGGCGACCTTGGCCCCGGGCAATGGCAATGGGAAAATTTCAAATTGCAAGATTTTGACCTTTTTACTTTTTTAGTCGACTTTAACCAGAAAAATTGTTTAATAACTTTTGAAAATTGTGCAAGAAGGCCAATATTTGGTAAAAAACGGCCGTTTTTGGTCGAAAAATCTCAATTTTTTTTGGATTCTTTAAATCAGATTTTGTAAAGTTTTTACGTTAGCAAATTTTGAGGCATTAGAGAACGTTTCGAGACGCTTACGCTAGCTATGTTTAAAAAATTGGTTCCTTAGAAAAAATGGGTTTCCCCCGATCAGGGGCGTAGCTGGCCCCAAGTTTCGGGGGGGGGCAGCGACATTTCGGAGGGAGCAGCAATAAAATTTTTTCGAAATTTAAGCGCCGCAGGCGAAAAAATTTGCTAAAATAGCAGCGCCGCAGGCAAAAAAATTAATAAAAAGTAATAAAAGCAGCGCCGCAGGCGAAAAAATTTTCAAGATGAAAAAAATCATAAGGGGGGACCCTTATGTTTTTTTCGGGCCCGCCCGATTTCGGGGCAGCCTGCCCCCGCTGCCCCCCCCCTTCTACGCGCCTGCCCCCGATAGTGCAAAAGAATCAAATTTCGACCCTAATAGTCCAGAACCAAAAAACCGCCATCTGTTTCCGAGCGTAATTTCTGAAAAAAAAATCAGATTTTAATGGGCTACAAACTTGTTCAATTACACGCAGACGCCATTTGCGCTAAGCGTGCGATGATTAGAAAAAAATTGGGACAGCTATTTTGTGTTTTTTTTTCAGGCTACACAAAGGGGGCATGCGCTAATTAGAAACCTTTTCACTACTTATTTCTGAAAAATTGGATCCTAAGAAAAATGGACCCCCGATAATGCGAAAGAACCAATGTTTCTAAAACGTGTTTTACTTTCCCTAAAGTTAAAAATGCCACAAAATTCTTTCGAACAAATACAAAAAACTGACTTACCACCCAGAATGGCCAAGTTTCGAGAAAAATCTGTAATTTTAAAAAGTTTCTACATCATCAACTATAATAATTTTGCTGCGGGGTCCGTCCGTCCGTCGTGTCCCGAATTCAACTCGAAGGGGAAAGGAGCTAGAGCTTAGCTCTCTTCGGATGGGATAGATCGTGGTCAGAAATCCCCAAGCTGATTTTACGGAAATTACGGAAAAGTTTTCATTTAAATTATTAAAATCAACTTTGAAAGTTTTTTTCCTTAGTAAAAGGGGTGGGGGACGGAGGTTGGCGTAGGTTTTCGCATAGTCGCAAGGTCGCGCGCGTTTCGGCGAGGGGGAGGGAGCGCAGGGGGTAGCCCGAAGTCCAGCCGCTTGCAGCGGCGAAGCCGCTGGAAGCGGCTGGTATTTAAAATAGTTTTTGGACCTCAAAAATCTTAAAAACAAAGTTAACATAATTAGTATTAAGTTATAAGATATTTCCGGGTCCCTCCGATAATTGCTAAAAAAGTTGTACTTTTATAAGAGCATCAAAAGCACCATTTTCTCGGGCGGGCTCAACTCTGGGTTGGCGATGATGAAGGCGGTGAGGCGCACGAGGAGGGCTTTTGGCTCGGCGATGAGAAGCGGCACGTCCGAAGTCCGGTACAGCACCTCGTCCATGTCGATCTCTTCTGGTGGTTTTGACTAAAAAGTTACAAGGTAAAAATCGAGGCGCGCAAAATTTCGGATTACGATAACGATGCTGTAAAAATCCCTTACCGGCCTCATCATCTCCATGTGCTCGTCGACGTGCATTATCCGGTCGTAGAAGCGCACTTGCTGTGAGACGAAGGTTTGCTGAAGAAATAGGCAAGAGTCTAGTTTAGGATAAAAAAGTAAAAGTTCTAGCTTTTCAATCCTTTTTTCGAAGGTAATTTGTTTTTGAATCACTTTTTTATATTACAATTTTTTGGTCTTTTCATTAAAATTGCTAGTATAATTTTTGATTCCCCATCGAATGGCGCTTAAAAACCCCCTAAAATAAAGCGAAAATATCGAAAATTTGGTGGAAAAGTAAACCTTTGCGAGCAAAATGAGTAGCAAAGTTCTTACTTGATCAACGCCACCAGGTAGTTGTGCAGCGACAGGTGATCCGACCGCTGGCGATCGTAGATGCCGTGCAGGTTGCCGCCGTAGTGCGCATTGAAGACTGATTACGAAGACTATAGCGGTTGAATAAAATTTGCCCTCAAAATTTGCATCGAAACAGCGGTAGAAAAACTGGGAAAGCCTGAAAATAAGCAGCTTTTCCAACGTTACACGTGCCCTCCACTCGGCATGGTGGCAATCACTTTGAGTGGTAATTTTCTCAGTATTTGTACCATCGAAATTGTAGCTTTTCATGCTTTGAATAAATTTCCAAACAAAATATATTACTTTTATAAAAAGCAAAAATAAACTACAAAGTTCCGATACGCGCCACATTACGGATCGGCTAGTCCATGGTGTCAATTGGAGCGGCGCGTCGATCCTAATATTTTTCGCCTTTTTACTTTTGCTTTTAGTTTTTGATTTCTTCAAGTATCTAAAATCTATAAATTGCACACTATTCCCTGTTCCAGGTATCACGATGAAGCTCTTCGGTCGCTCGACGGCCCTCCCGAAAAACCCTCGAAAACCCTGATGGAAGATGTGCGCAAGCCCCTCAACACGCTCAAGTCGTACTTCTTCGGCCTCGAGCCGGGTCACTCGGTGGACGCGCTGCTGGTAAACTGCCTAAAACTACTCGAAAAACTTTTTAGGCCCAAAAAGCCGCTAAGGAGCTCGCTGACAGTGGGCTGATTTGGATTCTTGTCGAGTTCTTCCGCGTTCTCAACCTGGAGTGTCGCAGCGAAATCTCGCAGCTCTTGGCCGGATGTCTTCGCTTGCAGGTAGTTCAGCATTTTCTTCTTTCTTTGCTATTTCTCATCTCTTGGTCCTATTCTTGCGTTTCTTCCTTTCAAAGCAGTACCCTTTTTGTTTTAGCCCCAGAACAATCCAGTCGCAGACGTCTTCTACAGGCAGCAGACACTTTTCGACATCTTGATCAAATGGTAGTGATTTTGTTTTCAGCCAGAAACGTTCTTTTTTTTAGCTTCGACGCTGGAGAAATTGCCTTTCAAGCGGGATCTATCCTTCGTGCGTGGTGCCCTCATCCGGTATCGAATGGCTTCTTTTTTATTGTTTTTTTTTAGCGTTTGACGGGTGCCATCCTCTCTTCCGACTACTTCTTCAACTTCTTTGAGCACATGGAAGACCCCTGTTTCGACATCTCGGCTGAGGCTTATTCCACCTTCAGGGTTTGTTACCGCAAATGGCTTTTACTTTTTTTGCAGGCCGTGCTCTCAACTTGCAAGCTCGAAGCCGCCCAGTTCCTCAGCAAGTACCACAAGGAGTTCTTCACCGAATACGACAAATTGCTGCGCTCCACCAATCGTGTAACACTTTTTTAATTTTTCTGAATTTCAACTCATTTCAGTTGCTCGGTGAACTGCTCGTCGAACGCTACAACTACGAGGCCATGCAGCGCGTCGTCTCCGATGTGGAAAACCTGAAGACTGTGATGAATCTACTGCTCAACCGCGCCCACTCCATACAGATCGAGGCGTTCCACGTCTTCAAGGTGTTCATCGCCAATCCGCAGAAGCCGCCCCTCATTTTGGACGTGCTCATCCGTAACAAGTAAGCTTTGTCATAAAAAATTTACTATTTTTAGACATCGACTGATCCGCTTTGTGACACACCTGAAATCTGGCGACGGCGTCAACTCCGCTTTCGAGGAGGACAAGCTCTTCTTGCTGGACGAGCTCGAGGGTCTCCCCGAGCGCGATCCGAAGGTAATTTTTCGTTTTTGTGTCATTTCCTACCTTTTCAGACTCGCGGCAAGAACCCCGAGGAAGAATTGCTTAAATTCTGCAAGCAGAGCGCCAACTTTTGAATCGCCGTCACCCATTTGACAAATTAATTGCTTGATATTAAAACAGTTCCTGTTCCGTGTTCTCTGTATTATCTTCGTCCCATTTGTGATTGCCCCCCTAGCATTTTTACACAGCTCTGAACGATTCGCCGCACGTTGATGCACGACATTGTTGTTCCTTCGTTCTTGTAAATGGTGTTTTCCTTCACTGCTGTCTGACTGAATTTCCACTGATTTCACTTACTTGTGGCCTACTCGTTATTCATTAATAAATTTCTAAGTCGAATACGCTGTGCAAGGGAAATGGTTGTCGGTCCGTTGTTTCGTGCCTGGTCAAATCCGTCGTTACCCGCGCTTTCCATTTTGTCTAGCTTTGCAGCGCATTGTCGTCGATCTCTGTTTCTGGGTATGCCGTTGCTCCATTCGCTTTTTCTGCTCTCTATTAATACAGTTTACATTCCAGGGTTTTAAAATCACAAGAAGGAAAACATGGCCGATCCTGCCCCCAGCCAGCCCCCGAACCAGCAGTCCATGCGCCGCGGAATGGTCAAGCAGGTTCGTTTGCAAATTTGCTTTTTTTCGGGCAGCTGCTGGGCTTTGCCTTCATTTTTCAAGCCCTCCATTTTTAGGTCTTGTCGGGTGACGCGGTTGTTATTCAAGGAAACGCTACGCAAGGGCCCCCTCCCGAGGCCACCGTATATCTGTCGAGTGTGACCGCGCCCCGCCTCGGGAAGCGTCCGACCGACACCGTCTCCGGGACCCCCGACGAGCCCTACGCCTGGGAAGCCCGCGAATGGTTGCGAAAAAAGATTGTCGGTCAAGTGGTCACCTTCATCAAGGACTACACTGCCTCATCCGGTCGTGACCACGGGAAAATCTTCCTTGGCGGCACAAGTAAGATTTTCTAGTTTTTTCAACTGTTTTTAGATGTGGACAACGCTGAAAACGTGACCAAGACGGGCGTCGCCGAGGGGTACCTTGAAGTCCGGCAAGGAAAGGTCATGGACGAGTACTCCCAGGAGCTTTTGGCCCTGCAGGAGCAGGCAAAGTCGTCGAAAATCGGCAGATGGGACGAGAATCTGAAGCCCAGAGAGGTATTCGTTTTTGGGTGTCACGAATCATTTTTTTTGGGTGACCTGGACAATTGACAACCCACGACAGCTCGTCGAGAAGTATCAACAGAAGCCAGTAGATGTACTCAGCGGAACGGTATGGCAGTCTCGTTTCCCCGAACGTTTACCTTAGTATTTAATTTGCTATTACACGTAGAGGAAGCGTTTTATATTTTGGTTGCTATTCCTAGGCGTAAAAACTATAATTTTTTTTGCTAACTTTTAAAATATTAGTTAGTTTCTGCAATTGAATATGGTTACAGTTACTGAAGACCCAATTAAAATTAAAATTAGTAGACGTGCTTTTTAGAACGCTTACTACTCAACGGTCAGGGCTCTTCTTGCCGACTACCGCGAGGATAGCGGTGAGCAGCCTCGACTTAGCGTTCAAATCCTGTTTTAGGCGAGACACTCGAGCGGATTGCCGCAATGTTGCCATATAAAGTGTCTTCTAAGACATTACAGCGTTTCCAGCAAGGCAGCATGACGCTGCGCACAGCTGAAAAGTACTTGGACCCGTTGCTGGCCGTCTTCAAGGTGGGGATTTGCTTTTTATCCATTAATTTGGCAATTTATTTAGAAATTGACACCGGCCGCAGAAGAAGGAGTCAAGTTTAGCAATTTGATGATTAATAACGGTTTGCTAATCTAAATTATAACATATCCATGGTTTAGAACACGTATTCTGGCTGAAGGTCAACTCGCAAGGTGCTGGTACTCTGTACCGCTCATCCCATACCGCGAATGGGAAGCCGGAGCGCGTGCTCCCCGAAGTCGCCGATATTGGAACCACTGGTAAAAGTTTGGAATTAGCAAAATATATCCATTATTTTTAAAGTTTTATGATTTTTCAATAATCATAAGCTGCTCAAAACCCTGTAAAAACGCATGCATTGCATTATCATGGAGGTTAAACTGGATCACGAAGTTCGGTTTCCCCTACTGTTTTCTAGCTAGCGAACGAATCAGAACCAACCCTTTTAGTTCGTGGGTGCAACGGCACGCTGGCGCTTGGAGATGACGGGGCCGTTTACGTCGTCACCCAGCACACGATCGCCATGCTGACCCCGGCCGGAAAATACGAGCTGATCTACAATGGAAAGGTAGTTTTTGGTCGTTTTTCACTTCTTGTTTTCTAGGAGCTGGGCCAGGATTTTGCCGACCTGACGATCCACGGCCGGCACCTGGTCGCAGTTTGCCAGCAGTCCGACACGACGAAGGGCCCGGCCAACAAGCTCATCCACATCGACCTCGGCACTAAGAAGATACGGGACCTGGTCGCCGGTGCCAACTTCTACGCCTCGCCTAGCATCAGCCCCGACGGGCGACGACTGACATGGATGCAATGGAACCACGACAACATGGTATGATTTTCTGCCGCGTTCTCATCTCCTTTTTAGCCCTGGAATGAGACGCAAATCGGGCATGCCGAGCTTCTCTCGGCCGCCAGCGAAGCAGACGATCTTCTGGCCGACGTGCGCATCATTCTCGACGGACAAGGCAAAAAGGTGAAAAATTGTTTAATTTTTTGAGTATCTGTTTTGCAGATCAACTACCGCCAGCCGACGTGGTCCAATGATGGCCAACTTTTCGCCGCGGAGGCCAGCCGTTTTCGCCGTGCCGTTTTCGAAGTTGGTGTGCGCCGAGGGCAGCACCCGTTGACGGTGATCAGCCTCTTTCCCGGGTCTTCGGCGCCTAGCCATGAGCATCCGCGATTCTCAATTGATAAAACGTGAGTCACAAAAAAATTTGATTAATTTGTTTTAGGCAAATATACCACCTGTCCAACGGGCTGCCCTACATCCAGCTCATTGCTTTCGGGCTGGTGTTCCCGCTCGAAAAGCTCAGCGGTTGGACCAAATTCAGCGAATTTTTGGCCAATGGTAAGCCGCATGTTCCCATTCTTCAAACGCAATCTAGGGAACGGTTTTGTCTACCTCATCACCCATGAAGGTCGTCGCGGTCACGCCGTCATTAAGGCCAAAATTACCGGGTATTTTATTTATGTTTCTTTTGTATTAGGTATATGCGGCACCTACAACTTATTTTTTCCAGATCCACGAGCGAAGGAGTGCTGACTGCTGACCCAGTACACGTTTTAGCCATCGCTATGAAAGCGAAGCCGGTACTGGACTGTTAGCGGGGGTTATCGCGGGGGGGGAGTTTGTTTTGACAAAAATGTGACAATTTTTTAATCTTTTGCTCTTTACCTTAAAAACAATGGGGAACATTGGTGCTAAAGCATTGGGGACATTTTTTACGTTTTTATTAAAAGTTTCGAATTTTAAAAAATCTTTTTGGTAACTTTCTAGCAATCAAAAACAAGCAAGGTCGTCTAGATGGGAAAACGTAAAATTAGTTTCCTCCCCTCGTTAACAGTCCAGTAACGCCACGTTTTTAATTTTCAATTCGCTTCCCTGTCCTTGGTCGTTCATTGTGGTGCCCCATTGAGCCGACAAAATTTTTGTTTCTTTTGTTTTTGTGAGTTTTAGCGGTTTCTACTACCCTGTTTATCAACGTCATGTGTGGTATAAAAGAGTATCCACCCCCAATTTGTGCTTGTTGTGCAAGAACGCCCACATTGCCATTTTAAAGATATATTAGCTTAAAAGCCCACATAATTTGTACATTAAAACGGATTCAACCGCTTTACGGTGGGGAAAGGAAACCCCCGAGCTTTTCCTGCCTGTTCTAGGTCGTTTAGCGCAGTTTGACGACGGCCCTTAAGCTAAACGGAGCGTTGAGTGATGGATGGTGTTGGTGGTGGCGTCTAACTCGCTGACAATTACCTCACAAATCTTTGTTAGCCTGCCTAGAGTATCGTTAAGCAACGCTTTTAAGCTGCCCGTTAGTTTTTCTAGTTTCTTTTCTACGTCGCCACTTAATTTCCTCAAGCTTTCCTGGTAACTTGCTTACAATTTCCTCACAAATCTTTGCTAGCCTGCCTAGAGTATCGTTAAGCAACGCTTTTAAGCTGCCCGTTAGTTTTTCTAGTTTCTTTTCTACGTCGCCACTTAATTTCCTCAAGCTTTCCTGGTAACTTGCTGATATTTTCCTCCAAATCTTTGCTAGCCTGCCTAAAGTATCGTTAAAGAACGCATGTAAGCTGCCCGTTAGTTTTCTACTTTCTTTTCTATGTTGCCTCTTAATTTCCTCAAGCTTTCCTGCTAACTTGCTGACATTTTCCTCCAAATCTTTGCTAGCCTGCCTAAAATATCGGTAAAGAACGCATGTAAGCTGCCCGTTAGCTTTTCTACTTTCTTTTCTATGTTGCCTCTTAATTTCCTCAAGCTTTCCTGGTAACTTGCTGATATTTTCCTCACAAATCTTTGCTAGCCTGCCTAAAGTATCGTTAAAGAACGCATGTAAGCTGCCCGTTAGTTTTTCTACTTTCTTTTCTATGTTGCCTCTTAATTTCCTCAAGCTTTCCTGCAACTTGCTACATTTCCTCACAAATCTTTGCTAGCCTGCCTAAATATCGTAAAGAACGCTTTTAAGCTTCCCGTTAGTTTTTCTAGTTTCTTTTCTATGTTGCCTCTCAATTTCCTCAAGCTTTCCTGGCAACTTGCTTACAATTTCCTCACAAATCTTTGCTAGCCTGCCTAAAATATCGGTAAAGAACGCTTTCAAGCTGCCCGTTAGTTTTTCTAGTTTCTTTTCTGTTGCCTCTTAATTTCCTCAAGCTTTCCTCCTAACTTGCTGTGCTGACAATTTCGTCACAAATCTGGCTAGCCTGCTTAGAATTTCGTAGTTTAGAGTTTGCTTATCAACAGGTATAGGTAGGAAAATGAGAAATGGTGCCCACTGCTAACCGTCCAGGACCTCCACCGCTCTCGACGGTTAGCTGGGCACGCGTGTGCCGCATCGTGGCCGACTGTAGAAGCGGGATAACGGTAGCGGGAAGGCCAAGGAATTCAATACCGTGCGCTGCTCGATGATGGGGAAAATTTCACTTTACGGTAACTAAATAAAATGTCGATTTGTCGTGGGTGCCTTCTCAATCCCACTAACCATCTAGTCCAGGCACCCAGGGCTGACCCGTAAAGCCGTATCCAATGAGGGTTATCAGTGCAAGCGGCCGCCACGGCGCATAGCGCCGGCGTGCCGCGCTTGTGATTATGAGAGATTCACTTTTGGCGACGGGCCGCGAAACCATCGCGTGGCCCAAATAAAGATGTTGGGGCAGACCGTCCGCTAGTATAAATGCACGGCATATGCATTGAACACTACATGGAGGTCCCGGAACCGGTTTTCTGCTTCATAATAAGCCGGTCCGAATTCCTGTCTATGTCTATTAGTGCTTAAACCTTGCTGACTATTCAGCTCTAAACCGCTACACTACGACTAAATATTCCGAAAATGCAAATAAAGACAAATTCGGCTACTAACTGGTTATGCTCTAACATCTTTGTCCCTAAGTCCATCCTACAACGCTAAATTCGAAAGCCCTCGTATTCGATGCCTGCGCTCTGTAATCGCTAAAAAGCCGTTTATTCCGATGTTCCTGGTGAGCCGCGCCCAGATGAGCCCCCGATTCGTCTACGGCAGTTGCAGGTTTAGCGCATATGTATTTCCCTGCGTCGATTTTTTTTGTTCTAGTGGTGCGCTTGTTCAAAAACCGCTTTCTATCGGCCCTGTTCTCAAATTTGTGCACGCTGGGGGCGTCCTAGACTTTGATTTGCCCGGATAATGCGTTTTTCTGATAGCCTTGCGGAATAGTGCATCAGTAGGCTAGCCAGCTATAAGGGAGGAGGGAGGCGGTAAGACGATAGACTGCGCCTAGACCTTGCATTCCGGAGCCCCATACCATGTCTAAGGAAATATGCACAACAGGTACGCGTATGTAAAGCCCCATATCATTTTGAACTGCCCCTAGGCCCGAGATCCTAAGACTTTAGGATCCACCACCCCGTAGGATTTTCGAATTCCACCCGAAAGCGTTGTTCGATGTAAAATTTGCCCCACATCTCAAAAATGTTGTTGTGATTATTTAATGCCGGGACGGCATTTTTCTGGACAGGGGAGATGTCGTGGGTGCCTTCTCAATCCCACTAACCATCTAGTCCAGGCACCCAGGGCAGACCCGTAAAGCCGTATCCAATGAGGGTTATCAGTGCAAGCGGCCGCCACGGCGCATAGCGCCGGCGTGCCGCGCTTGTGATTATGAGAGATTCACTTTTGGCGACGGGCCGCGAAACCATCGCGTGGCCCAAATAAAGATGTTGGGGCACACCGTCCGCTAGTATAAATGCACGGCATATGCATTGAACACTACAGATTTTTCGATTGGAATCGATAGATCTCATTGAGTTCTACCATTTCCAGTTGAAAAAACTATTGGGACTCGCTTCTAAAAAAAGTTATAAACAGTTTAAATTGGCTAGTTCACTTTACGGTAACTAAATAAAATGACGATTTTTCGACTGGAATCGATAGTTCTCGTCGAGTTCTTGCGTTTCCCGTTGAAAAAACGATTGGGACTCGCTTTTAACAAAAGTTATAAACGATTTAAAGTGGTTGGTTCACTTTACGGTAACCTCGTAAAAATGTGATTTTTCACCTGGGATAAACAGATCTCGTCGTGTTCTAGGAATTTGCAGTTGAACGAACCTTTGGGAAAGTTGTTCGGAGGAGGCTACACTATATTTTTGACATTTTTGACAGTGACATTGTCAGGCAAGGCGGGCCGTCGCTTCGGATGGGCTGCCGCTCCACTCTTCTGAAATGGGGGCGCCCCCGGCCGCTTCGCCGGCCTTGGGTACAAGTCGGATAAGCGGGGGGAAATTTTAGGCGGGGGAGAAACCGAACTTTTTTCCGCCCAAGCCTATATTTTTTATAAAAATAGTGGAAGTGTTTCTAAATTGTTTATAGCTATTTCTAAACATAAAAACTTTACAAAACTTAATTAAAAAATTTAATTTTAGGTCGAAAAATCAATTTTTTCGGCCCAAAAATGACCAAATTTTCGACTTTTCAAGCGTTTTTCTAACTTTTTAAAAAGTTTTTCCGATTCAAATAGGCTTAAATTTTGCTAAAAACAATGTGAAAACACTTTATATTTGATTACTATCCCCACCAGGGCCGACAAAAAAGTTGGATTCCCCCGCCTAAAATTTTCCCCCCCGCTTATCCGACTTGTACCCGGCCTTGGCGCCCCCATTTCGAAACCCTGTACGAGCTCGCACCCATCCGGGGAAAAGTTCACTTTACGGTATGGTCCCAAAATGTCGATTTTTCGACTGGAATCGATCCAGCTTGATGAGTTTGTGCGTTTCCAGTTTCCAGTTCCAAAAAAACGATTGGGAAACGCTTCTGGACAAAGTTATAAGCTTTTGAAAATCGCGAGTTCACTTTACGGTATGTGAACAAAACCTCAATTTTTGAACAGGAAACGACAAAGCTCGATGAGATAAAGCGTTTTCAGTTCAAAAAACAATTGGGAAATTTAAAATAAGAAAGTTATGACGTTTCAAAGATATTTTTGCTAAGGGCGGTAGGCTACGCAACACTCCTATCCCCGCATTCTAGCGCGTGCGCTCACAGCCAGCGCTTACGTACGTATCTAAAAGCATTTATAACTTTTAAAAACTAGTATTTTAAGCATAGAATAGATACATAACAGTTGGTTGTGGCCTCCAACATTGTCAAGCAAGGCGGGGGCCGTCGCTTCGGATGGGCTGCCGCTCCACTCTTCCGAAATCGGGGCGCCTGGGCGCTGCAGCGCTCCTCGGGCGCCCCGATTTCGAAACCCTGTACGAGCTCGCACCCATCCGAAGCGACTAGGCCCCGGGTGGCACGAAGCCTTTTTTTAGGCTTAAATTGGGTATTCAGCTAGCAAGCACCTTCAAAAAGGCCAATATTTTAGTCAATTTTCAAAAGCCAATAACTTTGTCCAGAAGCGTTTCCCAATCGTTTTTTCAGCTGAAAACGCACGAACTCGTCGGGATACATCGATTCCAGACGAAAAAATGACATTCTGAGAACATACCGTGGCTCTGTACCGATGGCACGGGGCAATGACAACAGAACGGGGCAATGACAGCAGAACGGGGCATTGCCAGCAGAACGGGGCATTGACAACAGAACGGGGCATTGCCAAGTCCCTGCGGCCGGCCGCCAGCAGAACGGGGCATTGGTTTGGCCAGGGGGGCCGGCGGCCAGCAGGACGGGGCATTGCATATTTTCTAAAAAAAACGTATTTTTATGGTCTCTCGCCTATTTTTTCCCCTGATGATAGATCATAGAAAAATCGACGATACTTGGTATGGACTCCGACTTTACTATGGAAATGGTGGAAAACAGCCTAATTCAAGCAGCTTAGGATAGCGCAAAGGCCTCCGTGTATTAAAGAAATATACCATGCAATCAGAAAAATCAGAAAAAGAGTCTCTCGCTTAGGCTACTTCAAATAACTAGAAAAATACAGAAAAAAAGTTCGATATCCTGACAAACCCTTTTCCGGGGTCCCAAAATTGACACCAAAACTTTAATATCTCAAATTTCCAGGCTCTGTAGCAGATTCGGAAATCGAGGCGATTATCAGCCTGGACGCATCTATAAATGGACAAATCCTCAGTCCGATCCGTGTTGCGGGGTATTTTGGACTTCCCTAGTTAGAAACGGGCGGCCTGGTCGACAAACAGTTCTGTAAATCCAAAAAAAATATAATCACAGAAAAAAAGTAGGCGAGAGACCATAAAAGTACGTTTTTTTTAAATATGCAATGCCCCGTCCTGCTGGCCGCCGGCCCCCCTGGCCAAACCAATGCCCCGTTCTGCTGGCCGCCGGCCGCGGGGACTTGGCAATGCCCCGTTCTGCTGCCATTGCCCCGTTCTGTTGCCAATGCCCGTTCTGCTGCCAATGCCCGTTCTGTTGTCAATGCCCCGTTCTGTTGTCATTGCCCCGTGCTATCGGTACAGAGCCCGGTTCTGTTCTATTTCGCGGGGGGAAATTTCTTCGTTTTGTTATAACTCTTTTATATGATGCTATTTTGAGTTGTAATGAAAACTCTTAATATATTTTTTGACGCTCTATCGAATGGCATTAAAGAAATTTTTGAAAGTTATCGAAAATGTCGAAAACTAGCTTTCGACTACACGATCCCATGAGGAAACACCGAATAAACCTTGTTTTTGCTATAACTATTTTATAAAACAATATTTTTAGATGAAATTAAAACTCTTAGTATAGTTTTTGATGCTCTATCGAATGACGGGTTCAAAATATCGAAAAAATGGCGAAAATGCCGAAACTAACATTCCGGAACCAGTTTCAATAGTTTTTTTTTGTTTTTGCTATAACTTTTTTATATTACAATATTTTTCGCTAAAACAAAAACTCTTACAAGGGAAGTGCACGACCGGCCCACGAGAAATCAACACGAAACATAGTGGATCTGATAGAATCGGACACGGGGATTCCGAATCTGTAATCAGAATTTGCTAAATAAAACGGAGAAAAAAGTTATGAAGCAGCAAAGTTGGCCAAATCGCCAAAAACGGTACCTTTAAGGGCCCGTAAAAACCGGGGGAACGGAATTGAGGAGAAAAGAATTAGTGCATCTTGTTCAGCAGAAAAAGCGCTTTCGAATGAGCTGTAATACGTAGCATTTGCAAACAATTCACTGAAAAAGTTTTTTGGATTCACGGGCAAGGGTATGGCCTGTCAAGTTCATAGAAGAGATTTTCGCGAAATCATCGTAAACTTGAAGTAAGATAGCTCATTCGAAAGCGCTTTTTCTGCTGAACAAGATGCACTAATGGGTTAGCAAATTTCCATTCCCTGGCCTTTACAGGCCCATAAAGTCCGATTTTGGGCGATTTACCAACTTTGAAGCTTCATAACTTTTTCTCCGTTTTATTTAGCAAATTCTGATTACAGATTCGGAATCCCCGTGTCCGATTCTATCAGATCCACTATGTCTCGTGTCGATTCTCGTGGGCCGGTCGTGCACTTCCCTTGTTAGTGTATTTTGGATGCTCTATCGAATGGCGTTGCAAAATCGAGAAAATAGCGAAAAGATGGAAGATTCCGCAAGCATTTTTCCCCCCACAGTTTCCCCGCGAAATAGAACAGAACCCAGAGCCCATACCGTAAAGTAAAGTTTAGCCCCCATCCGAAGCGACTAGGCCCCGGGTGGCACGAAGCCTTTTTCTAGTCGCAGAGCGGAAGAAGTAGCGGTCACTTCCATCCAAATTGAGTGACTCCTGTTGCAAAACCGTCCTTTTGATGTTTCAGAAATTCAGAAATTTGGAGGAAGCGCAAAATGTGTGCTAATAAAGTTTTCCTGCGCCTTTTGCAGCGGCCCCGTATTTGGTACCCCAGTACGTTCACAACTATTACGTTTTTTCCGTACAAAGGAGTCCCTCGTAGCCGAAACCGACTTTTTCGATGCGGGGTGAATTTGTTTGAAACAGCTATAACTTTCGTTAAAAGCGAGTCCCAATCGTTTTTTCAACGGGAAACGCGAGAACTCTATGAGATCTATCGATTTCAGGCAAAAAATCGACATTTTATTTAGTTACCGTAAAGTGAACTAGCCAATTTAAAATATTTATAACTTTTTTTAGAAGCGAGTCCCAATAGTTTTTTCAACTGGAAATGGTAGAACTCGACGAGATCTATCGATTCTAATCGAAAAAACAACATTTTATTTAGTTACCGGAAAGTGAAATTTAGCCCGATGGGGAATGTTCAGCACGCCGGGGTCGGTGGTGCGCGCATCGCAGTAGAAGGCCAACTCCAGCTCGTTCGGGTGACCGGCTTGCTAATACAGCTAAAAAAATATGGAAGTCGGAAAAGGATCAGAGAATCTCTGCTAGCCTGCCATTTTCTCCAAAAAACTCACAAATTAAGGGTAGAGGACCGTTGTGTAATGAAGTTAATTTGTCGAATGATGAGATTTTGGGCCCGTTCGGCTGTTCTCCGTTTTCCGGATACAGTACTCGGATGGAATGTTGCATTTTATAGGGAAAATGGCTTGTCTTCCGCCGAGGACCCCGAATCTGAAAAGTTGAATGCTAATGCAGTGTCGAAGATCTAATTCCGAAGAAAATGGAGATTAGGGGGCCGGCTAGCACAGACTCTTTAGGAAAGCGCAAGCAAGCAGAGATTATTTGGGAAAGGGTAGGCTAGCAGAGATTCTTTAGGAAAAAGCCGGTTAGCAGAGATTTTTTAGGAAAGGGCAGGCTAGAAGAGATTCTTTTAGGAAAGGGCAGGCTAGCAGACTTTTTAGGAAATGCGGCGCGTCGTGTTCAAATTTGGCGCCTTGTCTCGCCATTGATTCCTAGCGGTGCCCGGGGATATTTGGCAGTTTGGCAGATGCGGCTGGGGGTCGGCTGAATCCCAAAGAATTTTATTGCATCCCAGCTATCCTAAACCAAGCACATGGCGACGCAGAACGAACATCACTACGACTGTTCCTATAGATATTTACATATTTTCAACCCTCCCCGGTTCAAAATCAGCCACCTGCCTGCTAGCCTCGTTTCGGCCGTGCTCGTTCATCTGAACGTCCAGGAGCTGATCACGTTGCAGCGGGTCAACAAATCTCTTAGGTTTGTATTTATCCAATCTAAGCAATGAAAAAAATCATTATTTATCCATTCTGCGTTTTGATTAGAAAGCTATACTCTAATTTCACGCTCTTCCCCGCTGAGCCCAAACTCCGTCTTTTCACCTCAAATTTGGTTATCGTTCGCTATTTTTGGCTGAAATATGATGTCTTTTAATATAAAGAGGGGAGGAGTCGGGCGAAATCCATTACTCATAAAACCATTAGTCATAACCCATTAGTCATAAATCCATTAGTCATAAATTCCATTAGTCATAAATCCATTAGTCATAAATTCCATTAGTCATAAATCCATTAGTCATAAATTCCATTAGTCATAAACTCATTAGTCATAAATTCCATTAGTCATAAATTCAATAGTCATAAATTTTATTAATCGTAGATTTTGAGGTTTGAGTGTTGAGTTTTGAGTTTCGAGGTTTGAGGTTAGAGGTTTTGAGGTGTATGTGATGGTCCGTGTCGTGTTCTTGAATCAAACTTCTTGGTTGCACGTGATTGGATATCATTAAACCTATTAATTTTGGATTTGTTGACGGGATTATGTCAGAGAATAACATTTCCAAGCAATCAGTTTCATAACATTTATGACTACTGGAATTTATGATTATTCAATTTATGACTAATGGAATTGATGACTAATGAGTTTATGACCAATGGGGTGCAATCAGAGGAGTCTCAAGTCAAGAGAGTTTTTATTATTTTTAAGCATAATTTTTTTAAGATTTCATGAATTGCCATTTTTTAATCTATAAATATAAATAAAATAAAAAATCTAGATAGTTTTTGAAGGGATTTCGGATGTTGGGGAGGGTATCTGAAGCCATCAGGAAGGTATTTTGGGAGTTTTTTAAGGGGATTTCTGCTCGGAGGGGTATCTGAAGCCATCGGGAAGGTAGCTATGTTTTTGTGTGTGGGGGGGGGGGGTTGGCTAGAGGAGGTATCTGAAGCCATCAGTGTAGGTATTGCCACGAAGGCATCAGCGTAATAAAGAAAGATAAATAATATGAGAAGTAAGAAGATGAAAGGAAACTCCACACTGCGAACAGTGGGAGCTATAACAAGCCGAAGCCTGCGTTACCCCGAAGGGTGTGGACTCGCAAGCGAGCGTTACGGCACCAAACCAAACGACAAGGGTAAGGCCGGTTGCTCTAAGGCGGGCTAAAAGGAAATAATTTAAAACGTTGCCTGTTTCGACCCTTAACCAAGACATGCTAGTTTAAAGGGATGCCGACGGCATAGTCAATCAGTTACGCGCTGGAAAGCAAATGTCTCGGCGCCTCTCCCCAGGGCGCGCTCGCTGCCCTGTTGGCTACTTGCCAATTTGTTGATGGGGGGGATCGACACATGCCGTCGGTAGCCCTTTAACATCAGGGTGGGTCTCCTCAGCTGGATCCCTGATATTTTCTAGTTCAAAAGGTTAAATTCTTAGGTATAAAGTATGGTATTTTCAGTTTAATTTGAAATTTGTGTTTTTTAAATGAGTTTTAGTTAGATTTGTTTCACTTCCTCTGAGATTCAAATAAGGTAGGGATGAAATGTGGTGGTGTAGAATATGGAGGGTAGCCCGAAGTCCAGCGGATTACAGTCGCGAAGCGGCTGGTAGTAGGATAAAGAAATATAGATTTTTCGGCTAAAAATGACAAAGTTCATAATTTTCATGGTATATGACGTCAAATTGCACTCAAAATAGTTGAAAAACACTGACTATCACGTTCCAAGGCAAAACTTATCACTCATGGACGCAGAAAAAATATCAACTAACCCCCCACCTCCCCCTCACCCACCCCCGATAATGCTAAAAAACCAAAAATACATTTAGAGCCGCCGTCAGTGCGCGAGGGCTCTTTCCACTCAAATGCGCTAAGGTCACTTCGACGCTCGTCGCTTGCTGCTGCGCGAAGCGAGCCTTGTACAACGACGTGGAGAGCCAGGAGGTAATCTTGATGCACAAAGTACCGTGGTCAAAAACAATGTGTTCATCGATTTTCAGATTTGGGCTCATAGCCTGAGCATCACCCTGCATGACTCGCAAGGGTGGGCTATCGAGAGTGGCGTTGCACCTAACACCATAGGTATCTGGAATGAAGCCCGCCAGCAAATTAGGTTCGTTGACTTTGGTCTTGTCTTGGAGGAACACTATGAAGAGCCGGAGCATAAAAATACCATTTGACGTCTATTTAAAAGGCCGTCCGCCGGTCAGTCGAACAGCCCACATCATGCCTTGGCACAGTTTTTTCGACCCCGTTTTTTTGATGCCATGTGAAAGAGAATAGTCGAATTAGTAGGGTGGCTCTATTTTGAGATTTTTAAAAGTTCATTTTCTTGGATTAAATGGGTGTTAAAGTTGAAAACCTTCAAGAATTATCTCGCGATCTACTGAACCAAATTGCTCAAAAATTTCAGACAATACCTAATTTGGGGCGCTGATCATTTTTGTAATACATTGTAAAGCACGAAATAAGCCGGAACATAGGAATCCCGCGTACACAGAAAGGTTTTTCGCAATTTTCTATTTAATGGGTATGCGTCGCCACTCTAGAAATACCCTTAAAAGATGCGCAATTAAATTCTACGTCGAACCATGTATTTGATACCATGACATAAACCATGATCACCATGACAGATACCCATTAAATCGAAAAAATAACATTTCTAAAAACAACTAAAATGACTCCACAAACATAAAAATACTGTATTTTGGCAATCGGCGGATTTCATTCGACTCTAAAGGAGAAGGCAAGTACATTTCAAAAAAGAGCAAAAAGAATAATCTTTTCTACGCAAAATTGGGCTCGGTGGGGAATCGAACTCGCGATGGTCCATGGGGGCACTGGGGACAGCCACTAGTGGGCGCCGCCAAGGTCCCAGGCGAACGACCCGAGTTCAATCCCAGCCCCCTTTTAGAAATCGAATTTCTTTTTGCTCTTTTTTGCAAACGTTCTGTTTTGGTCTCTAGATACGTAAAACTGTCTTTCTTTTCCAGAATACGCAATTTTTTTCTCCTCGGCTTCTTTAAAAGCGATTTTTCGATTTAATGGGTATCTGTCGCCACGCTGGAAAATACATGGTTCGACGTAGAATTTAATTGCGCATCTTTTAAGGGTATTTCTAGAGTGGCGACGCATACCCATTAAATAGAAAATTGCGAAAAACCTTTCTGTGTACGCGGTATTCCTATGTTCCGGCTTATTTCGTGCATTCGAAAGCGCGTTTTTTGGTGAACAAGATACACTAATTGTTTT
The DNA here is from genome assembly GCA_038088335.1 of Mesorhabditis sp. LJ9110. Lineage (NCBI taxonomy): Eukaryota > Metazoa > Nematoda > Chromadorea > Rhabditida > Rhabditidae > Mesorhabditis > Mesorhabditis sp. LJ9110. The sequence goes on from JBBGBA010000075.1 coordinate 155,877, forward strand.
CTGCTCAATTCCGTTCCCCCGGTTTTTACAGACCCTTAAAGGTACGGTTTTTGGTGAATTGACCAACTTTGAAGCTTCATAAATTTTTTCGCCGTTTTATTTAGCAAATTCTGATTACAGATTCGGAACCCCCGTGTCCGATTCTCTCAGATCCACTATGTCTTGTGTCGATTCCTCGTGGGCCGGTCGTGCACTTCCCTTGTATAAGCCTGAGCCCAAAAGCCTGAATCCATTGAAAAGGCCGTCCGCGAGTCACTCGAACAGTCCCCATTATAGCTTGGCACAGTTTTTCCCACACCCATTTTTGATGCCATCTGATGGAGCATGGTCGATTAGAGGAATCTCACTAATTTGGGACTTTTAAATCAACATTTTTCTGGTTAAACAAGGCGTTAAAGTGGCCAACGACGAAAATTTATCTCGACATTTATTTGACAGAATTGGCTGAAACTTTGTGACTAGGTCTAATTCGGGATGGGGATCATTTCTCTAATACATCGCGAAGCACGAAAATTAGCAGAACCTAGTTAAATTGCGTACCCAAAATAGTATTTGCCGAATTTCAAATTAACGGCGAGTCGGTCGCAAGCTGGAATTAGGCTAGAAAGATGCGCAACGTTTTCTGCATCGATTAATGTATTATTTAGGTGGCGGCCAGGTCGCCGTTTTCTCAAAGCGAGCTTTTTGTAGCTGAAAAACGGTCTAAAAATCAGATGGCATCAAAAAATGGGGATCGAAAAAAACTGTGCCAAGCCTTGTTCGGGTCGCTCGCAAACGGCCTTTTAATCTCAATTTTAGCGTCGCAACAATCCCCTTCAGTCGATTCCGCAAATTGCTAACAGCACTGAGGCCGGTTTTCACCGAGTGGTTCGAGCTCTATATCTACCGAATTGGGTGCAACAACCAGCATCACTGCTGCGAGTTCTATGAATTAATGGAGGTACAGGCCCGAGCAAAAAAAACTACGGTTCTGGATTGTAAGCGCGGGGGGGGGGGGGGGCACGGGAAAATTGTCGTATCCGGTCACTAAACCGATTTCGGATTTTTCTATGTCAAAATGCTCAGCAGGTCGAGCTGGTTCAGGATCAGTTGAAAAGCTTTTCGGAAACACTTCTGTCTCGAGATATGACACTTCAAAGTTGGCTGCAGAAGTATCCGGTCACTAAGCGAAAATCGTAGTTTGTTAATGCAAAATCCTCAATAAGTTGAGCTGATTCAGGATCAGCAGAAAAAACTTTTCGGAAAAATCGCTATCGAGAGATATGTAGCTTACAAGATCTCAAAACATGCCGAGACGTAGTCAAAAAAAGCCAAGTTTGCACCGAAATAACTCGCTGATATTAGAGAATCGAAGGTACGTTACCATGCCAGAAGGCTTAAATATGCTGGGTATGAAGATTTAACACAAGTTGATTTTTTCGATTTTTGGCTAGGCGCCCATACAAATGACACCCGAAAACTGTGCGTTCCGGCAAAACTTCGTTTGCTTTTTTTGGATTGCTGGTGGTCGAACACTTCCATTTTTTAAAGTGTAGGTACCTAAGGACTGCCCCTACGCACATCCGGAATTTTGCAATTTTTGAAGGTCAGGTTGGCAAGTTATAGCGTGCTCAAATTTAATATGGAGAAATTCGTAAATTTCGAATACTACAAAAACCTATGGTGGAAACCTCAAAATAAGCTGTTTTAGCATATCTATAGGCTCGATAAAATCCCGCAAAAATATCAAAGAATTTTTTCTGATCCGCGGATTTTTGAGTTTTTCGACAACCTCCTGGTCATAGATTCTTTCGAGGTCACGAAACTAAACTTTGGAAAAATATTTCTAAATAAGCAGATAGAATTTCGGTGTTTGCTTTGCTTCGTTGTGGAGGACTGGGGTCCATCTCATATATATCATGTAGACAATTTCTATCTACCGCACCCCTTTGGAAGGTTGCTTTTTAGCGCCTCCAAAACGGTTGGTTCTTGCTATTTCGCAAACCCTGGTGCCAGTCTATAAAATTCATTTGCGCGGCTAGAATTACTGTCATAATTTTATTTGACGCTTCTTAACTGGCGCATTTTAAGATTATATCTACAATATTATATATAATATATTTATATAATTTATTGGGCCATCCGATCTATCAAAAGAAATTTATGGAGAGTCAAAATATACCCGAATTCGAGGCGACGTAAAAAAAATTCTCGAGGCTTTAGTAGCCCCGACTTTTTTTTGGCATAAACGGCGCATCGCGCTCCTCGGTACGAGCTCGCACCCATCCGAAGCGACTAGGCCCCGGGGTGGCACGGAGCCTTATTTTTAGGCGCAAATTGGGTGTGGAGAGTAAAGCTAAGCTCTTATCGAGCACTTATCCATATTTGCCGGCACCGAAAATGGACCTCTGGGGGCGAGAACAAGTTATGTAACGGATGGGTTGAAGTCAAAAACTTGAGTGTCATATCTCGAGACAGGAGTGTTTCCGAAAATTTTTTTCAACGGATCCTAAATCAGCTCAACTTACTGAGCATTTTGACATCTGAAAATCCAAAATCCGTTTAGTGACCGGATACGACAATTTAGCCAGTTTGGTTTGCTAGAAAGTTCTCAAACTTATTCTAAAATTTTTGAAAATTCGAAAATTTGGTCTTTTTTGGGCCTAGTCACGCATTTTTGACCAAAAAGTCAAAAATTTCGAAAATTTTTGACTTTTTTGTTTTTATACTTGTAGACTAAGCAAAATACTATAAACATAGATAGATATTTTTGCTATGGGGCCGTGGAGAATCACGGGGAAAATCTTGTTCCCCTCCGCTAAACCCCTCCCCTCCCCCCCCCGCTAACACTCCAGAGCCAAATTAATTAAACATTTAGATCAGCCCTTTTCACCGTTTGCTCAGGGGAAGCGTTGAAACAACTATACGCGTGGAGACGATCGATCTAAAGACGTGGAATCTATTGCGAAAAATTCGGCTCAACTATCTGGGCGACGTCGGCGATCTTAGCATCATGACCGAGGTTCTTTTGCAGTAGACCGAGGTTCTCTTTTGGGGGTGTTTTGTTAAAATAGCGCGAATGTGGAAAAACTGCCGCTCAACCCGATTTTCAAAGCTTATTTTTGTATTTGCCATAACTTTTTTATATTACACTAATTTGAGCTAAAACAAAAACTCTTCGTATATTTTTCGATGCTCTATCGAATGCCGTCGCAAAAATTCCGAGGAAATAATATTGTAATACCTCACAAACCCGTAGCTCAAAATTTGCAAAATTTCGAAAATCGACAATCTTGGGCAAGGTTCCGCCAAAAAAAACTTTTTTGCAAATTTTGAGCTACGGGTTCGTGAGGCAGTCCATTCGAAAGAGCAAGTTTTTTACCCCGGGAAATGTCTTACTTTCCTCCCAAAAGTATCTTACGGAATTTTTAGGACGTTTTGAAGTAAGCGATTTGTGGCATTTTGGGTATTAAAAACGCTTGTAACTTTTTTATCTGGGGGGTTCCACAACTTCTAAAAACAGATTCGGAATCAGCAAAAAATTCTGCACATGATGTGCTATCTCACGTACGGAATTTCCACTTCGACCAAAAGAGGGTTACAGTTAGGAAAAAGTTGAATCCCCCCGATGATGCAAAAGAACCTTGACGGAACCTGTCTTTGCCGTAAGCACTTCACTGGAAGCGGAGAGTTAAAAAAACACGATTTTGTCAGGGAATTGTGGACGCAGCAGTTCCATGGGAGGTGCCCGGCAAGGCAATCCACGATTTTTCGCGTGGCCAACGGATTGGAACGGAAACTGATTTCCATTGCAAGTACACTTTCGAAGGCGTTGCCCTGTTGACTGATGTAAGTTTCGGGCACGATGAATTCCGTCCTAGTTCCCACAGCCAAAATCACGACAGACAAAATGTTGGGCTGGTACCAAAACGGAAAATGGATCTTTCCTGAAGAATCTCTGCTAGGGTACCTTATCCTAAAGAATCTATTCTAGCCTGTCCACTCCGAAAGAGTTTTCGCACTGGGCTGTTAGCGGGCGGGGGTTTTATCAAGGGGAACCACTTTCTTTTTCCCACCTATCGCCCCGTCGATAATATATAATGTATTTTTATTGTGTTTTAGTAGTTTGGATCGCTAGAAAGTTATAAAAATATATTTTTTAAATTTTCAAAATTCGAAAATTTTTACCTTTTTTAGTCATTTTTCACACGTTTCTCACCAAAAAGTCAAAAGTTTTCGAAAGACAAAAGCGAAAATTTGCATTTGTAATATGCAATCAAAATGGTGTATATTTTGTTATAGGGTCGTAGAGAATAACGGGCAAAAATTTGGTTCCCTCGCTAAACCCCCCGCTAATAGTCCAGAACCAAAATACCGACAGCCAAAAACCCGCAACTACGCAAACTGACGGGTGGCAAATCGCGTGATCACCCAGAAAACTTTAGAATAGTTTGTTCGAAAAAGTCATTTTAGCTGCCAGGATTGTGGCCGGTCGGGAATTGAGGCTGTCGGTATTTTGCCGTTTTCCCGAATCCGTCTATAGATTTTATGCTACAACCGATGTCTAGATCGTCCTCTTCCCGAAAAGGGTCTCGCGACCTGGGCGGACGCTCTACATCGAAGCGAGCCACTATCCTAGAGGCGAGCCGGAAAATTTCGTGGTAGGCTTTTCCATTTCGGATCATACATTCGACAGAGACAAAGGGGCATTGCTATCATACATTCGGGGGTTTCACTGGGTATACTAGCTTATGTAAATTTCGACTTTATAAAATTGAAATTACTGGTACAAAATGGGTAAAATTGCGAAATGGGAAAAATTGCTGATTGGTACAATTGAGAAACTTTCAATTTATAGAACAAATTCGCGGCGCGCCTCCGCCGCCAACACAACGGCATCGTGGAACGTTTCGATGAGTGGGATGAAACACTCGAATTATTTATTTTGAAGGTAAGGCTCTACCATCGCTGTCGTGTCTTTTTTATTGGGTAGACTTTACTGAACCGCCAAAATTCCCAAAAAATGTCGACATTTCCGCTATTTGGTCGGGATTTTGGCTACGCATTGGATAGAGCATCAAAATATCACTAAGAATTTGAAATACGGCCGAAATAATGTAATATAAAAAAGTTATAGCAGAAACTGTCGTAGCTTTCGGGTCGGGGTGTAAAGTAAAGTCTGGCCGTTAGTCTATTTTTTATCGAAATTTCATTTTGTCGAAATTTCAATGCCCATGCGGCCTCGATTATTCTTTTCAAAGATTCCGCAAATTGAAATTCCAGTGCATTGAAATTTCGTCCAAATGATGTTTCGACATAATGAAATTTCGAACGTCCGTTAACTTCCAGCGCAGGCTTAACAATTCTTTTTTTTTCAGCCGGACGATCCGCATCATTTTTTGCGCTTCCACGCATCTGGGAGATGTAGGTTACCTTCACTTTAAAACTTTTTGGTACACATAGGATGGCAGAGAGGGTACAGATTTATTTTGTTTTGAGGCTACATCATGGCTGCTGTATGGGTATTCGGTGAACGTCTCGAGCTTTCAATTTTCGACAAATGAGGCCCATGATAAAATTTCAGAGTATTTGCTCCATTTTTTCACGAAATAAAGTGTTTATTGTTTATTGCTGTAATCATTTTTGATTCTTGCCTTCGGGAGCCGAATTCCGAAATGAGCTAGGAGCTAAGTCAAGCTAGCTATCGAAGGCTTAGGCTTGGGCTTCGGTCAGGCTTAGGCTTGGGCTTAGGCTTAGGCCTGGACTTCGGTTAGGCTTACGCTTACAAGCTTGGCTCAGGCTTGTTAGGCTCAGGCTTGTACCTTGGCTTGAGCTTTTACCTTCTCCTTGTTTTAAGTTGGGCTTCCGCTCAGCTCGATATAGAGGTTTCAGCTTAAAGGCCTCTGGAAAGATGGGATTGGTCAAAAAGCAAGAAGAGGTGCACCGGCCGGGGGTCGAACCAGGGATGGTCCGCTCCGCAGTCCAACGCGCTACCCCCACACCAAAGGGGTCGACTGGGCCGGGGCGGCGGAGGGGCCCCAAGTACCCTAGGGCCGAACTGGTGCACGTTACTGGGCAAAAATTCAAAATAAAGCTATTTACAAATAATAATAACGAAAAACCTACTGAAAAGCTTGCTAAGGGCAAGGAAATTACTCCCTGAATTTCCTGAAGTGTTTTATACCCTTTCCGACGATTTTTTAACTAAAAAGCGCCCCAAAAACCTGTTTCCGCTCAGAACATGGCTGCCTTCTATCCAATCAGCCTCAAATTTTTATCACCGATGGGGATGGCTAAAAACTATTTTTATGGAAGTTTCCAGCCAAAAATATAGTGGATCAAAAAGTTATGGCTATAAACCCGTTTTCTGGAAACCCAGTCGGGGGTTTTGGGGGCCCTTACGCGATGGAAAGCGTGCATGGTTTCGCCCCGTCGGTCCCTCACCCCTGGGGACGCCCGGCCATCTTTCCAAGGGTCTTTAAGTCTCCCTCTGAGCATCTGGCGCAACAAGGTAACCTCTACCTTGAGGGCCCTTCTTGGCCCTCGACAAAAAATATCCCCCTCTCCTCTGGGGTCCCGCAGCGATCTGCCAACGAGGCTGTCGGCCCGGGTCTTTCAAGTCATTATTTGTCACCTCCAAACAGACCGCCCCCCTGGCAATGAATCTAGCATCCGTTTGTCGGGGGGTTGGGGTATTGTGGCCTTCGCCCCCCAAGGGCCCACCGATATGCCCTGAGGACATATTTGGGTAAATATAAAGATTCGCCACTCAACCCCCTCATCTGCTGTCAATGCATCGGATATTTGGGCGCGGACAATCGACCTTTATTTATGGACCATTTACAGTAATCCTTGGGGCACCGCTAAGGCAGGCTGGCAGAGATTCTCTGAGAAATTTTATGGCAGGCTTGCAGAAATTCTGTTAAGCTTTTTTTGGGGCAGGCAAGCAGAGATTTTTTGAGGAATGGTCAGAGCGTCTTAGCCGAGATTCTTTGCCGCGATTTCAGGGCAATCTAGGAGAAATTCTTGAGAACATTGTGAACGGGCTAGCAGAGATTCTTTGAAGAATTTTATGGCAGGCTAGCAGGGTTTTTTGAAATGCGTTTTGGGCAGGCTAGCAGGGATTCTTTGGAGAAATAAGAGGGCGACGTAGCCGGAATTTTTCGCAGACTTTTGAGGGCAAACTAGCAGAGAACTAGCAACGTTTCTAAGGACGAGCTGGCAGAGATGCTTTGAGGAATCTGACTAGTGAGGGCAGGCCAGCCGCAATTATTTGCGAATCTTAGAGAGCCACCTATAAAATCTTTTGGAATGGTCTTTGGGAGGCTAGCAGAGATTCTTTGATTTTTTGACAGGCCATTTAGCCTATACCGTAGGGGGTAGCAGCGGTTATTAAGGTGATCACTGGGGGCAGGCTAGCAGAGATCCCTCGCATTTTCCCCACTTTCCCCTCGCTCCCAACAATTTTTGACGAATGACGGGGGTGATTTTAGGTGTGGCGTAAAGTGGTCTGGGGTTGCGGACAGCTGGCGCTTGTGGTTTTTATCGCTCGAGGGATAGTCTTCGAGTGAGGAGGATGAGTTGTTGACTGGGCTTTTTGGCCCATACATTGTTGCATTTTTTCCTGGTGGTCCCGGTTGACCTAGTAATCAAATATAAAGTGTTTTCGAATTGTTTTTAGTAAGGTTTAATTTAAAGCTGAATAACTTTCAGAAAAATTTAGAAAAATGTTTGGAAAAGTCGAAAATTTGTTCATTTTGGGTCTTTCCCCCCCCCCCCCCCGCGAATCCTAAAGGTTCTATAGGATTGTTCGACCTAATTTATATTTTTTAAATTTTTTTGGTTAAAATGTGTGTAGTTTTTATGCTCACGAATAGTTAAAAACAATTTAGAAACGCATCAGCAATTTTTAAAAAATCTAGGCATGTGCTGAAAAAATTTGGTTCCCCCTTCCGGAAAACTATGCATAGTGGAGATCAAAATCCTTGGTCATATCAAAATCAATGGAGGTCATTCCAAAAATCAAAATAATTGGTAAAAGAAAAAGAATTTAAGAACAACGGGGTAATTTGTTTATGAATTGACTTGTAAACGCCTTTTGCTCGGGTGGCCTTTCGACATAATTTTCTACGAGTAGGTGATTTTCGTTCAGATGAATTTTGACGATGCGTCTTTTCTTTTCGGTGATTTTCGAAGGTGCTCGATTTTTTACGATTAATTTTTCAGCAGGACGCGGGGCATCATTTTTTGCGCATCCACGTATATGGGAGATGTAGGTTGAGTTTAGTTTAAAACTTTTTGTGTACACATAGAATAACAGGGAGGGGGGGAGGCAGAAAAAATTATAGTTTTTTATTATAGTTGATATTTTAAATTACTGTAAGATTTCGTGAGTGCTATTCGATAGAGCGTTGAAAAACATAATAAGTGTAAGAGAATTATTTTTGGTTGAAAACTATAAGCACCGCATAGGAGAACGGGGCTGGGGGCTATTTTCGGCATTTTGAATATGTTCTTTTTGCGTCTCAAAAAGCTCGCCTGATTGACGGTCATCCCTTTAGATTGGTGAATCTTCATATCGCCGAATTTTCATATCGCCGAATTTTCATATCGCCGAATTTTCATTTCGCCGAATTTTCATTCGCCGAATTTTCATTTCGCCGAATTTTCATATCGCCGAATTTTCATTTCGCCGAATTTCATTTCGCCGAATTACGTATGAAAATCTATGTTGGAGACCTTGGAATTTACAATATTTTGCTCCGCCTGCCATATGATTTTGTCGGAGCATCAAGAAGATAACTTTACCTTCGTTGAAAACAGCGGCACTGATGTTTGCTTCGACCTATTCCTGAAGAAGAGGCCAGCTGAGCTATATTTTACCAGCCGATTACAGCCGCTTCGCGACTGCAATCGGCTGGACTTCGGGCCACCCTCCATATTCTACACCACCACATTTCATCCCTACCTTACGCTGATGCCTTCATGGCAATACCTACACTGATGGCTTCAGATACCTCCTCTAGCCAACCCCGCCCCCACAAAAACGTAGCTACCTTCCTGATGGCTTCAGATACCCCCCATAGCCGAAATCCCCTTCAAAAACTACTTAGATTCCATCCCGATACTTTAAATGATTTAAATAATAAATTAACATAATTAAAAAGTATTAAAAGTATTAAAGTAACTTAAAAGCTATTTGGACGCGCGAAGGGGCCTGGGGAAGAAGGGCGAAGAGAAAGGGGGCGTGGCCTCCCGGGGGAGGGGGCCCCCACCCATTTTACTAAGGAAAAAACTTTCAAAGTTAATTTTAATAATTTAAACTAAAACTTTCTCGTAATTTTTTTATCAGTTTGGGGGTTTCTGACCACGCTCTATCCGAATCCGAAGAGAGCTAAGCTCTAGCTCCTTTCTCCATCGAGTTGAATCTGGGACATGACGCACAGACACCACAGCAAAATTATTATAGTAGATTGTTCGCTAGATAACGGGCTACGAAAAACCGGCCGAATGAAGTTTTGTGCAATAAACTTTAGACGAAATACACATTCGGCGAGATAAAAATTCGGCGATATGAAAATTCGGCGATATGAAAATTCGGCGAAATGAAAATTCGGCGATATGAAAATTCGGCGATATGAAAATTCGGTGAAATGAATGTAAATCCTTTAGATTAATTGATTAATTTTCAAATTAATTAAAATCTTGATTTTCAAAATGATAACTGAACGTATATCAATGAATTAATTTTGTTTTGAGGTCACATCATGGCTGCTGTGTGGGTATTCGATGAACGTCTCCAACTTTAATTTTCGACAAATGAGGAGGCTATGATAAAATTGCGGAGTATTTGCTCAATTTTTTATGAAATAAAGCCTTTATTGTTTAGTGCTGTAAATTATTTTTTTGATTTTTGCTGTCGGGGGCGCAATAATTTACTTTGAAGGAAAGGTTAAGGCCTTGAGCGACATGGTATGCTAACTGGAGAGTGTTTTTATTAAGGCTGGCGTTTCAGGATGGGACCAAGCCTTCTTGTTCAGAATTTTTTGCTGATCCCGAATCCGTTTTCCAAATTTGCTGCAGACTTCGCGTTGAAAAGTCATTTCAGGTCGAAATTAAGCTTAAAAACGGCATAAATTCGGATGCTGGCCCACTATTCTCTGCATGGACCCAGGTATTGCTGTGCCCCTTATCTACCCTTCCGAAGCCCCCTTCCCAGTAGCACCATCGTGCACTGGCAAGGTGTTCGCTTGCCAAGCACAGGGCCCCGTTTCAAACCACGCCCTGCACAATTTCTTTTGCTTTTTGCACAAAAATAGATAATTTTTTGCATAAAATCGTGATTTGACCTCTAAAACCGTTACCGACCCAGTTTTAACTGGAAGATGAAGGCAACTTAAAAGGCCGTTTGCGAGCGACCCGAACAAGGCTTGGCACAGTTTTTTGACCCCCATTTTTGATGCCATCTGATGGAGCATGGTCGATTAGAGGAATCTTACTAATTTGGGATTTTTAAATCACCATTTTCCGGGTTAAACAAGGCGTTAAAGTTGCCAACGTCAAAAATTTAACTTGACAGAATTGGCTGAAACTTTGTGACTAGGCCTAATTTGGGATGGGGATGATTTCTCTAATACATCGCGAAGCACGAAAATTAGCAGAACCTAGTTAAATTGCATACCCAAAACAGTTTTTGCCAAATTTCAAATTAACGGCGAGTCGGCCGCAAGCTGGAATTAGGCTAGAAAGATGCGCAAAATTTTTCTGCATCGATTGATGTATTATTTAGGTGGCGGCAGGTTTCTCAAAGCGAGCTTTTGTAGCTGAAAAACGGTCTAAAATCTGACTAAAATGGAAAATTTTGTGGTATTTACATATCAGAGTAGTCAAAACGCATCAAGAAATCATGCCAAGTCGATTGCAAAAAAGAGCAAAAAGAAATTTGGCTTCTGAGAGGGAGCTGGGATTGAACTGGCGGCGGCTCTGGATTGGTACGCCGACGCTCAACTCATTGCGCCACGGGGCTCCCAGGCGGAGGGTCCGAGTTCGATTCCCGCCCAAAACAAGCACCCCTTCAAATGTCGAATTTCTTTCTGCTAATTTTTGCATTTAGCTTGGCGTGATCGTTAAATGTGATCCCGTGGGTCAAAACATAGAAAATCGCAAAAGAATTGAGAGATGAACGTTGCGATTGTCGTCGTACCCAAGCGACAACATTGTGCACCATTTTTAAAAATTTATTCGCTTAAAAGCCCACATAATTTTTACATTAAAACGGATCAAATGGCTTTCTGGTGAGGCGGGAGGCTAGGTGGCGGATGGGGCATAGCTTACGGGGGAGGGGCGGGCGCATTCCTTAAAATCACAGCACAGCATGGGGGGAATAGTGTGGGTAGGTGGGTCACGGGGCGGGTTGAAGCAGGGAAAAGCCGAGCTTCTCCTTCCTGGTTTTGGGGGTAGTTTAGCACAGTTCGACGGCGGCCCTTAAGTTAAACGGAGCGTTGTGTGATGGGTGGTGTTGGTGGTGGTGGTGACGTTGTGGCTGATGATGATGACGTTTTCGGCTGGTTGCTGCTACGGCCCGCTGGGGATGGGCATAAAGTCACCGAGGGTAGGCTGCTGGTTCTGGAATTTTGGGGTTTTAGCGTTAGTTGGAAGTATTTAATTGCCTAATTTAACTTGATTTTGAGGTAACCGCTGAGGCCTCAGGGTTTTGTTTGTTAACCGCGCGCAAAATTTTCGTGTTTTGCTGAAAAACAGCGCGCAGACTCTTCGTTTTCATGTAGATTTCAGGCTTCACTTCCGTGAGCTGACGCGCCATTTAGTAGAGATAAATCTGTAGCGTTACTTTTTATTTTTAGGTAGTTTTTCGTGATATCGGGCTTTTTTTGCCCTTTTTGCCCAAAAACTGCGCATAGATTCTCCGTTTCTATGTTCATTTTAGGCGTTATTTAGCCGCGAGCCAGCAAGCAGGAAGGCCAGCCAGCAGGGGCCCTTTGCCACCCGCCCCGGCAACGCACCCGGTGCCCGAGCACGCGCTGCATCTCGTCGGTCCAGTGGTTCAGCTGCGGGTCGCGGTCCACCGGGTCGCAGTAGCACTTCCCGCCGCAGAACGGGTGCCCGAAGCCGCAGTTGTTCGCCTGGAATTTTGGGGGTTTTTAGCGGGGGAGTTCTCTTCCTTATCCTGAATAATCTCTGCTAGGCTGCCCATTACTTCCTCAAGAATCTCCGCTAGGCCTCAAAATTCAAATTCTAGCCCTTCAAATTCCTCAACGATCTCCGCTAGCCTGCCCCTCCCAATTCCCCAGGAATCGCTGCTCCTTCTACCTCATGAGCGCAGTGGGGGTAGAAGCGGCACGTCTGCCGCGGGTGCCACAGCGTGCAGCCCGTCTCGTTGCGGTGGTGTTTCTGCTCCCAGAGGACGCACTGCGGGGCCGGCTTCCGGAACGGCTCGCGCGTGAACTCGAGGCCGTTCGGCTAAAAATAATGCGCTTTGGCTTAGCCTAGCTTAGCTGCTTGGGCTTGGCTGAGGCTTAGGCCCGCGTCGATTCACGCTGTACCTGTTGAATTCGTTGCGGGGGCACCGTCTCCCCGCTGGCGCCGTTCGGCTGGTAGAGCGGGCTGGGAGGCGGGGGTGGCATCTGCTGCTGCTGAGGCTGAGCAGCAACGGGCGGCGTCACGATGGTGGCGACGGTGGGTGGAGGCGCGGGCATCAGCGGGGCGATGGTGGCGGTTGGTTTGTTGCCTAAAAAATCGCGGCTCGTATGCAAAAAAATTTGGGCTTCGGCTTAGGCTTAGACCACCCACGCTGCGGACGCGCCGGCGGCTGCTGCTGGATGATGGCGTAGTCGCCCTGCTTCTTGACGGCGCCCGGGGTAGCGATGATCTTCTGGTGGTGACCGTTCGGGTTGCGGTGGTCGACCTTGGGCGCGACGGGGTCTTGCTGGTTGCGGCGACGCTGTTGCACGCGTCGGCGATATCCCTCCTCGCTCTAAAAATGGTAGTTTAGCAGAGATTCGTTAGGAAGGGGTGGGCTAGCAGAGATTCTGTAGGAATGCTCGACAAACCCAGGGGTTCTCGGGGAAGCCGTTTTTCGGTGGACCGTTGTTGGTGTTGTTCGCGCTGCCGTTGTTGTCCTGGTAGAAGGTGGTGGTGTTGTCGGCAATTTTCGGCGGGGGCGCATCGGCGTCAGGCTGAAAGGCGAGGTCCTTCTCACACTCTCTCTCGCTCTCTCCCTCTCTCTCTCTATCTCTCTCTCTATCTCTCGCTCTCGCTCGCTACCCACAATATACAGCCCGCCGACGAGCGCATCCCCATAGTGCGGCGGCGGTGGCGGGGGCGGCAGCTGCTGCGGGGGCGGGGGCGGTGGCAGGGGCGCGAAGCAGGGCGCCGGGGGCGCCATGGGCGGGCCGGCGGGCCGTGGGGCGCATCCGGTGCCGAGACCGCCAAAGCCGCTTCCGATTCCGCCGCCGAACCCGCCCATGTTGTTGTTGTGGAGGGGCGGTGGTTTTGCTGCTCCGAAGCCGCCCATTCCGGGGCCGCCAGCTCCCATTCCGTAACCTGAAAAGAGCCTGCAGGAGAGAGAGAAAGCAAGAGAGATCTAGAGAGATAGAGAGAGCGAGAGAGCGAGAGATAACCCACCAAAGTTTGGCCCCTTGCCCGAGTCGACGTTGAACGCGTTGGCGGCCGGGTTGAGGGGCATCCCGTCGAATTCGTCGATGCGCGTCCCGCTGCCCGCCGGGTTGTAGTTGTTCGGCGACGTGTTGCTGACGTCGGACAGCCACGGGTTTGACGGGAAGCCCTTTTTGTCTGCAGCAAGATTCTTTAGGAAAGGGCAGGCTAGCAGAGATTCTTTAGGAAAGTGCACTTAGAAAACTCACTTTCAAAACCATTTCCGCCAAAGGGCGAGGGGCGATAGTTGACGCCCAGATCTTCGCAGCTCCCCTCCGACGACGAAGTCGTGATGTCGGGCCATCCGGTGGCTTCTTCCGGCTTCCGCACCGCGCCTTGTCCCGTCGACGGCCTGCAGATGAACATTTCCATCGCCGTCATCACCAGCGAGACCACTCACCAACTCATTGACGACGACTCCCCATTGGGTGGTGGGCGGACGACGCGCAGCGCCTTTTTCGAGGCAACGCGGACACGTTGGATGAGCATCTCCAGGCTGAAGATGTACCACATTCCCCCATTGGTCTCTGCTCGCCCCACCTGTTCGTCATGAAATCGGCCGACCCGCCGCCGATGACGATGAAGGCGACGCGGGTGGCCTCGTTGAAGTGGGCGAGGAATTGGTCGGGGCTCAGAAGCTGCCACAGGATCGAGACGGACAGGGCAGAGGCCTAGAAACAGGGTGTTGGCAAGCTAGCAGCTTTTGGGCTTGGGATTTTGAGCTGGGACTTTGAGCTGGGACTTGAGCTTGAGCTTGAGCTTGAGCCTGAGCGGAGATCGGGCTTAGGTTTACGAGGTAAAATTGCCGCCAGTATACCTGAAGCAGGAAGCAGCGCGACACGTGAATGGGCAGCGCCGTCTTGAGCTGCAGCTCCTCCTCCATCTCCACGTGGTAGCCGTCGGCGTTCTTCGACTTTTTCTTCTTTTTCCAGTCGTCCTCCCCGCCGCCGCCGCCGAGCAGCACCTCGGTGATCGTGTACGCGTGGTCGGCGTAGTCGCGGAAGGCCGGGCCGCGTCCGCCGGGTGCACAATCTGCAGCTTCCAGTACTTGCGGGCGAGCTGGGTCAGCGTCCGCGAGTAGCTGTCCGAATCTGGAATGAAATTTGGGGTCAAACGGTCTTTGCTAGCCTGCCCTGGGCCTCAGAATTCCACAAGGAATCTCTGCTAAACTGCCCCGCCACATAGATTCCTCAACAGGTCTTTGCTAGTCTGCCTCCTCCCGCAAATTCCCAAATGATCCCTGCCGGTCGTCCCCTTACCCGAGATCAGCACGATCAGCCCGGGGTCCTCGTCGTCCGACAGGCGCTCCATGGCGCGGCAGATGCGCTCGACGGCCAGCTGGGCGCGCGTGTGCAGCATGGTGGCAGACTGGAGAAGCCGTATTACGGTAGCGGGTAGGCTACGGAATTCCGTACCGTGCACTGCTCGATGATGTTCAGCACGCCGGGATCGGTGGTGCGCGCATCGCAGTAGAAGGCCAACTCCAGCTCGTTCGGATGCCCGGCTTGCACATGCAGCTAAAAAGGGTATGGAAGTCGGAAAAGGATCGAAGAATTTCTGCTAGCCTGCCCTTTCCTAAAGAATCCTCGCCACGTACCTTTAAGAGGAAGTCCTCGACCTGCTCCAGGGGCAGCGGGGCCGTCAGGAAATTCCAGAAGACGTGCACGCGTCGCGGACGCGCTCCGGACTTCATTCTGCAAAAATTAATACGAAATTTGAATCCAGAATCGTGGAAATTCGCGTCAAAAAAACTCACAAATTAAGGGTAGAGGACCGTTGTGTAATGAAGTTAATTTGTCGAATGATGGGATTCTCAGCCCATTCGGCTCTTCTCCGTTTTCCGGATACAGTACCCGGATGGAAAGTTGCATTTGGGAGGGAAAATTGCTGGGGTTCCGCTGGGGGACCCCGAATCTGAAAAGTTGAATGCTGATGCAGGGTCGAAGATTCTATTCCGAATAAAATGGAGATTAGAGGTTGGCTAGCAGAGCTTCTTTAGGAAAGGGTAGGCTAGCAGAGGTCCGTTGGGAAAGGGTAGGCTAGCAGAGATTCTGCAGGAGAGGGCAGGCTAGCAGAGATTCTTTAGGAAAGGCGCTATTTTTGTTCGTCTACCATCGTTTTTCTGGCTTTTCCCTTCCAAATCATATAATCCCAGCTCTTCCGTTCTGAGCATCTGGCGCAACAAGGTATCCCCTACCTTGAGGGCCCTTCTAGGGCCCCTCGACACAAAATGTATACCTCCCCCCTCTGGGGTCCCGCAGCGATCTGCCAACGAGGCTGTCGGCCCGGGTCTTTCAAGTCATTATTTGTCACCTCCAAACAGTCCTCCCCCCTGGCAATGAATCTGGCATCCGTTTGTCGGGGGTTGGGGTGTGGCCATTTGGGCCCTCACCCCCCAAAGGCCCACCGATATGCCCTGAGGACACATTTGGGTAAATATAAACATTCGCCACTCAACCCCCCCTCATCTGCTGTCAATGCATCGGATATTTGGGCGCGGACAATCGGTCTTTATTTATGGACCATTTACAGTAATCCTTGGGGCACCGCTAGGGGCAGGCTGGCAGAGATTCTTTGAGAAATTTTATGGCAGGTTTGGAGAGATTCTGTTAAGCTCTTTTGGGGCAAGCTAGCAGAGAACTAGCAACGCTTTTATGGGCGAGCTAGCAGAGATTCTTGAGTGATCTGAGGGCAGGCCAGCAGCAGTTATTTGAGGATTTTTGAAAATTACTAAAAATTCGTTTGGAATGGTCTTTAGGGCGGGCTAGCACAGATTCTTTGATTTTTTTTGACAGGTCATTTAGCCTATGCCGTAGGGGGCTAGCAGCGGTTATTAAGGATCACTGGGGGCAGGCTAGCCGAGATCCCTCGCATTTTCCCCACTTTCCTCTCGCTCCCAACAATTTTTGACGAATGACGGGGGTGATTTTAGGTGCGGCGTAAAGTGGTCTGGGGTTGCGGACAGCTGGCGCTTGTGGTTTTTATCGCTCGAGGGATAGTCGTCGAGTGAGGAGGATGAGTTATTGACTGGGCTTTTTGGCCCTCGGGGTACATTGTTGCAACTCGTTTCTGCTCTTTCCTAAAGAATCTCTGCTAGTTCTCGCTCTCTTTTCTCTCTAGCTCTCTTTATCTCTCTCGCTCTCTCGCTCTCTCCCTCTCCTCCCTCTCTCTCTCTCTCTCTCTCTCTCACCGTATCCAAGCTTAAACGTTTTCGAAATCCACCCCAAGGCCCAATTTTCCCATTTTTCTCGTTTTTCTCGGCCCTACCACCCCAACCCATGCTATCAATTTTCCTCGGGGACACTAAGATCGGTATCTACCTAGATAGAGGCTCGTGAACGCGAGAAAAAATGTCAGCAAGATACTCTGCGCTCCACTGCTACTTAATGATCAATCTTAATTTTTCCATCTCTTGAAATTTTACGAATTCACGTAGCTGTCAGCATTGATTAGATAAAACTTCGGGCACCACGCTTTTCGATCGACTAGATTTGAATTTTTTACGGTCTGCGATTGATTGACTTCCCAGTCCTTTTACATCGAGAAAGAAGTAGCTGGAATCCTTGAAGAGAGAGAGCGATCGGGGGAGGGCTAGCTTAAAAATGCTAGATCAGATGCTATACGCTTTTTAGGAAATGGCAGGCTAGCAACGGTGCTCTCGGAAAGGCAAGCTAGCAGAGTTTCTTTAATAAATAGCACCCTAGCAGAGCTTTTTTCGGTCTTCGACGTCCCTCTTGATGGTCTGATGTCCATTAGCAAATCTGCAGGCCCAGAAATTTGCTCGCCCATTAATCTAGACGTTTTAGCGTCTTTCTGTATCTAGGTCTCTCTTGTGCCGAGCCCGAATCTTCACACCTTTTTTGTTCGGAGTGTGTGGATTAATTGGGGGAGCTCGTTTCGATGTGCCGATAATAGAGACCAGCGCGCGCAATTTATCATTTTTACCGTATGATGGAGGCCAGAAACGATGCTAGCCTGCCCTTTCCTAAAGAATCTCAGCCAGCTTTTCTTGTTCCCTTTCTCTCTTCTCTCTCTATCTCTCTCTCGCTCTTTCTCTCTCTCTCTCTCCTTCTCTCTCTCCCTCTCAAATTTAAGGAATCCCTAACGCGTTCATTTTGCACTTCCGGCGGCAACAAATTCGTCCCTCAAAAGAATGTAGAGAATGCCCGCCATCCACCCATCAGCACTAATCGACAGTGATCGGCTGTGTGTGCCCCCCGCTAATTTATGCCCCGAATTCTTCCCACTGAATCACCATTTCGTCTGCCCCGCGGGTTTTTCAATCCAAGTCGCGTGTGGGCAGTACGGGACTGTACGGCCGTACTTTCAATTGCTTTTGCGCTGCTATTTTTGTTATGACATTTTGCAGACTTTATGGAAAAAATTGACATGCAAGAAAGTCGAGATTTTTGGGAACAGGCGAGCTAGCAGAGAATCGTACGGAAAGGGCAGGTTAGCAGAGATTTTTTAGGAAAGGGCAGGCTAGCCGAGATTCTTTCGGAGAGGGCAGGCTAGCAGAGATTCCTTAGGAACCCCTAAAAGACACCTGTTCTCTGCTCACCCACTGTTTTACTACCGGCTCATTGCCACGCGCAATACTTTTAGGGGGTGTACGGAGGAGTGCGGTGTACGGGAGAAAGGATCTTCTGGGCCTGGGTCCATATTGCGCCAGCCCTGATCAGAGGCTGACCGCCATCTACTGAGGACTCGGATCTGACACCCACCCCTTTACCTAGATTGCGCCATATCCGATAGATGCTCGAGGAGATGGCAAATTGGTACTAGGAAGGGAGAGGAGAGAGAGAGAGAGCGAGAGAGAGAGGGGGAGAGAGGGAGAGAGTGAGTGAGAGCGACGATTTGGAAACGGCATGTACTAGGCAAACCAGCAAGGATCATTTTGGAAGAACCTCGATGAAGCAAGTAAGCAGAGATGATTTGGGGAAGATTTCGATGAGGCGAGCTAGCGCATAATTTTGCCTTCCAGGTCCCTTCAAAGCCGGCTGGCAGACTAGCAAAGGCCATTTTTCATTCTCTGCTAGCTTAAATCATTCTCTGAACGATTTAAGCTAGCAGGCAACATTAGCGGGGTACATTTGCCTTCCTAGTCTCTTTAAAAGCTATAGGAGGCAAGCAAGCCCTTTCCTCAAGAACCTTTGCTAGCCCGCCACTCCCTTTAACGCTCAATTTTTCTCGACCTTTTCCTCACGCCTGAGAAGCCACCGGGCGCCTTTTCATAGATGTAGCCGGCGGCTACATATTGCCACCTGGCTGCTGGCCTCGCGCTCATTATCGGCCTGGGTTGGCAGGGCAGGTGGTCATTCTAGAGGCGTTAATAATGTATTTTCTTTTGAGTTGTCGCCCATTTTTCTATTTTTTTTACCTTACCTTTTTCAATCTGAAGGGCAGGCTAGGAAAATTCATTTAGGAAAATTTTCTCGAGTTCCCCTCCTTTCACCTTCGTAATTAGGTGCTAAACGTAGCCCAGCTCTTCGCCCTGTTTTTGAGGGAGTTGACTCCCCCTCCCCTCAACAACATCGTGCTGCTGTGCGGTTTTGGCTTCCGACTGTGAGCTAAATTCGCTTTTTCGGTTTATCTCTCTCCCTCTCTCTCTCCCTCTCTCGCTCTCTCTCTCGCTCTATTCACTTATCTAACTCCAACCATCTTGTAGGCGCCAAAAAGTATGCTAATGGCCTGGGGGCCGGGGCGTAAATCGCTGTTGCGCCGCCCCTTTTTATTCGTGCCTCCACTTTGGGAACCGTAATTAAGAGTATGGAGTAGTGTAGTCAATTAGGCTTAGGCTTAGGCTTAGGCTTAGAGGCTTAAGCTTGGAGGCAGGCAGGCTTAGGCTTAGCAGCTTAGGCTTAGGCAGGCTTGGAGGCTTGGGCTTAGGCTTAGGCTTAGGCAGGCTTAGGCTTAGGCTTGGCTTAGGCTTAGGCTTAGGCTTAGGCTTAGGCTTAGCAGCTTGAGGCTTAGGCTTGGCAGCTTAGGCTTGGAGCTTAGCAGCTTGGCTTAGGCTTGAGCAGGCTTAGGCTTAGGCTTAGGCTTAGGCTTAGGCTTGGGCTTAGGCTTAGGCTTAGACTTAGGCTTAGGCTTAAGCTTAGGCTTGGGCTTAGGCCTTGACTTCTCGGCCTCTCGATATTTTTTTCGTGCCAAAGTAACAATACCCCCCGAGGCGCCAGCATGTCCCATCTTTTCCGGGGGTATGTCCCATCATCTTTTGAGATTGAGCGTGGGCTGACAGGCAAATTGCCTCCTCGATTTCCGAGCCATTCCACTTTACGGGCCGCCGAAAGGCCTCATCACAATTCTATTGTCTGGATAGACATCGAGACAGCAGGGTGCATCATCGTTGGGTTTTGAGGGTTGTCAAGAAAATTCATTTTTGCCTCTACCGTATCCCGGGGATCTCAGCTAGCAGCGATTCTTAAGGAAAGGGGCAGGCTTGCAGGGATTCCTTGACACCTTCCCACCAATCTTATCTCACCAAAACCAAACATTTTGGGCAACCTCTTCTCGGTGGGCTAGCTAGGGCAGACCCCCTGATTTCCCCTCGTAAATGGGCGCATCGCGTAGGAAATGGTCAGTACAGCCCCCCATCCTCCGAATTTATTCCCTCATTTTATGTGGCCATTCCATCGCACACAGCACCCCCACCACCATCCCCCTCCACCATCACCCCCGGCATTTATGGCCATCTCACTCTCTCTCTCACTCTCTCTCTCTCTCTCTCTCTCTCTCTCTCTCTCTCTCAGAATCCAAGATTTTCCCCAGCTTGGCAATGTTGCAAAGCGCAATCTACGGTATTTTTTGACCAAAAACCTTTGCTAGCTTGCCCTTTCCTCACCCCAGCCATTCCCACCCTCCAGGAAAATACCAGCAACGATTCCGTTTTTCCGCGTTGCTCCGGCCCCACAAAAAAACCCTGAAAAAGTTCATGGGAACCCCGTGATCCTTTGTTTGGCTTAAAAAGGTGAAAGGAGGAGAAGACAGAGAGGGAGAGAGCGAGAGAGAGAGAGAGACTGAGAGAGAGAGAGAGAGAGAGAGAGAAATCTCTGATATCAGACTGTAGGACCCGTGGCCCGAAATCTGGACCCATCAGAAATATAATTTTTTTGCCTTCCCAATAGGTTGGGCTTAGGCTTAGGCGTAGGCTAGGCTCAGGCTTAGGCTTAGGTTTAGGCCTGGGCTTGGGCTTAGGTTTAGACTTGGGTTTGGGCTTGGACTGAGGTCTAGGCTTGACTTTAGGCTTCGTTTTTAAATATTTGCGATTCTATTTCGAATTCTAACCTTTTCAAGCACCTGTTTTTCACATCTCACCTGCCGAGAAAGGCCACGCGAGTATCGGGTTGACCCTTGTTAAATCCGGGTTTTGCTGATTTTTCACGACAGGTCCACCCCCACACCTAACTCTGTTGGTTGGCCAATTCCCAGAAGGCCCCGAGGGAGGAGGGGGGATTGGGGCCCAAACCCGCCCCGCACAGATAAGACGGATTAATATCCGGGGGCCACGTACGGGTAAATACTCATTACACCCCCCACCACCCCCACACACCGCCTCCAAGCTCCCACCATATCTGGCTGATACGGTGATATCATTCAGGTGGTGCCCCCGGGGTACGGTAGGTGGGACTTCGCGCATTTTGGTTTTGATATCGCTCCTTATTCCTCGTCCCTGTAAAACATGGGCTGGTCCTTAGCCTGATTTCCTCAAGAATTTCTGCTAGCTTCCCGAATTTGAGTTCTTAAAGAAACCCTGCTAGCCAGCCGTTCAAGCAATTCCTCAAGGATACCTGCTAGTTAGCCGCGGCCTCTATTTCCCAAATGGTCTCTGCTAGCTTGTCTTGTGTTTTAGCATTCTCAAATTTCGCTCCATGCTCATGTTTCGTGAATTTCCGCAGAACCACTGAGCTTAGGCTTACGATGCTTAGTCTAAGACTTAGGCTTAGGTCCAGGATTCCGCTTCGCTTAGGTTTAGCATTAGGCTTAGGCTTCGCTGAGGCTGAGGCTTAGGCTCAGGCTTTGACTTAAGATCTGGAAAGTCGTGTACTCTTTTTATTGTTAGCCCGAGGAAACCCGGTGATTTCTGGGGGTTTGGGGGGGGGCAGGTTGGGGAGCAGGAATAGGTGAGCGCGAGGCTCTCCTCTCTGATGCGGGTGAGTGGCCAAATCCGATAATTGCTCATCGCCCCTCCCCCTTTCCCTGCTAGCCCGCCTTCTACAACCACTACCTAGACACACGCACGATCCTGTTTCGCGTCTTTACTCGATACAGGATTTGGGTTTAAAGGAGCTGGTAAGGAAGGTTTTGCTTATCTCTCTCACCCTCTCTCTCTTTCTCGCTCTCTCTTTATCTTTCTTTCTCTCGCTCTGTCTTTCTCTTTCTAGCTCTCTATCTCTCTCTCGCTCTCACTCTCGCTCACTCTCACTCTCACTCTCACTCGCTCGAATTCCTCAGCGGTTTCTGCTAGGGGCCTCTTCAATGGAATTTCCTGGTTCCCTAAAGGACCTCTGCTAGCTATCCCTTCCCTTCGAATTTCCCCAAGAATCTCTGCTAGCTGATCTCCACTTCATAGTCCCTTTAAAATTCCCCACCATTGGCGAGCTCAAAAAGTTTGGCTTTCGATCGCGTTGGCGACGTTGCTGGGTTCTGAGGACGAGGAGGAGCACGAGATGGATGAGTCGAGGCGTCGAGCCCGCTAATCGCGTCTCATTATCTCTCTCTCTATCTCTCTCTCTCTCTCTCTCTCTCTCTCTTCCTCTCTCCCTCTCCGAGCTACACTTCTTTCCACAAGACGCCCAAAAATGATCAATTAGCCCCCTCCGAAAACCATGCACCCCTCCTCCACGCTTCGTTCGGTGATGACGAGCCGAGTTTTTCTAATCTGATCGTGTTTGTGCTGTTTATTAGTATAGCATCCCCAAGGACCTCTGCTAGGTTGCCCTGCTAGCTATTTTTCGCCTGACTCCGACTAGCGGGCAAAAAACCGTCCAACTGGTCACTCGGTGCATCTGAAAACGTCCGAATCCTTTCTTTCCCGCTACTTTTCTGAAAAAATTTCCCTTAAAAAACCTTTGCTAGTTGTTCGTTTTACCCGATTCCAGCAAGATTTGTCTTTTCGTGAATTCCCCAAGAATAAACTTACTTTTTCGACGATTCCTCAAGGATCTCTGCTAGCTCACCATTTTTCTATTCTATAAAAATCTCCGCTGACTTGCCTTTTTTCATTAATTCCTTAAGGAGGTCTGCCGGCTTGCCTTTTGGTTCCTCTCTCTCGTCAAGAATCCTTGAGGAACTCCTCAAGGATCACTGCTGGTTAGCTTGTTTTTGTAAATTCCCCAAGGATATGTGCTAGCTTGCTCTTTTCTATGTTCCACAAAGAGCTCTGCTGGCTTGCCCTTTTCGCGAATCCTTCAAGAATCTCTGCTAGCCTACCATTCGTGCTTAGTTTCTCAACGATCCTTGCTAGTTTGCCTTTTCGTGAATTCCTCAAGAAACTCTGCTAGCCTGCCTTCTTCCCCAATTCCTCAGGAATTTCTGCGAGCCTGAGACGAAACGATTCCTCAGCGCTCACTGCTAGCGTACCCTATTCCTCAAGGATATCTGCTAGCCATTCTTTGAAAACCCGCAATAAATGTTTAGACAAAAAAAAAACCGTAAAACCCGACGCCAGTTGGCTAAGTTTTTACGGTTTTTATTCGACGTTTTTACGGGTAAAACGCGCTTCCCCGCCATTTTTATTTGGACTTTTTACGGCCAGGGGTACTTGCTGGCCCAGGGCCGAGTAAAACGAGCCCTACTTTTCTATGCCCCCCTCCCCACCATCCCTTCTAGTATCCAATAAATCCCCCCTGCGGCCCCGTTATGGCCCATCAGATCGTTCGTCTTTTTTATGACGCGCGCTGCGTGGCCTCACCACCCCCGACCATTCCCCCTTTTTTTATTATTCCACCCGGGCGGGTTGCTGGAAAAAAATTGGGCTCGAGTTTCCTAAAGAACCTCTGCTAGTCTGCCCTTTCCTGAAGAATCTCTGCTAGCCTGCTCTTTCCTAAAGAATCTCTGCTAGCCTGCTCTTTCCTAAAGAATCTCTGCTAGCCTGCTCTTTCCTAAAGAATCTCTGCTAGCCTGCCCTTTCCTAAAGAATCTCTGCTAGCCTGCCCTTTCCTAAAGAATCGCTGTTAGCCTACCCTTTCCCACAGAATCTCTGCTAGTCTCGCATTTCTCCAAAACTCTCTGCCATTTCAGATGCACGACTGCGGTCCGTCCACCTCGGCCTCTTCGGCCATCTACACCCCTTCCAGTCTCCGGAAAATTGACGAATTCCCGAAGGAACTTTTAGCCCAGATTGATTCAAATTTGTCCTACGAGGATTCAAGGACGTTTAAGGTACCGTATCCTACCGTATGACCATTTCTTCGGGCTACCGTACCGTGCTAATTCCCAATTTTAGGAATCCGCCCCTGAAATCGCGAAAGCCTTACGCGACAATTTTCTATCGTACGACCAGTTACAGGTAAGGCTTAGGTATAGGCTTACGCTTAGGCTTAGGATTAGGCTTAGGTTTTGGCTTCGCTTAGGCGTTGGCTTAGGCTTAAGCTTTGGCTTAGGCTTAAGCTGATGCTGCCTGACGAAGCTCAAAAATAGTTTCCCATTTTAGCTTTCCGATGATCCGTCCGACTGTGTGTTAAAAGCCACGAATGGCAAGAAGCCAAATAGAAGGATACGGTACGTGGAAATTTCCTGGCGTTCGAGATTACTGTATTTTTTCTTGAATCTTTATGACTTCTTTTTTAGCGACTCCTCGATTGGCCACCTCTTTGCCCATGCAAATTCGATCACGGATGTTTTTATCAATTTGAAAGACGTGTATCTGGATAAGCGGGACGGCCAGACAGGTACGGAGAAGATAAGGCTTAGGCTTAGGCTTATGCTTAGACTTAGGCTTAGGCTTCAGCTTAGGTTAGTAGCTTAATGTCTATATTTTTCAGATCACTCTGTCTACGCGATGGGTGGTTTATTAAATTCTTTCATCGGCCCCTGCCTCCACAATATGCGAAATATCCAGAATTTGCATGTGAACGTGGACATGATGTTGGAGCGGTTTCGGGATGTTTGGTGGGTTTTCAAGCCTGGGCTTAGGCTTAGGCTTAGGCTTAGGCTTAGGTTTTGGCTTAGTCACGACCCCAGAAAAAAATCACACAAATTTGCTTGAGCTGGTATTTTTTTATTTTTGTAATCATCAGGCCAATTTAAGAGCTCTTAGAAATCCCCAAAAATCCAAGAAATTTCGGCTTATTTTTTCTTTTTCTCTTCATTTTTCTCTTTTAGGTACCCCTACCCAGCTGGCGACCTCTATTTTGCCCTCAATCTACTCGCCGACGCTCCGTTCGAATCGTTGATACAGGTGGGAAAATTATTTTTCAAACTTATCTATTCAATTACGACATCTAAGACTTTTTAAAGGAACCTAGAAGTCAAAAATTCATTATATTTTTAGCTCTCCCTCTGCTGCGTCGAGTACAACGATCAGGACCGGCAGGCGCGAGATTTTCTCATCTCCGGCATGGCGCACGCGTTGAAGGAGGTCACCTCGACTGGGCTGGCACATGGCGAATTTACTGTTGAACCGTCGGCAGGTTGGTTTTGAGTTCCTCCAGGGGTCTTTGCTAGTTGGCTCTCTAGCTTTCACCCTCTCACACTCTCTCACTCTCTCTCTCCCTCATTCTCTCTCCCTCTCTCTCTACCTCGTTCTCTCTTTCTCGCCCCCCCTCTCTCTCTCTCTCTCGTTCGCCCCTGCACTTCCTGGCCCCTTAAATTGGTCAAGACCTGATCACCGGATCCAGAAAGGCCAACGACTTCAAAAGGGTCCCCCGGGGGCCAATTACCAACTCATCTTCCCCTGGGCGGTTCCCCCTAAAATGATTGCTACTCGGGGAAATTGGGGGTGGACAGGTGTCTAACACCCAATTATCCACCCAGGACCATGCCCCGGGGCAACTTTGTTCTCCCCAAACCCTAGTAGATGCGCCGGATGCGCGCGCTCACCCCCACTCCGGAGGACACCCTAATTACAGGGCCATTTCTGCACACCCGCGCTAATTTTGGGCGCCAAGGAGCCTGGGAAATTCTGGGGCTAATGGGAATGGGAACGGAGCTGTATTTTGATATTTCTAGGCAGGCGGTTCTCTCTCTCTCGCTCTCCCTCTCTCTCGCTCTTGGCTAGCGGATAACCTACCACGCTCGCTTTTTTTCCTGAAGAATTTTTCCTAGCTTGCCTGAAATCTGCCGAGAAAGAGAGACGGAAACGAGTGAGAGCGAGCGAGAGAGAGAGAGAGCGAGAGAGAGAGAGAGAGAGAGAGGTGTGAAAGAGAGCCTAGCAGAGACCATTAGGAAACAGCAGCTACTAGTAGAGCAGCTACAAGCGCTAGCAGAGATCATTTTCCAAAAGCCTCGACATGAGGAGGCAAGCTAGCTGTGATTCCTGGCCGTAAAAATCTTCCATTCAAGTCCCTAAGTTGTAGCAGGCAAGCTAGCAGAGACCATTGGGGGACACCTCCAGGCGACAATCGAGCAGAAACCCTTTAACCTAATTTTTCCAGGCTTCGTCGACATCACGGCACAACGGGGCAAGATGGAGTACTCGTTCGCCTTCTTCTACTACAACCCGTCGATCTGCGACCCGGCCAAGGAGTTCAGGAATCGTGGAGGCGCACCGGGAGCTGTTGATCAAGATCTCCAACTAGACGAGGATGAGCATGACGTCGAGGATGAGGAAACGGAACAGGAATGGGGCCCGTACCCGGAAGAGGGGAAGACTGACGCAGCTGTAGATGATCTCGCATCCCCGCCTAAGAAAAGGAGACTAGTGGAATAAAGATTTAAAGTTGTGATTTTTCTGATTTTCCATACTCTTTTTGTCCTCTTGGTCTTTCGACGACTTCTTTTTCTTGAAATTTGTGATGCCCTTTGACCTGAGATTCTGATTTTTGGAGGCATAAATGAATTTTCGCACGACGTTTTCGAGGCGGAAATCGAGAGCGTGCAGATTAAAAACATACTATTAGAAAGAGCACAAAAAACGCATCAGAATTTGTTGACAAAATTTTTTAGCCTTTCAAGGGTCTTTAAAAAGGTTCCGGAAGAAGCGGGTGCAACACCCACTCGTGACGTGAATTGGAACCTTATTTTGAAGAAAAATATCGCAAATCGTCAATTTTAAGTGCTACCATCGGAAAGAGCATCAAAAACTGCATCAGAATTTGTTGGAAAAATATTTTTTAGCCTTATTCCTTTAAAATCTGGCAAAACGCCGCCGACGGCGAGACAAACCCCTTTCTCCGGATCTGCATATCCATTTCATCTCCACATATCTCGAGACCTTTCCCGATTCCGCCCTCAAGGTCACCCACACCATTTCAGTCCGACTCATTCCTCTATACACCCTTTTTGTCTAGGACGAGCGGTACCCCAGGGGTGACTCATAATCAGCATCGACGATTTCCACTGCAAAACTGGATGCACGATCGGGGCGGCGCTTGGAATTTTGATTCGGTTGATTTTGTTCGCATTGGCTTCCAGATTTTTGTGAAATCTGGGTTTTTGGCAGCTTTTTCTCTATAATTAGCTCTCTCGCTCTCTAAGCCTAAGACAAGCTAAGTCTACGACAAGCTAGGCTTAGCTTGTCTTAGGCTTAGCTTCGGCTCAGGCTTAGGATTAGGCTTAGACATCACCCAAATCTTGTTGCTCCTAAAAGCTCCCCGCAAAATGACGTACTTCCTGGGTCCAACCCTAAAAACCCGCGCCCTAGGTTTGATCAGATGGGTGGGGTCGGCATCCTTACTCTATCTTTCTCGCTCTCACTCGCTCTCTCTCTCGCTCTCGCTCTCGTCCTCCATCTCTCTCGCTTCATCTTACTCTCGCCCCATTCCATTCCATTGCACTCCAAAAGACGCGTGTTCAGCCCCCCCCCCCTGCCAACACTCATTGCTCGAGAGGGGGCCCACTGTGGGGCCCAACACCCGACGACCCGAAATGAGTTCGAAAATGATGGGTAGACCCGAGATTTGGGTGTTTCTTATACTGTGTTTTTCGGCAGGTGAGCTATTATTCGTTTTCTGAATTTTACGCTAGTTCTAAAGGGGCCGCAAACTTAATTTACGGACCTCTCTCGCGCGCGCTCTCTCTCTCTCTCGCTCTCTCACTCTTTTGAGTCAGGCTTAGGCTATCTAGCAGAGATTCTTGAGGAGCTGAAATTTCTCCGCCTGGGAAAACTACGCTTTTTAGTCTCCGCCCAGCTACTTCCATGCCCCAACAACAACTGCACTAATGGCGGGACCTGTCTGTTAGCGAGCAGTAAGTTTTTGTAGTCCTTAGGCTAGGCTTAGGCTTATGCTTGGACTTATGCTTAGGTATAGGCTGAGGCTTAGGCTTAGGTTTCGCTAGACTAACCCCATTCAGCCCAAATTGCCTCGCAACAATGCCGAGACGGTGAGACGTTCTACGGTAACCTCTGCATCCGCTATGGTGGTCGGGTCGACAATTGGGACGCTGGGCAGCGTCTCTGCCGGGGTTACGGTCACCGGGACCCGTTTTAGAAGCGACCGAACCATTTCAGGTGGCAAACTGTTCATCACCACCAACCCGGCCGACGTGCGGTGGCTCCAGAACTTCACAGGTGGCTTTGCGCAGCAGCTAGCAGGTAAAAATTGCGCGGAAACTTGACCGTAAATCAGAAAACTTTATGCTTCTTTTTGGGCACCATAAAAGTCTAAACCATCATCTTTTTTAGATGCGGCCGTCATCGGCACATGGCTCGGAATTCGAGCAGTTCAGAAGGATGGCAATCCGGTCGTGAGTTTCTCTCTCTCTCTCTCTCTTTCTCGCTGTCTCTCTCTCTCTCTCTCTCGCTCCCTCCAAAACTCCAAATTTTTAGTGGGCCGAGTACCCGGAGATGTACGAGGTGCAGCAAACATTCTGGAAGCAAGGCGAACCGAATATCTACCCGAATTACGACGGTATTCGCTTACGGATCTGCTTTCAACGGTCCTTTAAAATCAGATGTTTGCGTGGCGATGTCGAAATCGAGTCCTGAGTGGGTCTCCTCGCTTTGCAGCGCCGTGAATTTGATCGTTTGCGCTCGAGATGTGCAGCGTAAGTGAGAGAGCGAGAGAGAGCGAGAGAGAGAGTGAGAGAGAGAAAGCGAAAGGGAGCGAGAGATTTTCAGCCCAATCCGCGGCCTACCAATCGCAATGCCAATGCGGAAGCGGATTCGAGGGCCAATTCTGCGAGCAGCAAGTCGGACTTGGTGAGCCGATTTTAAAGGAGCACGACAGGCCGATATCTGACGATGGCGAACTAGCAGCGGTCCTTCCGGATCCCCTGCTGTCCCAACCCCTTTAAAAATGCCGAAATTTTCCTAGATGACAAATCCCCGGTGTTCTGCGCCTCCAACGAGCAGCAGCAACGCGCGTTGAGCTGCACCCAGGGCACCACGATCACTATCGATTACGCGAGCTATGGGAGTACGGTAGGGTGGGATTGGACGTGTTTTGTAGCCCTAAATCATAGACCGGGTCCACCTGCAACGGACAGGCAAGGCGATACGACTGCGAAAATGTACATTCACTGCAAACCATCGTCAATTTGTGGGATTTTGAAAATTTTTTTGCAAGCAAAAAGCTAGCAGAGATTTTTTAGGAAAGGGCAGGCTAGCAGAGCTTCTTGAACCTGTGTTTTCAGATGCCAAGGCCTCACCACTTGTCAAATCGGTCCGCTACAGGCGCTATTTCCAGATACGCCATGTGGAGACGGAAGCCCGAATCAGCTCGGGTTGCAGCTACGGTATCGATGTGTTAATGGTACGCTTTGAGAGAGAGAGAGAGAGAGAGAGATAGAGAGAGCGAGAGAGGGATAGAGAGAGCGAGAGAGGGATAGATAGAGACGGAGGGACAGCTCCAAGTTCCAGATCCTCAAGCCAGCTGCCCCAAGAAGCAAACGTTCTACCAGGGACGCTGCTATGAAGTGACGTTTGAAAGTAGTGACAAGAAGAAGCAAGATTATATTGGAGCGTCGAATGCTTGCATGAAAGAGGTGGGGCAGGCTAGCAGAGATTCTTTAAGAAACGGCGGGCTAGCAGACATTCTTTTGGGAAAACCTTTTTCAGGGCGGCTCCCTTTTCGACCCAGACACCGGCAGCCTTGAGAAGCTGACCGAGCTCGTGAAGGATAAGGCCAAGAAGAAGGTGGGTGCAGACTTAGGCTTAGGCTTAGGCTTAAGATTAGGCTTAGGCTTAGGCTTAGGCTTCGCCTACGGCTTGCTCAAATCCCCCATAAATTACTTTAGCAAGCCTACTTTTGGGTCTCCGGCCAATCGGAGCAGACGGCATGGTCGGACGACTCGATGGATGGGTACGTCCTGAAGCCAGCTAGCATGCCCTTTCCTAAAGAATCTTTGCTAGCCTGCCCTCGTTTCTGTTTTGCGAAATTTCCTGATCTTTCCGAGGTCTTTCACCCCTATCACTGCCCGGAAAGTTTCTAAACTCCTCGGAAAACAGCCGCTACAAAATTGTCGGCCCGTGGGCCCCCAAACAAACGGGCCTCAAAAAGGAGGCCCAAGGGCCCTATTCTTTCCGGTGTGTCTCTATTTGCTCTCCCAACCCACGTATATTTACCGGCACTTTTGAGAAGACCCCATCTTTTCTGAGCAAAATTGAGTCATCATCTGGGATTCGGGAAGTGGAACGGGGACTTTATAAAAATTAGAGGCGAGAGGCTTGGGGCGTAGGCTTAGGTTACTGCTTCAGATTTTGGCTTAGGTTTAGGCTGAGGCTTAGGCTTAGGCTTAGGCTTAGACTTCGGCTTAGGCTTTGGGTTAAGCTTAGGCATAGGCACTTCGGCTTACGCTTCCGTGATCACTCCTCCGTGAATCAAGTGATCACTGCTAGCTCGCCTGCTCTCTATGCATCCCACGAAATCGGCCAAGACAGGCTAGCAGAGGTTCTTCTGGAAATCGGTGACACCTGGGGCAACTAGCAGAGATCCTTGGGAGGAACAAGGTGCAAAGGCAGGCTAGCAGCGATTTTTGAGGAACAGGAAAAAGGCAGGCCAGCGTAGATTTTTTGAGAATTGTAAGTCACGTATAACCACTATTCGTTCAGCTCCCAATGCCGTGCCCTCAACTACACGCCCTCGGCCGCCCAGCTCCAGGTCGTCGACCTGCCATGCCAGAATTCGGCTTCGTGGATCTGCTCGTCTGCTCCCTCCTCATCTACCATCATCCGTCCCCTCCAGCGCTACAACAGCACCGACACCACCCGGCCTACCGTAGCCCCGCCCAAACGGTCGGTTTTTAGCTTTTGAAAAAGTTTTCTGGCCCAGCTTGATTGGATTTGGTTCCTAAATGAATTCTGCTAGCTGTCGATAGGCTTAGGCTTAAGCTTAGGCTTGGGATTAGGCTTAGTTAAACGATCAAAATCGGCGGCACCAGGTGAATCAGCGGACGATTACGTGCTGAATTCACGGTGGGACTAATTGGGGCGTAGAGACTCGAAAAATAAAGAGAAATTCGCACAAAAAGAGTGAGCCGATCGAGTGCCGGGGTTCGTTGGCACATAGCAAATAAGCTAGTCAATCGGCCCGGGCCCGACCCCACCGCGCGTGAAAAAAATTGGCATTCGCCGCCCCGGCCTGCCAAATTTATTTCAGTTTGGCATTTTTTCATTTTGTTTTGAATTTTTGGTAAGCTAGCAGAGATTCTTTAGGAAAGCGCGAGCTAGCAAAGATTCTTGAGATTTCCGTCACCATTTTTGGTTGCATTTCCGCAGTCGCATTTGCCACCATGAGTCAGCCAAGGCCCCGGGGTGGATAACCGGTTCCGCTCCTTTCCTCTTTGCAGCACCCAAACACCCGGTAGACCCCCGGCAAAAAATGGACGAAAGAACCCCCGCATCGACACGCATTGTGCTTTTCTGGCAGTGTGCCTTTTTCGTCTCTATTTTTTATCTTCAGTGATTTATTGGTATAGATTTGAGTTTTAGAAAGGCTCGAGAAAAAAGCTCTAGCCTCTCTCGCTCTCTCTTTCTCTCTCTCTCTCTCTCTCTCTCTCTCTCTCTCTCTCTCTCTCTCTCTCTCTCTCTCTCTCTCTCTCTCTCTTCTCTCTCTCTCTCTTTCTCTCTCTCTCTCAATTGGCCGAACCGAAAGGTCAGGCTCGCCTCTCTAGGGTGACGCATCAAAGAGTGCAGCAATTTTTTGGCTTCCTGATTTTAAGCTTTGCTCTTTCTCCCTCGCTCTCTCTCTCTCTCTCTCTCTCTAACACTATCTCTTTCCCAATTTGCTAAATTCAAATTCCAATCCACTCTAGAATCCAAGCCTTCCCATTTTGCCTATGGAATTGCGGTAATGGAGTCAAAATTCCTATTTCCCCTGCTGTCACTGCTCGTTTGCCCGGTTCTTGGATTTCCGGAAAATGCTACGGCTGATCCTTCGGAATCAAGCACAGTGTAGGTAATGGGGAAGATAACAAAAATGCTTAGATACAATTAGAAATATTGGAACTCTCGCGAGGGGTAGACTAGCAGGGATTCCTTAGGAAGCAGCACGCATTAATGCCTAAATTTTAGTGAAGAGGCCACCGAGTCAGCATTTCCCGATATATGGTGCCCGGCCACGAAGTGGAAATCCCTGGAATTCCAGCGGACGCGTGCCTGTCAGACGGCCACCGTAAACTGTCCGGATCCGGAAAATGTGATCGGTAAGTCGAAGCCGAAGTCCCGGTCTAAGCTTAAGCCTAAGCTAAGCCTAAGCCCAAGCTTAAGCCACTTTATCCGTTTACTATTGTCTGTTTTTTATTCCCCCATTTTAGGCACCGTCACCTGGCGCTGCGACTGTGAGACCGGAAAATGGGTTGGCACACAGCCAAATACGACCGGATGCACGCATAAATGGGTTGGTCATTGGGACTTAGACTTCGTATGGGCTTAGACTTCGTCCTGTTAGGCTTAGGCTTAGGCTTAGGCTTAGGCTTAGGCTTAGGCTTAGGCTTAGGCTTAGGCTTAGGCTTGGCTAGGCTTAGGCTTAGGCTTAGGCTTATGCTTAAGCTTAGGCTTAGGCTTAGGCTTAGGCTTAGGCTTAGGCTTAGGCTTAGGCTTGGGCTTGGTCATAGGCTTAGACTTAGGCTTAGGCTTAGGCTTGGGCTTGGTCATAGGCTTAGGCTTAAGCTTAGGCTTTTTCGCGTCCTAAATCATCCCCGCTAGCCGGCCTCGAAAACTAACCCTTTTTAGGTTGGCGAGCTGCGCACTCGCGTCCAAAATGGCGACCCTGCCGAGCAGCTGTCCACCTCGCTTAATGAGCAGCTTGGGTACGTTTCTGCGAACTTTGAGATTTCAAATTTTTTTAGGATAACCTTGAAAAGCCAGCTGTATGGCGGCGACATCACCGGATCTGTTGGGGTGGGTTTTTTGGAATTTTGAACGGGTTTTGAAGTGAAAAATCCCGATTTTAAACGAAGGCTTTTGCTTTAAGGACCTTTCCAAATTTCTAAAATTGGAATTTGGGGCTTCCAAGTCCGCTTAGTCGCGATTTCCACGTTATGTCGATTCAGGCGAGCGCTGACATGGTAGCCCTGGCTCGGAGCCAATTTGCTCAACTTTTCGATACTGCCGAAAAACAGTCCCGGAGCGCCAACTTTACGAAGGTAGTCTATGAGTCCACTTTATATCTCTTATTCTCTTACTCTATCGCTCTCCCTCGCTCTCCCTCGCTCTCCCTCGCTCTCCCTTCTCTAATTCCTTCACTTTAGAATCTCGGCGGGGCTGGAGATCACCTATTTTCAAGCCCGGCGCAACTCGTCTGGTCAGGGTTGGACCCAGAAGAGAAGGTATTTCATTAATGCGCAATCCAGATCAAAAATTTTGATTTCGATGCTCCTTTAAAAGCCTCTTTCAGGTATCTATCGCCGCCAAGCTGATGTCAGTTCTTCAAGATTCATCCCTACTATGGGCCGACTACTTTTCGAAGTCTGAAGAGGACCTGAAATACACGGAATGGGGTAAGCCTAAGCCTGAGCCTTAGCCTAAGTCTAAGTCTAAGCCTAAGCCAACCTAAGGCCAATTTTTCAGCTGTCAATATCAAGGTCTCCCGGGCGCTTCAACCATCCCAGAATCCGACCGCTTCCGGCGCTGGCATGAATGATGCCACATTTTTCACAACAAATTCTGGAGGAGGAGGAGTGGCAAGTCGAGGTGAGAGAGAGAGAGAGAAAGAGAGAAAGTGAGAAATAGAGAGAGATTTTTTCAGTGCCGAACGCCCGTCTCTACTCCACCGTTGACCAAAACATCTCGTTCGCCGGATTTTCGAATTCGCCGCAAATCTCGCTGCCCAGCATCAGCTCGTTACGTGAGTTTCAGGTCATAATGGATCCTCTTGGCAGGCTAGCAGAGATTCTTCCGAAAGGACTGGCTAGCAGAGGACATTTAGCAACGTGAAAATTTTTGCGGTCTAGAAAGCTCGATCTCCAAGACGCAACAATCCGTGATGCAGTCCCCGATGGTGGCGATGAGCCCGGCGGCGTTTTCAGGAGCTGCAGATGCTGCCGCGACGCCTACCGTGGATGACGGATCAATCAAGGTATGGTGGTGGCTAGCAGAGATTCTTTAGGAAAGGGCAGGCTAACAGAGATTCCTGCGGAAAGCAAGCTTGATTTTCCAGGTCGCCTACTTCATCTTCACGGCCCTTGGCGACCTGCTGGTAAGCAGCGAGCACGAGGTCATCAACTCCCAAGTGATTGGAGCGGCTGTGAATGATGCGCAACGGTAAGCTTGAGCTTGAGCTGACGCTAGGGTTGAGGTTTAGGCAGGCTTAGGCTTAGGCTTAGGCTTCAGCCCGGGATTAGGCTTAGGCTTAGGCTTAAACATAGCCTGAGGCTAAAAATTCCATTCCCGTTTCAGTTCCGTTCCGCTGGAGAACAACGCGACATTCCACTTTCCGCATCTCCGCAGTGATGGAGTCAGCAACGCCAGATGCGTCTACTGGGACATCCATCGGGGGTACGGTAGCGTTGCTACTTTTTGAGCTTCGGAACAATTCTAAAGACACTAGTAAGCGCGAAAATGAACCCCTGGATTGACTAGGTCTCGACAACTGAAATCCGTAGTTTTTTGGGGCAACACCAAGTTTTTAGGGCCTGGAGCCAGGACGGGTGCTTCTTGGTCTCGACCTCGGCCACCGAGACGACTTGCAGCTGTAACCATTTGACGAGGTGAGCACTGTATTTTGTACACTACACTACGTACACTACGTACGGTATCACTGCGATTCCTGTACTGGGCCACTTTTTAATTTCCGATTTTCAGCTTTGCCATCTTGATGGACGTTTCTGGAAACGTGGGCCGGCTTTCTGGAGGGCTGGTGAATGTAAGTGACTTTCCCTTAGGCTTAGGCTTAGGCTTAGGCTTAGGCTTAGGCTTAGGCTTAGGCTTAGGCTTAGGCTTACGCTTGGGGTTGGCTTAGACTGGGCTTAGGCTTAGGCTCATGCTTAAGCTTATTCGGATGCTTAAGTTAAGCTTCGGCTTAGGCTTCTACTTGTATTGAAAAAATTCAGGCGCTCGACGTCGTCTCATCCATCGGATGCGCCTTTTCGATCGTTTGCCTGGCGCTCTCCCTGCTGGTCTTCACTTGCTTCAGGTCCCTGTATGGCCTGAGGAACACGATCCACCGGAATTTGTGTCTCTGCCTGCTGATCGGAAATCTCGTCTTTGTCATTGGGATCGATAGGTAGGGCTTTGGGCAAGCTAGCAGAGATCCTTTAGGAAAAAGCAGACTAGCAGAGGTTCTTAGCCGAATTCTCCCAACCCTCATTTCAGAACCGGAAACAAGACGGGGTGCTCGGTGGTTGCCTTAATCCTTCACTACTTCTTCTTGGCCGCCTTCTTCTGGATGCTTATCGAGGGCTACCAGCTCTACATGATGCTCATTCAAGTGAGGATGAGTTTTTGGAGCCAACTTCTTAAATGATCTCTGCTAGCCTGCCCTTTTCTAGGTGTTCGAGCCCTCGAACCGACGGATGATTCTGATGGTATGCCTGGCTTACGGGACCCCGCTGGTTATCGTGATCATCTCGGCGGCGGTGCGGTGGAAGGACTATGGAACGGATTCATAGTAAGGGGAGAGACCGAGGGAGAGAGCGAGAGAGAGAGAGAGAGAGAGAGAGAAAGAGAGCGCGAGAGAGCGAGAGAAATAGAAAGAGAGAATCTTTTAGCTGTTGGATCAACACAGCCTCTCCAACCATCTGGGCTTTTGTCGCTCCAGTAATCGTCGTCATCGCGGTTCGTTTTTCAAAGTCGTTTAAGCTGCCCCTCCGAATTTCAAGCTTCTGAAGCTTAAATCTGAAGCAAACTTGAAGCTTTTCGAGCTTCTAATGCTTCGGAAGCTTGGTTTCAAGTAGCCGACCATTCTGAGGCTAATTTGAACGTTCCTAAAACTTCTGAGGCTATGCTCCAGGCTTTTGGAGCCTCGGAAGCTCCATACCAAACTTCTAAATTCTTGCGCTCACTTTTCCGAGCAAGCATCAAGCTTCTGAAACACTTTTCCAAGTTTTCAAGCTTCCCAAGCTCATCCTCAACGAGCTTTGTTCAGGCCAACATCGGCTTCCTGCTCATCGCCCTCCGCGTCGTGCTCTCGGTTCGTCGATCTGACAAGCCGCGCTCGCAACGAGTTTTTGGATGGCTTAAGGTACATCTATCGAATTGCATAAGCCGCCTAAGTCTCAGCCTAAGCCTACGCTTAAGCCTAAGCCCAAACCTAAGCTCATTCCGACTTCCAGGGCTCCGCCACGCTACTCTGCCTGCTCGGCATCACATGGCTTTTCGGCTTCTTGACCGCAGTGAAGGGTGAGTGGGGCGCTTAAAAGCTAGGTGAACTGCTCGAACTTGACGCAGATTTTCTGAGAAAAACTCGGCAATACGCTACGGTACTCTACTGCGGTTTCTAGGCTCCGGCTCAACCCTCGCCTTCGCCTGGATCTTCACCATCCTCAACTGCACGCAGGGCGTGTTCATCTTCGTCCTCCACGTGCTGCTCAACGACAAAGTTCGAGCCGTTATTGGAAAGTGAGTACATCAGCCGTGTTTGAGCATGATCCTACGCTTAAGCTAAAGTTTAAGCCTAAACCTGAACTCACCATCAATTCCTAGATGGCTGCGCTCCGGCTCCTCCTCGGCAGCTGCAGACTACAACAGTCGCACTTGGTTCAGCAGCGGACAGAGGTGAGTGGAGAGAGAGATAGAGAGAGAGAGACAGAGACAGAGACAGAGAGAGAGAGCAAGCCACCGCTTTAGGGTGATCAACATGTTGCGCGGGAATACCACGCCCAACACCGCGTCCACCGACGACACGAAGGCAGGGGTTGTTGGCTCGTCATCAGCCACGTTATCCCCGGGTGAGCGAGCAGAGATTCTTTAGGAAAGGGTAGGCCAGCAGAGATTATTTAGGAACGGGAAAGCTAGCAGAGATTTTTTGCCAAACTCTTCCATCTAGCCGAATTGTTCAGGAAAAACCGACGAACTGCTCCGCCGGCTCTCTGCTTCCGCCTCGGATAGTCTACGCGACAAGGGCATGGCTTACCGGTAAGTTTTTCATGATTTATTATTGTTTTTACCCTATTCTATAACCCGCAAAACTTGGTTTTTAACCAGGAAAAACATTATATTTTTAGCCCATCCCGGGACGCGGCCCCGAAGCCCATCGTACTGGCCAGCCGGGTGGACGGGATTGAGAAGAGTAGCAGCACCGACACTTCGGATCCAAGGTACGGAAATCGCCCTTTCCCAAAGAATCTCTGCTAGCCTGCCCTTTCCTAAACAATCTCTGCTAGCCTGCCCTTTCCTAAAGAATCTCTGCTAGCCTGCCCTTTCCTAAAGAATCTCTGCTAGCCTGCCCTTTCCTAAAGAATCTCTGCTAGCCTGCCCTTTCCTAAAGAATCTCTGCTAGCCTGCCCTTTCCTAAAGAATCTCTGCTTGCCTGCCCTTTCCTAAATAATCTCAGCTAGTTTGCGGTTTAACCTTCAATTTCCAGAGTCTCCGTTGAACTTGACGCCGACCTTCCCGCTGACA
Organism: Mesorhabditis sp. LJ9110; assembly: GCA_038088335.1. NCBI lineage: Eukaryota > Metazoa > Nematoda > Chromadorea > Rhabditida > Rhabditidae > Mesorhabditis > Mesorhabditis sp. LJ9110. Next base: position 193,627 of record JBBGBA010000075.1, read on the forward strand.
CCCGGCCTCCAGTTCAGCGCCGAAAATCCCGCTCGGGGCCCACCCGAGCGAGCGCGGCTCAAGGGCCACTACGGGCCCAAATTCCGAAATTCCCGTGACGTCAACGACGTCGATGAGGCAACGACAGCGCCAAGCTCAGCTGAATCGGCTTTTGCGCTTGCGAGTCGGGCATCTACTTATATTGATCATTTCTAGACGTGTCTCTGATTCCTTTATCTTTCTCACGCTCTCTCGCTCTGTCTCTCTCTCTCTCTCTTTCTCTCGTCTCCAATCCCCAAATTTTCCTCTAGCCCATGACTACCCTACCGGCTCGAAGCAACCCCACACACGGATATGTACAAAAATGGCACTCGGCAATTTAGCAATAAATTATTCTTGAATTTGCCGTTTTACAACCCAAATTTGCATTTTATAGCCCGGTTGTAGTTTATAGTTTATAGCAATTTTCGATCGGCAGTATATTTACAATTTTATTGCGGCGTGACGCGTATTGGAACGCGCACGTGGCGCGACGACGACGCGACTGTACAAATTACGGAGCGTGGGAGGGACCTGTCTCATTGACACAGCAAGAAATGAGGGCACTGAGTGGGTAGGGTAGGGTAGACTTAGGCATCGGCTTAGACCTAGACTTCGGCCTAGGCTTAGGATTAGCGTAAGCTTATGCTTAGGCATAGGCTTAGACTAGGCCTAGGCTTAGCTTAGGCTGAGGCAAGCTGAAAAATCGTCAAGGGTACACCAAAAAAAAATCACAATTCAACGTTACAACAAATAATGACTACTGACCCTTGATCAACGCCAAATTATTGTTTTTGCTACAAGTGGATTACCGGGCAAAAAGGAAGGCCCCAAAAAATTGACCGATTTTTGCGCGGAGTTTGAGATATGCGAGCCGAGAGCGAAAAAAGCTGGGTGAAAAACCGATGAAAAGCACTAGCGACAACCGGTGATGGCCTAGAATTGAGAGAACCAGGGCGAAAGTACCCTTAAGAACGGACGTAAAGTACCGTAGCGTACGTAAGCGTACGTAAGCGTAGGAAGACGAAAATTCGTACATAAGTGGCGAGAGGAATCGGGGCGGCGAGAGAGTATCCGGGGTAATGCGTCAAAAAAAAGTCGTTAAAAGGAAAGTTGTTCGGGCTTAGGCTTGGCTTAGGTTTAAGGTTAGGCTTAGGCTTACAAGGGAACCTCAAGTTGGCACGGTGGAGTTTCGAAAAACGCTCGCGGCTACCCCTAGGTTTTCGACTATGGCGATTCCAACCCTCTAGTCAGAATTTCCTAAATGGGCCTCTGGACAGAGATACAGCACTTCCGGAAAATGATGATTGACATCCAAAAAATTAGCATTAGCGATAGGTTTATGAGGCTCACCCATCACTATGGAATCACCAGTTGAATGGCCGATTGGTAAGCGTCTCACTTGATAGAATGAGACTGACGAGGGTTCGAATCCGCTCACGATTTTTTTATTTTGCTTTTTGACCGGAACTTTCTGCCCAACTCCAAGTTTTTATTTGTATTCTAGAAAAATGATTGTTATGGCCCCAGACTGATTACTCCCAAGAATCCTGAAAACTCGTTCTCGAAATTCAAAAAGGGGGTCTACCCATATTCCGTTTTTTACAGAGGGGCCTCTATGATTTACTTGGATGAGATTTTTTACATTTGTTTCGAAGAAGTAACCAAAACTTGGAGCTGGGCAGAAAGTTCTGGTCAAAAGCAAAATAAAAAAATCGTGAGCGGATTCGAACCCTCGTCAGCATTCTATCAAGTGAGTCGCTTACCAATCGGCCATTCAACTGGTGATTCCATAGTGATGGGTGAGCCTCATAAACCTATCGCTAATGCTAATTTTTTGGATGTAAATCATCATTTTCCGGAAGTGCTGTATCTCTGTCCAGAGGCCCATTTAGGAAATTCTGACTAGAGGGTTGGAATCGCCATAGTCGAAAACCTAGGGGTAGCCGCGAGCGTTTTTCGAAACTCCACCGTGCCAACTTGAGGTTCCCTTGTTAGGCTGAGGCTTAGGACGTCCAGATATCTATTCCAGGTGTCAGCTTCAGAAGTCGATTTCGGGCCCGGAAAGGTCGGTGACGTGGTCATGCTCCCCGGCCGTGTGGCTAAAATAGACGGTTTTTAAAACCCAAATTCCCCAAGAATCTCTGCCAGCTTGCCCCGACGTACCGATTCCAAATCGCGTAAGCCAGCGTCTCGAAGTCGGTGCAGAACTGCTTGACGTTGAAGAGCGTCGATGTGTGGCGCGCTTTCCAAACCCTGTTGCGCATGTGGAGCAGGCTAAAAATGAGGATTTTGAGGTGCATAGGCTCAGGATTGGGCTTAGCTTAGGCTTGGGAAAATGTGAAAACACTCACTAGTCGCGATCGTTTCCTAGCCGGACGGAAATGTCGATGTAAGCCTGTCGGTCCTTGGCGACCAATTCGGGCACGCCGAGGGTGTAGAGCTAAAAAATAGGCTGTTACGCTTGTGCTTAGGCTTAGACTTAGGCTCAGGCTTAGGCACGCTTACCTGAGATGCTGCAACCCGGGAAGCCAACGTCTCCAGCGGCATTGTCACCATCGGCGTCCCCGACCACAGCACGTCCATCCCTAAAAAAGGTCGTCTACCCCTTCATGCTCATCTACCTGTGGTGTGCCCGTTGCAAAGCGGTGTATCCAAGCACACATCAGCCAGCTGACCTCGCCGAACATGCTCCTCCTTGACGGCGACGTTCCTAGAAAGAGATAGCTAAAGATAAACGTCGAAGCATTCACGTGAAACACAGCCTATTCGGGTTGATGCCCCGGTCCGCACAGTACTGCTTCAGGTTCGTCTCGCCGAGCACGGGGAATCGGAGCAGCCAGATGACCGAGTTCGGGACGCGCTTCAGAATCTCGATCCACATGTCGACGGTAGGAGGGTCGATTTTGTACAGCTGGTTGAAGTTGCAGTACACCACCGCGTCGTCGGGGAGGCTGAAAAAGCGAGGGTTTGATTCAGGCTTAGGCTTAGGCTTAGGCTTAGGCTTAGGCTTAGGCATAGGCATAGGCCTAGGCTTAGGCTAAGGCTTAAGATATTTTTCGCTCTCCAACTAGCCTGATTCCTCACCTGTACTGCTGCCGACTGGTCACCATAATGGTCTGAGGTAGCTGCTCGCCGCTGGCCGTCTTGAAGTCGCACTAAAACAAGAAAATCAAAAATTGTCGGAACCAACGCACCGAAACAGCGCCATTTTGCACAGGCACCCCGCCGACGTGCGACGCGTTCAGCCCCATGCCGATCATCTGCTTCAGGGGCTCGGTGGTAGGGATCTGGAGGGAAATGGTGAAAAATAAAAAATGGCGCTGACCTCGACGATCGGGACGACCATCTCGGTCTTTATCAACTCCTTGTCGGGCCCGTGCACCACCTCGACCTCGTGGACCATGCCCTGAGCGTAGTGGTAGAACGCTGGTTAGGTTAGGCTTAGTCATAGGCTTAGGCTTAGGCTTGGTTTAGGTTTAGGCTTAGATTTAGGCTAGGCTTAGGCTGAAAATCATACCTTCAGTTCGACGCTCTTCGCCAACGCCTCCAATCCAGGGGCCATCGCGTTGACGAGGGTCAGGTTCTCCTTGCCGAGGGCGACGTTCTTCTCCTTCACCACGACACGCTCGGCGAGGTGCTTGAACATTTGGGCGTGGTCGCCTGAAAATGACGAATCTGAAGGTCTTCTCGATCAGAGAGAGAGAGCGAGAGAAAAGAGAAAGAGAGACAGAGAGCGAGAGAGATAGAGATAGAGAGAGAGTGAGAGAGGGGATACGGATCTCGAGAATGATAGCTAGATGACATACCAATAAAGTAAGTATGCGGCATGTAGGCGAGCTTCTCCGAGTAGGCGTGGGCCAACCGCAATGGAGACGTGATGTTGTCCGTGATGATGTAGTCCATAAATGGTGCGCCTGAGCTGCCCGGGTACCCCAGCCACATCACCTGAAGATGATTTTAAAGAGAGCGTGACAGCAATTGGTGTAGCGCTAAGCCGAGGTCTAATACAAAGATGAACAGATCTCCCTCACCTGGACGGGCGCCGGCGTCAAGGCAAAAATTTCGTTTCTGGCCCCTTTTGTGTACCCGTTGAGGTTGACGAGAACGTGGATCTTGTCGTCGTAGATTTTCTGCGCGGCCATCATGTCGCAGGGCATCTGAAAAATCAGTTAGAAGTTGTTTAAAGGGGCTGGGAAGAGCAGAAACTACCCCACTCCCACGACTAGGTATGACAAGTACGCCGACCACTAGAGAGAGAGAGAGAGAGAGAAACACCAATGACGGATCGGATCCAAATACCTGCGACAAGTCGAAGTAGTGCTCCGCGCCGTCGATGATCCGCCTGTGGAAATTCGTGCCGTCGTTCGTCGCCAGGGAATAGCAGAAGATCTAAAGATGTTTTGAAAAGGCTTGCACGCTAAGAGCTACCTCAACTTTCGTTCTGTCGTGAAACCCGGGTACGGATTGCATCAAATGGCTGGTCGGGTGGTTGCCGAAGTCGCTGGAGACGTAGCCGATGCGTAGCCTCTCGCCCGGCTGGAGTACCTAAAAAAACGGGGGATTTTAATATCGTTGGTTCATTTTTCAGATTAAAGGGACCACTTAGGCTTGGCTTAGTCTTAGACTTAAGCTGAGAATTGGCTTAAGCTTATGGATAGGCTTAGGCTTAGGCTTGGGCTTAAACTTAGAGACCATAGACTCACCTTCCGCTCAGGCGGGTGCTGAAAAGGGCGGCGCTGAGCGAGGTTTATCCTCTGGAGGCAGAGATTCGCGTTGGCGGTCGCGATGCCGAGGCGCATCTGAATTTTTGTTGTTTATAGGATCGTATTTTCGAGGTTCAATTAATAATTATAGCACTTAAATCCATTAAAGTTTAAAAATAGAAGACACGTACCTTGTGCGTCATCGGATAGATGATGGTATGGTGAGGATGGATGGAGGGGAGCTTGCCCTCGGCCAGCTGCTTGTCAACGATGGTGTTGAGCTCTTGGATTCTGGAAAAATCGAGGTAGTACGCTAGTTTTCTAGAATTCCTAAAAAATCTTTGTTAACTGGCCCTAAATCCTAGTTTTAAAAGCTAGGCTCGGGCTCAGGCTCAGGCTTAGCTTCGGCTTCGGCTGAGTTTAGTCCTAGTCTTACCTCTGCTCATAACCCGTAAAGTCGCAAATGAGCTGCTGACAGTGCGCGGCGTTGCAGATGACGTCCGGCTGGTCGGGGCGTAGCATCAGGGAGCGCGTGAAGCTTTGCATGGCTTCAGGGTAGTTTCCGCTGTCCTGTAAGTAAGGGAGGAGGCTTGACTTCATCTACAGGCTTACCTTGTATGCCAAGCCGACCTGGAAGTAGAGATCATTGTAGGTGGGGTCGATGAGGAGCCCGCGCTGGTAGCAGGCGATGGCGTTTTGCTGGAAAAGGATTAGGTTTAGGTTTTAGGCTTAGGCTTAGGCTTTGGCATAGGCTTAGGCTTCGCCATAGGCTTAGGCTTAGGCTTAGGCGTAGGCATAGGCTTATCCGACTTACCGGATCGCCCAGCTCGCGATACACATTCCCGAGGTAGTGGTGGGTCCTTGCAACGTTCGGCGCGAGTCTGGCGGCTTCCTGAAAATGATAAATAAACTTTCCTATACGTTTTCTGCACTGATACATTCCAAACAAGGAAAAAACGTACGCTGTAATGCCAGAAAGCTTCCCGGACCTTCTGCTCTTGTTGGTAGAGGATGCCGAGACCGCTGTGCGCTGGCTCGTAGTTTGGATCGAACTGGAATGATAAATTAGCTTAGGTTTAGGCTTAGGCTTAGGTTTGGCTTGGGCTTATCACTAATGGCAAAACGCACCTCAACAGCTTTCCCGAAAAAGAACTTTGCCTCGGCCAAGTTCCCCTGCACCTGCTTCACATTTGCCATGTTCGTCAGGATTGAGGGGCAGTTGGGTTGTTGCTGAACAAGAATATAAAAATAATTAACAAAATTCAATACCTGTAAGATGCGCAGGTAGCAAATCTCGGCCTCGGCGATGCGGCCGAGCCGGAAAAGCGCATTTCCGAGGCTGCACTGGGCTTCCGGGTAGTCGGGTTGGATGTCGACGACTTGCTGGAGGTAGATCACGGCCATGTCGTACTTTCTGAATAAAATGATTGCTTCAAGCGTGAAAATTCCCAGATCGAGAGGGAAAGAGAGCGAGAAAGACCGATCCAGAAAAGGGACCTAGCGAAGATAAGCGGTCGATTTTCGCATTTATAGACTCGTTTCAAGGCAGGCTAGCAGAGATCCTTGAGGAAACCACTAACCCCTGCTCCACGTAGATCTGGCCGAGCTTTGCGTGCACGTAGGCGTCGTTGGGAGACAATTCGAGCGCCCGGTTGTAGATTTGGATAGCCCTGGAAGAGAAAAATAGTTAGGCTTAGGCAGGGGTTAGGCTTAGCCTTAGGCCTAGCCGATTGAAACGTCCAAACTCACCTATCATAACAGTGCACCTCTCGGAGCAGATCTGCGAGCGTCACATGCACCTCATGCACCGTCTGGTCGATGAGCAGCGCCTTGTCCGCGTAGTGGATCGCCAGCCAGGGTTCGTTCTAAAGAAAAATAATGTAAATATACAAAAACCTGCAAACGGAAAAGTTTAAAATTTCACTATTATGCGAAAATTTTACGATTAGACGAACCTGCGTCTTGTACAGCACGGCCATGTTGATCCACGGGGCGATGAACTGGGGGCAGAGTTCGATGGCTCGCGCGAAGCAGTTCTAAAGAAGAAAAATCTACTTATTTATGATGGTTTATGAAGATCTACTTGTTATTTATTTTTTAACTGACCCTGGCCGCGTCGGTGTGCCCGCTTTCTCTGAGGACGTAGCCGATGTCGTTGAGGGCCACGTAATTGTCCTGAAAGCACCTCGTTTGCGGAAAAATGGGGAAACCCGTTGCCGAGGACAAAATTAAGCATAAGCAAAGCCTAAGCCATCACAAGCCTAAGATAGCTTAAGCCAAGTCTAAGCTAAGCTCAAAGCCTAGCTGCCTCAAGGCTGCCTAAGCTAAGCCCCTAAGCTACGCCTAAGCTAAGCCTAAGCTAATACTCACCAATCCCATCAACAACTCCATCGCCGTCTTGTTGGTGGCCGGCTGCAAGAATTGCCTGTTCACCATCTGCATCGGGTCTGGCGGGGCGTCATAAGCTGTCCGCGGAATTCCCAACATTTGCATATTATTAAGATAACTAAAATCTATATAAGTTTTTAATACTTTTTCTAACCTTTCAACATAGGGTAACATAAGTAGAGTCTCTTGCGTAACGGGGGCTTTTGGGGTCATCTAAAACAGTAGAATTAATGCCTGAATACAGTTATAAAAAATTCCCGTCGACGTCAGTAACGACGCTATTAATGCAGATAAACTTACGTAAGTGAGGTAGGGAATCTGCTGCTGCTGCTGTTGTTGTTGCTGTGGTTGTTGAAGAGTGTGAAGCAAGTTGGTGTCGTACATCGAGAGGGAGCGCATGGAGCTGAAATATCAAATTTTTAACGATTCCCGGGAAGTTTAAAGGCTGTAAAGTGTCGCAAAAAGTAGCCCTCAAACTCGCGAACATTAATATAACAAATTTAAACGAAAAACGAGCGCAAAGATAGAGAAATCCGCGTTCGAAAACCAGAAGATTTTTTCTAAGCATCGAATCTACTACGGTAAAGAAATTTGCGTTAGAAAACCGGAAATTTCGGGTAAAAATCGCGAAAACCGATATTTACTTCTTTCTAAAATTTTTTTATATGTTTCTAACCTCTAAAGGTTTTATTTATATATTTCCATTTGAGAACAAGAAAACACCAAATTTCAGCGAAAAATCCCTTTAAAAAAGTAAATTTTGCAAATCTGAGCCTCGATTAAACTATGTAAACTATTAACAAACAAATATTTGAAATAATGTAGATTTCTCTATTTCCCCACCTGCTTAGATCCATGGCAATCGGGTCGGTGAGGGAGGGGAAGCGGAATTCCAGCAGCGACTCGAGGGAATGCGACGTGGGCAACACACTGGAATCGGCGACTGACATCTTGGATTTTGAGAGAATATGTCGAGTTTCTTTGTTAATGTCTAATTAGTGAGCGGGTTTTTATTCTATAAGGTTTATCACAGCCACCTGCCACTCTATTAGTGCATTTCTGCGACTCAGATTTGACTTTCGAGATCTGCGCTCGTGCTACAACTGGCTAAACATCTGGACAAACGTATTTTCGAAGCGTGTGCTATAGAATTGATAACGTAGGCCAGCCAGAAATTATTACTGTTTAAAAACGACTATTTTTTGTATGTCAAAAGGCTAATTCGAAGACTAAAAAACTCACAAATAACAAGCAAATCAAAAGTTTCAAGTCGTTGAAGACCGTTCCACCATTCGCGTAGTCGGCGTCGATTCGTTAACGCCTCGCAACAGAACCTAAAAATTTTTGTAGTTTCTATTAAACCAGAGAAATACAGAAAAAAAATCGACTTAAATTGGCGCGTTTATTTGAGGAAATCAGATTGGACTAAGATCGGAAAATCGAAAAAAAAACAATTCAAGGCCGCCATAGAAAAAAAATTAACGTTGAATTTTAGAAAATTCTAGGTGAAATTACATAAAACTTTTCATAACGTTAATCTTTTCAATTAAGCTGAAAAATACAGAAAAAGAATCGCGTAAAATTGCCACATTTTTGAAGATCTCGGACTGGATTAAGTTAGTAAAAGCGAAAGAAATCAATGCAACGACTGCGGTAAAAATTTGACGCTATATTTTGGAAATTTCTACAAACAAAATTTTATACAAATCAAACTATGAAAATTACCTGGTGAATTTTCTAAAATGAACGAATTTATATAAGTAAAATCGATTCTTAGTTCCTCGAAAATTTTCAAAACGTGAATAAACGAGCTGGAAACTCCTTTAATTTTCCCCAAATTGATTCTACAAATTTGCACATTATTTTGTTTTAATTTGAAGAAATATAAAAACACGAATGTTGTAAATAGCTGTAAAATAAATACAAAATCCGCTCGGCAAGCCGCCAATTCCGCAACCGACATTGATCGCTTCGGTTCCGCGAAAATCGGCGTGCCAGACTAATCCAAACAATTTTAGATGTTCAGAGATCAGCCCCCCTAGTGCCGTCATGGCAGCCGGCGAGAGCGCGAGAGAGCGGCCGAGAGAAATAGAGCGAGAAACATATGCGAAAAGACACTACGGGGCGCTACGCTGTACGTTGCCGGACGGGGGGCAACACAAAATCGGGCGAGAGAGTGGCCGAGAGCAAGAGGGCACCGAGAATCTGGCCGCGGAAGTGCAGCAAAAGTGCTCGTAGTGGCGGAATTGTGCCCGGGAAGCTTCTAGAAATTTATTATGTACTGTTTTAGGGTCATAAACGGCAAATTGTTTGTTTTTGAGGATATGCGCGGATCAGGGCACAGAAAAATGCTTGCAAAACATCTTTGCTAAAGAGTTATACTTTAAAGGGGCCGGCAAGCCAATATTACGGATCTTATTGGCCTGTAGATTTTGCGCTAGGATCCATTATGCTATGCAAGGGCGGGTGCGCGTTGCGTGACGCGGGCGCGCAAACACCTTTTTTTTTAAGGATCCTTTTCGTCTAATCTAAAGAAACAAGTATTTCTAAACTATTTTTACTATTCCTAAACGTAAAACTTTACAAAATTTGATCAAAACTACAAAAAAGTATAGATTTTTCGATCGAAAATGGCCAATTTTCAAGCAAAACGTTTTTCCATTCAATCAAGTTTCTAATTTTTTTTGATTGTTTTTGATAGGGAAATTTTAATGAAACACGATTAAAAGACTTACTATTGAGTAACCAGGCATTTCTGGGCTTATAGCAAAAAAAAAAGCTGCCCCCCCCCTCCCGATAATCGGTAAGAGGCCTCTTTTTAGACAATCGTGATCATAGTATCCCATCGTAATTTTTTTTAAAAACAGGCACAAAATAAATTCTGTAAAACGACGCAGAGAGCCGAAACAGCCCACCAATCGAATTACTTTATTAAAACGCCACCGGATATTGGGAACAAGCGGAAACTCTGAATTCAAGAGAAGGAAGGACCGCACGATCCCCTTACCAGCAGAAAAGACGATCTTTGAAAACATCGATGGCGGTACCAGTATTATCGAATTCTAGTAATCACAATTAATTCGGGCAAGCGTGCAATGTTTTGAAAATGACAAAGGGTGAGGTATTTGCGAGGGCAGGGTAAAAAAGCGCTTAATCGTCGGCGAAAAAGTCGAAGGACGAGAAATCTAAAAAAACAGGTGTTTTTGCGAATTCGAAACCATTTTTCAAACATAAATAGCGGAAGCGTTTGTAAACTATTTTTTTACTATTCCTCAACGAAAAATGCTCCAGCTCTCTATTACAAAAAATACAAAAAAGGCATTTTTTTGAGCGAAATTTCGAGTTTTTGAAAATTTTTTGAAGGTTCTTAGATAGTTTTCCAGTTGAAATAGAGCCATATCCTACTGAAAAACTCTTAGAAGGCCTCTTATTAAGTTACTAGGCATTTATTAACTTTAAAAAATTCGTTTCCCCCGATAATGCACAAGAACCGTCAATTTTATCAATAAAAATTGGAGACTCAACTCACTTTGCAATTTGGATACGCGCTTTGCTGGAGCCGGGGCGGCATCGGCTTCTGCCACTTCATTGACCGGGCGAAGGGCGCTACCTAAAAATTTTTGCATAATTTGAAAATTCAGCGGGATGCCTCACCATGTTTAGATCGCGATGACGAATCGTTTCGGCTTTTCGGTGTGTCGGGTATCGCTGAAAATGGCACAAACTATATGATTAATAGAATATATACTTTGAAGCCGACAAAATATGCAAAAAAAAAAAAAAACACGAAACTCGTGAAATTTTTACCTTTGTCTTTCTCCGCGGCCGGACTTTCGCCAAATGACGCGTCGAAGGAGTCGTCGAAAAACGACTCTAACATACGGATCCGTACGCGAAACCCAATAACTTACGCCGGAATCGACCTTTTGCGAGATTTTGTGGCCGCGAGCTTGATGTTCCCGGCTTGTCATTTTCAGGCCTGGGAAATTAAATATTTTTAAAGGACTACGAAACACCACCTTGTATTCGTCCACGCCGTCGGTCCGTTCTTTGCCGGGGTACGCGATGGGACACGGTTCGTCATTCTGAAGGAGGATTTTATTCGAGCAATAAAAACTGACTTTTGTGTTGATTTGGGCATAAAGTCGTCGTCGTCGTCGAACGAGTCATAAACTACAAAAAACCCGCAATTTTTTCGGAAATTTCCAAACTCACGATCACAATCCGACCGTCGTTTCGGCGCTACCGTTGCTTGCGATTTTGCTGGGGTCGCCGTTTTTGCAGGATTCTAAAGAACAGAAATTTCTAATAAAAAATGTCACTATCAAATTTCACCAAAAATCAATTAAAAAACCTCAAATACCTTTTTGAAGGGGTTATTAGGCTTGGCAGGCTCTTTTAACATTTTCAACTTTTGCGGGATGCTCCGAGGGAGAAGCTGGAACTCCTCATCGTCATCCCACGAATCTAAAAAATCTTTCTAATTTTCGCGCGGAAGAAGGCTACCGTAAGAAGTTCGAACAGCTGGCGCAGGTGGTGCAGCTGACGCGGGGCCCGGCTCATCATCCTCGTCAAACGAATCGAACGTAAAACCTAAAAAAAAATGGGATTAGGGGTCGGGCACCACTACATCTTACGGAAAATCGACATCTTTAACATCCTCTAATAAAGTTTTCTAGCATTTTTACGATTAGGAATAGCAAAAAAAACATTTAGAAACACTTGTGCTATTTATATTCGAAAACTTAGATCCAAACAAAAAAGTTGGTCCCCCGATAATGCCAAAGAACCAAGAAAATGTACCCTTGGATGTCGAAGGCCTGGCTTTTCCCGGGGCTTCCGATTGAAGGCAGCTGGTATTGGACGCCTTGCTGGGTGTATCATGGTAGCCCAAAAATCGAAGCGCCCCAGTCGCATTTAATTCTGAAGCAAAAAAAATACTTTAAAAGTCCGCCATTTCAACCTGTTTCATCGAGCCGTGACCGCGAGAACAGCTCGTGCCGGGAAGTGGAGAAAGGCGCTAAAAGGATCATCTTGAAACCTACGAAAATGAAGTTCACCTGGTGCGCTTGGCTTCACTATTGTCTTCGAAGGCAGCGCGCCATTCAGAGAGGAGCGGTTGGCTTTGGGAACTGAAAAAAAAAGAATGAAAAGGCAGAAAAAGCCAATAAACCTGGGCCAGGGGGTTTCGTCTCAAACGAATCGTCAAAACTGTCCCGGAGCTCGGGCTGTGCGCTCGGTGGTCGAGAATCTGGAAAACAAGAAAAAAATCAAAACCAATAAATGACATCAGCAAAATCCTCATCTTTCTAAGGTTCCAATTTTGCCAATATAAATAGAGTACGTGTTTCGAAACGGTTTTTTATTATTCCCGGAAGTAAAAACTGCACAAATTTCAATAAAGAAAAGACAAAAATATCGAAATTCAACCAAAATTTCGCCTAAAAAACCATCAAAATTTTTACACCTGTCTTTCACTTAAAATGTTGCATTAAACGGTATTAAAATATTTACTATTACCTTACTGGGCCCTACCGGACCTAGGAAAACCCCGCCCCTCGATAATGCGAAGGAACCAATTTAGATATTTTCATATTTGAAAATAGCGAAATTTTGTATACAAAAATCAACAAACCCTGCTCCTCCTCAATGCGCGCCAAGCTGTTGAGCGCCTGCTCTCGCTGCCATTCCAGATCTTTCGAGTCGGGGCCCGACGTGCACGTCGAGGCGGCAGTCAGATTCCGGGGTGCCGGCGAGGCGCTGGGGCCGGGCGGTGGTGTGTCGAGCAGGATGATGGATTCCTGGGAGACATTTTCCGCGATAGGAGACGGCAAGCGAATCGGCGGCAAATGGCGGCCGCCCAGCGGAGTTGCTAGAAAATTAATTTATTTTAAAAAGCGTTACGAAAAACTACCTCTCAACGGGGTCGACTGGGCTTGCGGCGGCTGTGGCGTAAAGCCAACAAAAGCCCGAGGTTTGCTACTAAAAATTATTCGTTATTAAATTTTAGTAGTAATACGTGGGAGCCGGAGTCCGGGCTATCGGCTGATGTGGTGCTGGTGATGGTGGCGCGTCAAACGAGGCGATAGACGCCGCACCATCCATTGTCGCATCCTCGGAAATGACCAGGCCCAGCTTTGGCGATAAAAGCACTAAATAAAATCCTTATTTTTCCTAATAAAAACCCACAATTCGGCCCTTTCATCGATTTTCGTTTCCCGGGCTCGGCGACTGGGCCATAATGCGCTTCCAAATCAGCGGCCTAAAAATTTCCTCTTTTCAAATAAAAAGAGAAAATTACCAGTCCCGGATTCCTTCTCGTCAGCAACTTTACGTCTTCTGCGCCGACCGTTGTTCGTTTCGCGTGACTAAAGCAAAAATTAAAACCACGCAAAGAGGTGCTTTCGCAATAACGGGAGGAACAACTTTTTTTTAAATAATTCCAGAAATACTTAGTAAAAATTAGTAAGTATTTTAATCGTGTTTTTAGTAAAATTTAACTATATTTCAAGTGGTAAAACAATCAAAAAAACTGAGAAATTTTTTTCGAAATTTTGGTCAAAAAACATCTTTTTGTTGTATTTTTTAAAGCAATTTGCAACGTTTTTCAAGTTTGGAAATAGAAAAAAGACGATTTAGAAACACTTCCGCCATTGATATTAGAAAAACTGAATCCCAGTAAAAAAGTTGGTCCCCGATATTACGAAACAAACCACAAAAGATTACTCAGAAAATGTAAATGCATCCGGGCCCCACGACGCTGTCACGGCATCGAAAAGGATCGAGGTGACCCGCAGAACTACCTAAATGCTGCAGTTTACACCATCAAAAATTCGCCCGAACCTCGGGATCAAATTTGGCGACAATGTTAGAGTCCTCCTTGATCGCGTCGGTGACGTCCTTGGCCGTAAGGATCGCCGAGTGGTGAAGGGAACGAAGTAATTCCTGAAACGCATTAATCTCTTCGAGCTATTTCTGCTGTTCAGTTGTATTTGTGCATTTTCCGATCCCATCGCTTTCATTTTGACAAACTAAAAATTTATTTCGTACCCGACATGGCGTCAATTAAAGGCCTAACAAGGTCACACGGGATTAGCACAATTTACCCTCAATCTTTCTCAACAAATACAGTTGCGGGACCTCTTGGTCGTGATCGACAAATTCAGGCAGATGCGGGACGAGCATTCTATCAAACTCGACACATTTAACGGAAGAGAAACGGGCATCAATTTCAAGTTGGCGCAAAAATATTTCAAGGCTTTTCTTCCTTGGGGGCGAGCAGAGGAGGACGAGGGTATCCAGCGAGGAATTGGCAGCCAATGCTTCGATCAGAGCACTATGTGCTGCTTCAAAGAAAACACAGTCTGCCGCGAGAATCACGTCGAAATCGCCGAGTTTCTCTGGGCCCCACACGAATTTTTGGATTTGAATTTTTAAAGGGGTTTTCGCAGCCGCTTGGGTGGCTTGTTGTAATGGTTTGGAATCCACCAAATTGTTCTTCCTTTTCGGAAAGGCGGCATCGAATACAAGCTCCAAGTTTGTCACCGATTGCATGTTGCCGTCAGTGATCGTCACGCTTTTTGCCTCGTCACAGCAAAGTGCGGGCAGTCCAACAAGCCCGGCGCCAAGCTCGAGGATGTCTTTATCGGCAAACAGGACTTTATTGGCTAATAAATAGTAGCTCAAGGCCTCCCCTGCGCCCCAGATTCGCACGTTGCCCGTGTTGTCAAACCCCAGCAAATCTGAGGGGAGGTGCGCCTGCAGCGGGAGGTAGATGCGCTTGGAAAACGGCACTTGGCCCTCCGTCATTTCTCTCATTTCTACCCAAGTGCCCCGGGAATCGGAATCAGCAACGATAAAATTGAATAGACGGAGCGGGGATAGGACAGGCAAACGTCCGCTGCGTGCCCGTTTCAGAAGCTCTGCCATGCGGCGCCACCGTGAGTGCGGAGCTTTCTGAAAACGAACCAAGTAATAAAATCAAGCGTGAGACAGCCCTGATCAGACAGGACAACACGGCAAACAGCTAGGAGACGGGTGCAATCGTGTGCTGACAACTGAGGTGGACGATCTCGTAAATGAGTGGGACGTGTAGGATGCGTTGATGAAGAGCTTTAGGCCAAGCCGTCTTGACTCCTCCGTCGAAAATACAGCATCGAGAAGCCGTCAGCACACGTAGCAAGAGGATAATAGGTGAGATAAAACGTCTAAGGACAGAGAAAGCTCCCCGAAACTATTCGGAAAAGGGGCTCTTTCGCATTATCGGGGGGAGGGGGGATCCGAACTTTTTTTTGCACATGTCTAAAAATGCCTAGTAACATAATAGGAAAGCTTTAATAGTATTTTCAGTAAAATAACTATATTATAACTAGAAAAACTATCTAAAAACTTACGAAAAGTCAAAAGTCAAACTTCGTCCAAAATCGACCATTTTTGGTCGAAAAAGCTATATTTTTATAACACCTTTTAATAAAATTTTGTAAAATTTTGAAGTTTCGAAGAGGAAAAACCGTTTAGAAACACTTCCACTAGTTAATATTTCAAAATATCGATCCTAAGGACCCCCCCCCCGCGATAATGCGAAGGAACCGGAAAAGGCTCTCAGACTCTGATATCTGCCCATTTACGAACTACGACTTCGACGTGCGATAAAACTCGGAAAAGGTTACGAACTGCATGCGCTGACCCAGACTGCCAGAAACACAGCTCACCTGTTCATCAACAATACTAACTGTACTGGGCGCCTTCTTCGCAGCCGGTTCACGTTTTCGCGCTGGGGCCTGAAAAGAGAAGAGTTTTAGTGTTCGCATGCCAAAGTCACACCTTAGTCGCGGGAGGCTCGGCATTCGAAGGGCCTGGCTCTTGGTCTTCGTCCCCTTTTTTCCGCTTCATCTAGTCGACCGACCCAGCTCTGGTAGATTCCATTAAGCAAAGCTGTATTAATCAGCATAGGTAAAACTCGGGTCGCTAAACCCATGACCAAACGCTCACGTTGCTCGGAAAGTCCAAAAAAAATTTATCAAGAAAGCAAAATATCACAAGAAGCTGCAAAGGCAAAAACGTTAAAAAAAAAGAAAGAAGAGCCTGAGGAATTTATATTTTTGACGTATTGCGAAGGGCCATAATCTCGTCAATATCCGTTTCTTTGAGGCCGGCCTGGTGGAGCAGTTCGGATGTTTCGAGGAGTGCGCAGCCTGAAAAAATGGTCACTACTTTAAAAATGGTCAATCTGACCTTCTCTGATAATGTGGTAGAAGCCCTTCCGCGACAAATCGACGATCGTACTTCCGACAGCCTCTTTGCCATCACCAATCAGGCCTAAATAAAGAAATAGAACCGAAGCTAAATATGGAATTTTCGAAAGCTCATTTAAAGTTTACCTCCATCGACAACAAGGTCAATTTCCGGGAAAAGCTCTTCAAAATCGGAAATTTGCACCGGGGACGGGCCGCCAGATATATTCGCCGAGGTTTGCGCTAGCGGCACGCCGATTCGACGCGTTAGGGCCTAAATTTAAAATCATAGGCTATTCAAGAATTTGGCTTGCCTGCACAAATCGACTATTCGGCACCCGAACACCAACGGCGTGCACGCCCGGGTTAAACTTGACGGGAAGGGCGTTGCCTCGATCGAAGATAAGGGTCACCTAAAAACAGGGGTTCTGGACTGTTTGCGCGGGGGACCAAATTTTAGTTTTTTTCCACCTACCTACCTTTAAAATAGTTAATATATTTTTATAGTGTTTTTAGCAGTTCTTGATTGCCAGGGAGCTATAAAAAGAATTCAAAAATTTGGAAATTGAAAATCTGGCCGGTTTTGGCGCTGTTACATACATTTTTGACTAAAAAGTAAAAAATTTTGAAAATTTGTATTATTCTTTACAAACTTATACAAGAAAAAATTATATAAACTGCAACAAAAGCGGTTTTATTGCGTTCCGAGACCGCACCGAATTTGGGATAAATTTGCCCCCCGCTAAAATCACCCCCACCGTTAACAGCCTAGAACTTCTCCAGCAATAAAAAACCAACAGGGCCAGGCAGCAACGACCGGAGCAGAGACACCTCAACCGTCGAGCACTCGGCGACGCGCGAAACGTCAGTCGCAGACGGCACAAAGATGCCCAGCGGCTTATCGGCGGCCCGTTTCTTCAGCGCGTACCTAGACACAAATTTTGCGTGGTCAACGCGCAAATTGAATCTACGAAAACCTGCTCACAGCTTCTCGGTGTGCTCGAGCACCGTCGTCACGCCGTAGAGGGTGTCCGTGGGGAGGGCGACGACGCCGCCGGAGGAAAGGATTCGGAATGCCTGGAAATTTTGTAAAGTATTCAAAAAACACGCCCTACCACTTCTACTATTTCATCCATCGTTTCGGTGGAAAGGCGCAACACTTTCGCCACGTGGGAGAGCGGCATCTTTGCGCTAAATAAAAGTGCAAGAAGCGATAACTCTTTACAGAGTTATTCATAATTTAAATATACAATAAATATTGCATCTTAATCTGATAAACGAAAAATTGAAAGCAAAAACCTTAAAGCCAGGATAAACACGTTGCAATCTTTGCTCTCCGCATAAAATACAAAGTAATGAACGTCTACTTTTACAGTCATTAATCACTTTTCGAGAGTACGATTTCATAAAGTTTATCACGATCAACTTCAACCAACAACAATAACAGACAACGATAACAGACACGAAGTTCGATGAAATTATTCGTCTTGCTCTGCCGGCTCGTCCACCATATGATTCGGTCGCTGGGGCTTGGCGTTGTTGTGCTAAACGGGGCGAGATATTGATCAGAAATCAAAACAAGGACGTACTATGATTCGGCGCTCCTCCTTTTTCTGCTTTGATGAGCGGATGACGCGCAGTTCGTTCGCTTGGCTAAAAGTGATGCAATTGGGTGCAAGCAAAAATGCGACTCACTTGTGCACCGATGACGGGACATGACGGTGACGCTGGATGCGCCTGATTTCCGGGTGTTCCTTGTACTGTTGGCGCAGCTTTTGCGCGTACTTGAGCGCCGCGTCTTCGCGTTTCGTTTTCTGAATTAAATGTGGATTTAAATTATGCAAAATATAAATAAAAACAAAAAAATCAAATTAAATCTTCAGTAATTTGGGCGACGCCAATTTTCTATATCAATAAAGAAAGGGTTTATGAAATGTTTTCGGTAACGGTTTCTTAACGAGGGGCGAGGCACCCTTAAGAAGGCGAAAAGTTTTATTAAATAAAAATCGTTGTAAATTAAGGTCTAGAGCTGAAAATCACCACATTAAAAAAACTTATTTTAATTTTTAACACTCTATCAGATGTCTGCCAAAAATAGTAGGATAACTTTTACAACACAAAATTCGTTTCCACCCCCGTAAAGCAACCTTTACCCAATTTTCTACTATTCCTGAACGTAGAACTACAAATTTCGAATTCAACTCTTAGGCATTTTTTTATATTGATATTTTTTATAAATTCAAGGAAATCCCCCCCCCCCCTGCTAACGCCAAAGAGCTTGCCCTAGAAGCCTTACCGGGCCCAATTTCTCGGCCGGATTCGACTTCCACACGCGAATATTCATCTCGTTCGAGCCGGAAAGGACAAATTTGTCGTCGGCCGAGTAGAGGACCGACAGGACGTGCTGCATCCGTTTTGTGTGGAACACTTCCCTAAAATCGGCTTTTCCACAATTCTGGAATGTTTAGACCGACCTCGAGCTCGCCGATTCGGCCCCAAATATCCTCATC
This sequence comes from Mesorhabditis sp. LJ9110, assembly GCA_038088335.1. Taxonomy (NCBI): domain Eukaryota; kingdom Metazoa; phylum Nematoda; class Chromadorea; order Rhabditida; family Rhabditidae; genus Mesorhabditis; species Mesorhabditis sp. LJ9110. Next base: position 212,482 of record JBBGBA010000075.1, read on the forward strand.
GTACGGTCAAAGCTGCCGGTGACAATTTCGCGGCCCGTGGGCGAGTAGGCCACATCGATGACGGCCATCGTGTGACCCTGGTGCACCTTTGTCGGCTGCTGCAGGTAGCGCATGTCAAAGGTGTAGGCACTGACAAAGAAAAACGAATAAAAAACTTAAATAAAATTACTTGTAGTCATCGTTGGCCACCGAGAACATGAACGGCTCCATGGGGTTCCAGGTGACCATGTTGGGGCGCAGCTTCATCGTAACCTAGCAAAAGCGCGTATTAAAGGTATCGAAGCAAGGAGTTGAAATCGGGAATCTATCCAACTCTCGAATTTGGATCTCGTCATAATCTCGAAATTTCAGAATACCGAATTTTGGAATATCGAATTTTCAGAATCTCGACATTGCCATAGTCCGAATCCACACTTGCACGCCTACGCCCCGTTTCTAGACTATGTAAATTTTGCCATACTGAAAATTCAAGGAGAATTCAAGGAGCTGAAAATGAAATCGCGGAAAAATTGGGAAAATCAACATCCTTTTCGTCAAAATAAATTCAAAATTTTTGAAATTTAAAAAATAGAAGTACCTTCTTCAAAGGCGTCTTTTGCCGAGTGTCCAACACGAAAATGCTTCTATCCAGGGTAAGGCCGACAATCACTGCTTCTTCCACTGGATTCGCGCGTGCACAGTGAATTGTGGACACGCCCAAGTTGTAGGTTCTGATTGGAGAATCCCTGAAAAATGGAAGAAATAAAAAAATAGCCCTTCTCTACTGACCTCTGAGGCCGCCAGACATTCACCGTGTCGCCGCTCGTCACGAATTCCACCGAGTTGGCGATATGGGAGACGGAGTGCGCAACTTCTAAAAACGACAGGAGAAATTAGCCTTTCATAAAGGCTACCATCAAGTGGAATACTGTGCACCGGCTCGTCCAATCCATCCTCTTCGCCTGTGATCGGGACCTGGAAAGAAGTACAAAAGAAGAAGAAGGGTAACTCACCCTCCAAATTTTTATCTGCGAATCGCTGCCGACCGTCACCATTTGTGTGCCCTGCGATTGGTCGACAGAAAGCCCTAGAGAAATGAAATAAATTGGGGGTTCTTTCGCATGATCGGGGGCAATACTTTTGCATTTCTTGAAATGTCTAGTAATTGAATAGGAAGAATCTTAATAACGCTTTCAGCAAACCTAAAATTATATTTGAACTAGAAAAGCTATCTAAACACTTAAAAAAAATGTTTCCCAAAGCAGAAATTTTGGTACCAAAAACGCCCTTTTTGGTCGAAAGACGATATTTTTTCAAAAATGTATAAAGTTTTCACGTTTAGGAATCGCAGAAAAATCCGTTTATTATTAATCCTTCTACTATTTATATTTAAAAATCTAGAACAAAAAAAAGTTCGTCCTGCCGATAATTCGAAAGACCAAATTCAGGACACCATACCATTTATCAACCCTCTGTGCGCTTGGATTGTCGAAATGCACGTCTTCCGCGGCAAATCCCAGATTTTGATCTGCCCATCACGAGCCCCGGATATGATCTGCCAACAAACTTGTAGTCTCTTAAAAAATGCAATACCGTCGACGATCGAAAAGGGTGATTGGCAAGCACATTTACACCTTCTTGATGCCCATCCAGTGAGGCGACGAAGGGCTTGGCAAAAACCTAAGAAAGCCCCTTGAAATTCAGCACCACAACCAACCCGCTCCAGTTTCGTGGCGTTCATCGCGCGCACATATTCCGTTTGCGTTTGGAACGGGTCCTTGTCAACATTGTAGTTACGCACCACTAAAATGCGTAGTGATAGGTTTAATCTGGCTTACATTTATGAATATCGGCATTTGTTTCGCGCTGATAGTCGTCCGGGTTTCTGGAGATCACCTTGACCTTCATGGTCGCCTGGAAAATGTTATATTTTTATTAAAGCTTGGATTTAAAACACGAGAAAAATTAGTATGTATGCGAGTTTCTCTAGTTTTTCCAACTTTGCAAAGTTGCACGCGGGGTTGCATTAGGCCCGGTAATGCCTGACTACACGGCGATGCGTTCGTTCGGACGAGCCGGAAAAATAAAGGTTGAAGCTCTTTTTCAAGGTATATCAAGCCATTTTAACTTGGTTTTTGAGCATTTTCGATAAAAATATGTTTATGCAAAAATCACAGGATATCAAGGTAAGTTTGTTGATGGTTTTAGTGAGTAGTTGGGCGGTATGGTGGAGGTGGAGGGCCGGGCGGGATTTGTTGGAAAGCCGGGGGCGGGTGGCCGTAGATTGGCATCTGAAATTAAAGGAATATAGGGATTAGGGTTAATGCTACCTGATACTGCTGCTGGTACAACGCGTTCAGCATCTCGGTCGGCGGGGCAAGCTGGAGATCGAGTAGATTCACTCTGGGCGCGGTAGGCGTGGGCCGCTTACTGGCGGGCGGGGCGGCTTCTCGCCGGCCGGCACCTCCACGGCGTCTGCCGCTTTTCGCGTGCTGCTCGGAGGCGAGGCGGAACTGCTCGGCGTGGGCCTAAAATCAAGAGAATAGTTGGTTCTTTCACATTATCGGGGGGGGGGGCATTTTTTCAGAAGCCAATGTTTTATAAATGTAGAGATGTTTCTAAACTGTTTTTTTACTATTTCTAAACGTAAAAATTTCACAAATTTTTGTTAAAAAAATAGTCATTTTCATCGAAAAATGGCCGAATTTTGACGTAAATTTCGACTTTGGAAACTTTTAGATAGTTTTGAAATCTGAGAATTTGGATTCTACCAAGACACTAATAAGAACTTCCCATTCATTTATTACGCATTTCGAGACTTATACGAAAAAAAATTGCTACCCCGAATCAAATAGCTTTAAGGTTTTAAGTCTACCTCTAACGCCTTTTCAGCGGCGTCCATTTCCGCTAGCTGCACGGTGCTGCCCACCCCTTCGGCCAATCGTTTGTCGCTGAAAAAACTTTATTTATTAGCAGCGAAAATCTACCGAAAAGATACAGTAACGGTGTACAGCCTCGTATTCGTCGGGCCCGTCTCGGAAATTTTTCTGAAAAGTTTTTAGGTAAATTAGTTGAAGCCGGATACCTATAGATCGGTATCGGGGCATCCCCGGGGCATCGTAGCGCTAGGCAGGCTTGTTGGAGCCGTGATTTCGGGTCATTCCAGTTGTCGTTGCGGATGAAGTACTAAAAAATTGGGAACTTTGAAAATTGAAATTCGCGAAACCTTGAGTCTTGGGAAGAAGCAAACTCGGCAGATCACTCGGCAATAGTCCCATCCTCGGTCAACGTAAACGGCACCGATGAGGGCTAGAAAAAAGATTTAGTTTTAGTTTTTAGCGATTTCAAGCATTTAAAATGTTTAAAAATTTGCGTTCAGTTAGTAAAAATCGCATATTATCGAATTCAGTTTGTCGAAAATTCAATGCGCTGAAATTTAAATTTACGCAACGTTTGAGATGAGTAATCGAGGTGAAAAAGACCAGGAAATTTCGAGAAAATGAATTCCGACAGAATGAAATGTCGACACGTGCAATTTCGACAAAATGAAATTTCGAAGAATAGTTTTCGACAAAAAGAACTAGTAAGAAACAGGTTTAACGAACCCTCAACGATATCCGCTTTATCCTTCGTTTTCAGGCTCGAATTTTTCTGGGATCGCCGCTGCGGCTCAATCAGAAACTCGACGAGGCCCAGGTCATCGCAGACGATCGACTACCATAAAAATATTTAGAAAAATTAAAAATATTACCAAAGCATTGTTCGAGACCAGACAAGTCCTCAAAAGCGACAGATGGCCCTCCTGATGGCTGGGGAAATGCTTGTAGAGGAAGTCGGAGACGATCAACTGCAGCACCGAGTCGCCGAGGAATTCGAGGCGCTGGTTGTGGCCTCTGAAAAAATAAAACTACAATAAAAATAAACGAAAAGCCTGGATACCTCGTTAAATCGTTCATCGGCACATTGCGTCTTGTAAAGGCCTTGGCGAGGAGGCGGATGTGTTGGAAATGGAAGCCCGACTGAAAAAAAACGAAATTTGTTGTCAAAAATTTTTAAAAACCTTTTCTTCGAATTCGGCAAGTTTCTGGAGCGTTGGGATCGTCGGGATGAGGTGACGATCAGTTGCTGGGTGTTCCACCTAGAAAAAAAATCAGAACTTTGTTCTTTCGCATTATCGGAGGTTAAGGATCAGAAATGCACGTTTAGAATAGCAAAAAAGCTTATAAAAAATTCCCCTTCTTATCAGAAAAATGGGATCGTTAGAAAAAAGTTGCCTCCTGATAACGGAAAAGAACGCGCAAATTAAACGTTTTTATTTTAGCAGCAATGAAACGTTAACTAAAATTTTGTGAAGTGTCATTGTTATTAAAACCTTTTTTATTCATAACCATACAGCTGCGTTAGATACCTTTAGCGGATGTTCCGGATAGTTGACCCATCGCTCGAGCATCACCGGGTCCTCGGCGAACATCACTTTTGCGTAAATTCTGAAGGCTTCGTATAAAAAGCTGCTTATTTCCGATACTATACCTATCACAATGCTCCACGCCTCCATCCAAAAACACCGCGGCCATGAAGGCTTCAAAGGCGTTGGCCATCGCGTGCTTCATATCCGCCTCGTGGCACAGATCACCGCCATGCGCGAACAGCATCCAGTGGTCGAGGTGAAGCCGCTAAATTGGAACTAACGTTTTTCTAAGCCTCTAAAATTTGGTCGATTTTCGAGAAAAAAGTGAAAAAATTTTCTATAAGTTTTTTTTTTGGGCTTTTTCAATTTTACGAAAAATAATGCTAGCAATTAATACGCTTAATTTTGCGCTGCTAGACGTTTCACCACCTAAAAATTCGCCCCCCACAATATTGCAAAAGCACCCAAAACATCAAAATTGTTGATACGACAAATTAAAAAATGACATTGTAAACGGGGAATTTCAAAAAGCTACAAAATCTGACCCCTGCCAACTGTGCCAGATTCCGGTTCTGTACAAGCGCCGTGCGATACGTCGCCAACCCGCCCTCTTGAAGACGCGGGAAGCAGAAGTAGAGGTGGACGGTTGTCATAAACTCCACAACGGCGTCGCCTGAAAATCTCTATTGCTCTATCATCAAATATTTTTCGATTTTCCAGTCACTAAATCCGTACCCAAAAACTCGAGCCGCTCATTCTGGCACATCACCGACTGCTCGATGCGCTTGCTCCCCTCGCGGGCCATCGTCTGCTGCAGCGTCGTGAGACCTAGGGGTACGGTAGATCATAAAAAGGCACAATCTCACCTTTCCGCCGTCCGCTGGCCGGTTGCTTCCGGTTGGCTTCGAGGGCTTGGCCGCGTACCCGGATTCCGAGGTTGGCCTGGGCATTTCGGGCATGATCGGGATTTTGGCCTAGGATGCGTGGTGAGGTGTAAACCGGAGCTTACCGTAATTCTTGCGATATGACGAATGGGTGAAGGCGAGCTCGATGAGGGTGCGGTCCCGGAAGTGATAGCCGATTTCGGATTCGAGGGTCTGAAAGCAAAGGCTTTCTGAGAGAGAGAAAGAGAGAGAGAGAGAGAGAGAGAGAGAGAGAGCGACAAAAAACTCACCGCAAGAGACCAGTGATACCGGACATGATGCATGGCGAGCACGACGTGCAGCGCGTAGTGGATCATGTCACAGCGCAGCCCAGTGTCCCTGTACCCATCTATGTCGAGCAGCACTTGCTTGTCTCGTCGCTGAGCGCTAAAATACAAAATTTCCTAAATACCTCCGCTTTTCCCTACCTCTCATTGTCCAATCTTGCTATTTCACTCTCGAGCCGTGCGGCCAGTTCTTTTTCTTCCTAAACGCATAATGATGAAGCGTGCTTAAAAATGAAGTCATACGGTCGTTGGCGCAACTTTTCGATTCCTGAACATCTTTCGAATCCTCGCCAGCCGCCGCACGGCTTTTTGGTACTCTGGGCGCCCATGAAGCGTGTAGGCGGTGGGCCTAAATCGGAGAATTTACATTTTCGGTTTTATCGCAATGCCTACACTTTTTTCTTAGGACCTAATTTTTCAAATTAAATTTTAAAATGTCTTATTACAAAATTCTTTAATTTTCAAAATTACCTCTGAGCAAAATGCGTGACTTTCCAGTTGACGGGCGTCTCGCCGGTGACGTCGACGAGATCTATGCGAAGCGCGGTCGGGCGCTAAAAAATAGATTTGCGACCTTTTTATAGTCTACCTTGGTCGGGTCTATGACGATTCGATCGCGGACCGAATACTTGGTGCGCCCCAGAATTTTCTCGTCCAATTGTGCGGGGAGCAGGCTCCGCAGCGGGGTGTTGAACTGGGCGATGTAGTTGGACAGCACGAGGGCGAGCGGCAGGATGCGGGGGCTGTCTAAAAACACGTTTTAAAGCAGTGAATACCCCTATTTTAGGAAATGAATTAGATAAATAAAAATAATTCGTCTAGAGACCAAATTCAGGTCAGAATGCTAAAAAGATACCTTAGAAGGGAAATTCTTAGAATTATCTAGAACAATCTCTAGAAAAAAAAGCATTTTTTAGCTTAAAAAATCTCAAATTTTCGATCCACATCACGTCAAAAAATTAAAATAAAAATCGTTTGGAAAATTAAAACAAAGAACCAAAATATGATTTCTTTAACAAAACTAAACTAAAGTTAAAAAGCCTCCAAAAATTTTTATGATTAAATAACTAATGGCATAGACATTCCAACGAATACCTACTATTTACTGACTATTTTAACTTATAAATCCACCTCCTCGATCTCGATTAATATAGCGTGGAGCGATGTGGTAGATTGAGCACGAGGTGTCGGCCGTAGTGCCGCGAGGGTAGCGCCATTCGTCGAGAAACTCGAAGACATCGTCGAAGAGGTAATCCCGAATCAAATCCATCTCGTAAACGGTTCCGATCTAAATCCGGATCTAAACAACGAAACCCTCCAATCACCTTCAAATCGTCGTCCTCCTTCAAAAACTCGAAGGTTGCCTCTCCTTGAAAGTCGGTGACCGGCATTTTGGGTAGCGGATCGGGCAGCGGTTTGTGTAGGTAGATCGAGAAGCCCTCGAGCCGGTACCTATAAGGTTAGGTTCTGGACTTTTAATGGGGGGAGGGGACGAAATTTTCCCTAGTAGTTTTGTACTGCCTTCCTTCTATTGCAAAATGAACCATTTTGAAGCAGCCAAAATTGTTTTGCAGATATAAAAAGCTTATAAAACATAAAAATTTTTGATAAAAAATGTATGAAAAATGACGAAAAAAGGTACAAGCCTTCGAATTTTCAACTTTTCAAAAATTTTTAATGAAAACTACTAAAAGGCTACAAAAATAAATTATATATGAACAAAAGGCTAAAAATCCCCCGCTAACAGTCCAGTGCCAAAAATTATCTATCCAGCATATTTCCTATCCTTACTGTCGATCCTCGTGCACCAGGGCTCCCGGATTTTTCAGCTGAATTGTGGGCAGTGGCGAGAGACTTAGCAGGTAATGGTGAAGCTTTGAATTGCTAGAACACAAAAAGAATATTTTTAAAGCATTTTCTCAAAACCTGCTACATTTCGGGATCGCCGTCTCACCCGCAAAACAACCATGTCGAATCCCGGCCTTCGCGGCGTTGATCGAGCAGCGACAGAGGGGCCCGTCATTTGCCTAAAAAACCTTTTAGCATGTATTAACTTTTCGAACTTTTGAGAAGCCTGGAAAAACCGACTTGTCCAGTTTCGTTGAAAGCAATTTCCGGGGAAACGGCGGCCGGGTGATTCTTCTTTCGTGCAACCTAACACGGAAATTTTAGTTTTTGACTCGGGAATTTCCTTGTCGACTTTAAAATCCCGTTTTAACGAGCTACCTCTCTTTCAATGCTCGATTCGGCTGAGCTCTCCGAAGCATCGTCTTCCTCAGGCTCCGATTGGTCGGACGAATCGTAATCGGAGCCTTGTCCGCCTGAAAAAATGCATAAAATAAATATGTATCAAAAACGTGCGCGTTTCAATTAATATTATTTACTTCGACTCACATTTACACTTCAAATGCATCGAGGGTGATGGTGGGCGCGGCACATCCGGGCGATCCCTTCTAGCCGCTTCACAGACCTTTTTGACCTCGCGCTCGAATCTATCCAAAAATGTATAATTTCAAAAAGCTGCCTACTTTTCGGCAATTTGTTGACCCAAATATGTAGGCAGCGTTGCGCCATCTTCATTCTTCAAATAACGCTCAGCATTGACGAGAAAACACCTAAGTCCCGGAAATCGGGAAGGTCCAAAGGAAACATACCTTTCATTAACGGCCCTGACCTTCATCGCCTCGCCGTCAATGTGCGTCTCCGTGTTCTCGAGCTCGGCGCCCCATTCCTCGTCAAAATTCGCGAAATCTTCTTCGGTCAGACGGCAAAACCCTGTTGAGAAAGATAATGATGTAGCCGATTTTAAGCTTACCGGCTTCTTTCTTTTCCTCGATGCCATCTTTCGAATTCCCCGCATCTTCCGCGCCGCCCTCATCATCCGGTGGCGGGGGTGGAGGTGGGGAAGATGGAGGCGGAGGCGGTGGGCTTTCCTAAAACACAAAAAAAACCGGTTACAACATTTTTCTGGCTACCTCCTTCCTCTGCATTTCCCGTCTCAAACGCGCCTCCTCGCTGAGAGCGTACAAATTGGTGCCCAACGATTGCTAAAATCAATTTTGATAAGGTATTGTATACTTCCAAACCTGATCACTTGTCGTCTCGAGTTCCACCTTACGCTTGCGTTTCCGTCGCTTTTTCGAGTCTTCCGTCTTTTCAGGGCCTTCATCACTCGGGGCTTGGGGCGCCGCTGATGACGCTAAAACCAAAAGTTCCAAATGTTCGAATTGCCGGACCTTGATACGGCTGTCGGGGTAGGTTGACTTGATATGTCTGATGAGGGGCCGGATAGACTGGTTGATAGCCCTAAAATTACTTGAACATCTTGCCAATTTGGTTTGAAAACCTGTTGCGGGTTGAAGGGCATTGGTAGTTGCTGGAACGACGGCATAACGGGTGGCATTTGCTACACAGCTATGTATTTTAAGCTAAAAACAACTACCGGGTAATAATTATTGTCCATCAGTCCCGGGATCGGACGTGGCGGCATTTGGTTGTTTCCGTTGTATCTTCTAAAAAACATCCGATGCCATCTATTTAGCTGTACTTACTGGCCCTGCTCGCCATATCGTCGATTCATGGCAACCTATCGTCTAGTCTTAGCTACTGCCCGCTAGCGTCTTGTAATTGTCGTCTCATAAAACATCTGTCGTCAATGACCTTCTAAACCTTATCGGATTTTCTTTTCTTTCTTCACTTTAATGCGCCGTTTAGCCACCAGAGCACAGTTACTCGTGTATTTTGACAAATATTTTAATCGTTCACTCGAATCCGCTAAACTTTTATTAAACCTCAAAAAACGACAACAATAACAACAGCACTCAACAAAATCAACAAAGCAAAATCTATAAAATGCGACCCTTCTTGCGCAGCTTGTCCATCTTCCGCTTCTTCACGTCGTCCTTGCGCTTTTGCAGGTTAGTGTCGCGCTTGTCTTGCTTCTTGGCTACTTTTTCCTAAAAGAAAGGAATTCGGGAACTAAATTGGGAAGCCGACCTCAACAGCAGTCGTCCGCTCGCCCCACTTCTTCTTCGTGCGATCCTTCGTCTTTTCCTTCCGCTTCACCGCCTTCTTCAGCAGGTCTACGTTGTCCTAAAATAAAATAAACAGCTGAGTAATAAAATGTCCACTTACACGGACTTTCTTCCCTTCAGTCTGCTGCAAAACCTTTTTCCACTTGATCGATTCCTCAATTTTCTCGGCCTTCTCGGGGTTTTTGGTTCTAGAAAGGGATCGGTAAAAATTATTTTTGTCAAAATACCTAATCGAATCGATCCTCTCTTGCCGCTTCTCCGCCTTTTCGAGCAACCGCTTGAAGTCCTTGCCGGTGAACTTGTCGCGCTTCTCGTTCTTCGTCAGCGGCTAAACACAACATTTCACATTCCAAGCGCATCGTTACCTTGTCGGCGTTTTTAACCAGGAAATCGAGTTTGTTGAAGCTAAACTCAGGGTCCGTGGCCTTTGGCGCTTCCTTCTTTACATTCTCCAGCTTCACTGGCGCCTTGGTTGTGTCGGCTTTCGCGGCGGCTTCAGGTGCATCGGCGGCGGGCTTGTTTTCCTTCTCATCGGCACGTCGTTGCTTCAGCTTCAGCTTTGACATTCGACGCTTCAACTTCCGCTCATTCTCGAATTTAACGGGATCCTTTTTCCCTCTTCGGGCCACTGAATCCCTTGTAAAAAAGCTAGATCAAGCGTACCTTTCAACCCTTCCAGTTTCTCTTGCAATTTTTTAAGTGTAGCTTCGCGGGTGGCATTTCGATCGATTGTTCCATCACTGTTCTGAAACAATTAAAGTCAGCTAACTAATTGAAAGCCCCACCTCGATTTTGATGAGCTTATTTTCAGTTGCCGAAGCACCAGCCGCTCCCTTCCGCTTCATGTGCTTCCCACCAAATTTGCCCTTGCTAAATGCCAAAATACAGCACAAAACGGTGATAATACCCATTGATTTGCTGCAGCTCTTTATCAACGTCTTCTTCATCATGGGATTCCTCTGAAGAGTCGCCATCGTTGATTTTCAGTTGCGAAATTTTCTGAAAAAAAATAATGGTATTCATCTTGGATCGCCAACTACCTGTTCGGCCGATGTAGGGACCGCATCGGAAGTGTCCATTTCCTCCGCAACCTCAGGCTTGGTTTTCTTAGCCTTGGACTTTTCCGGCTTGCCCTTCTCCGTTGGCTTTTCGGGGACCTTAGCAGACTTTTCGACGCTTGCTGCCGCTTTCGAGCTAGTGGCCTTAGCGGCTGGTTTGGCCTCTTCTGGCTTTGCAGCGGAGGCGGGCTTCTTCGGCTCTTTCTTAGCTTCAGCCTTGTTTTCCTTCGAGTCTGCGCCCTTCTTTGGCTGGGCTTTCTCGGGTTGCTTTGCCTAAAAGGTCGATAGATTATCTCAATCTTTCGAACAAACCTTTTCAGCCTTCTTCAACGCTTGCACATCTGGCTTGCGTGCTTCCGTATCCTTGAACTCTGTTTGATCGCGCATCCAGCCTATCACCTCGCTCACCTGGCAATATGGCTTAAGACATACAGAAAAGGCATACCTTCTTTGGCACTACACCCAGTGTTTTTGCGAGCTGGTGTTTGCGCTTCTTCGATGCCTTCTTTTGTTCCTCTAAAAAATTGTGAATTTTTGACAAGAAATTATTCCTACCCTCAGGCATCGCCTCGGAGACAGCTTGGAATTTTCGCTCCTTCAGCTTTTCGAGGACATCTTCGGCAAAGCCCCAGTTCTTAAAAAAAGAGTAAGCTTTGTTGTAAGGAAAAGAAAAATTACCTCGACCGGAATCCGGTCACAAGCGTCCCGAACTGCTAGCAAAGTTGCGCGAATCTTCTCAATGTCGGCGCTCATCTGGAAAAGGTTTTGAATAAATAAATAATACAAATTAGTTCTATAGAAGGAACTTTTCTAAAGAAAGAAACAATTTTTAGGTTTTCAATTGAAAAATGGGGAAAATTCATCGCAGAGCGGCGCCTGGGTAGCGTCGTCCGGAGTAGCCCCGAGTACTCACTTGCCCTTTGGTGTGTTTGTGCAAAAAGGGCCTTTCACAATTGTTTTTCAACTTGTGCACTCGCAGTTGGCCATCATATAATGGAGAATATCGGTTTTTCGGCACAGCCTCCGGCTTTAGTAGCTGCTCGTAAGTCCCGGAAGTCACTTTAACCCCCGAATCGTAGGATTTTCACACATTACGATGCTCGGATTTCTGCTCTTCGCCACGGTCCTCTTCATCTACTACGTGTATAAGCGAGCGAAAATGTGGGTTTGAGAGTTCAAATCGTTGAGCATGGCAAAGTGCCACGAAAATCGATGGTTTCCGGAGGGCTTGAGCTTGTTTTAAAGGGGTCGTGACAGGGGGCGAGCCGACAAAGTCGTGAAAGTGTTGTCGTTTAGTAGTAATGACGTCATTAATACGTAGAGAACCTGGATTGGCTGATTTTAACTTTTAAAAGCTCTCCCAGCTGCAGAGATTGGCGATAAATCGAGACTTTGCGATAACCATACCTAGTAACTATACCTTTCCTATTTACAAAATTTTTTAGTTTTTTAATCAAGCATTTTTGGTCAACTTTTGCGGCTTTCTCTAGATTTTTGGAACCTGTTTAAGTTTAGCAAACGGAACGAGTTATTATGCGCCTTGTTTTCAAGCTAGGTGACATGCCGTTCGATTGATAGCCTGATAAAATGCGCTAATTTTGAGCATTCTTTTGATTATATTTCTCGTTCTTACTTTTATTACTTTTGTAAGACTTTCGGCATTATTTACTTTTGCTTTGGGAAATTTTTGCTGTCTTTGCCATGATTCTCGCCTTTTTATCACTCCTGGATCCCGGACAAACCCCGGCTTCCAAAAAAATAGCTGATTGTGCAGAAATTTTTCCCTAATCCCCCCTCTACTTCGTTCCTTGTACCCCTATCTTTGCTCGGGCAGCCCAAAAAAGAGATGGCTGGGGGCGCCACTTTCCTTGAGGCAGCTTTTCCCGCCTTTCCTGTGCGGCTTCTCCCCTTCCCCAGGTTATTCGACCACTGCGTCACCCTCAAAGATAAGCGAGGAAGAGGAGGGGATTGTTTTCGTAGTCGAGCACCGTCTCCACCGCGTAGGGATCGGTGGGGGGTTCGACGAGCCGGGCGTGACACGTGGGGGGCGGGAGCGCCAAGGGATCTAGGGCGTCAGTTCTGGTGGCGACGGTGGAACGAAGCCCCCGGATTTACAAGACCATTATTTCGGCTACAACGCGTGCTTCTGTAACTTTTGCTCGTGCCCCTCTAGTTTTTTCTCCTGCTCGTGTTTCTTTCGTGGAGGTGCAACTTTTTTAGCGGGGGGGGGGGGTTCAAGGAACTTTTGCACTGTTTTTGAGCATATCCTTGCCTAGACACAAACTAAAGTGTAGTTATATAGTTAATTTCCGATCTATAACATCATTAAAATTTGATTACAGACCCCAAGAATCCAAAATTTTGACTAGTTTTTGTATAAATATGTTTTTATAGCGTTTTAGTAGTTTCCGATCGATAAAACATCATTATTTCAGTTTGAATCCCGAGTTCTCCGAGTCGACAATGTTCTTTCGGCCGCCCAAACGGCGCATTTCGTTGGTTGACGCCGAGTTGACGTTACGCCCGGAATGCGTAAAGGTTAGTGACGTGAGGGGCTTCCTAAAAGCATGTGATTTTAATTCGGTATTCGTTTATTACTTTTTTTGATGCTCAGAAACTGCCAGGTTTGTTCTACAAATGCTTCATTTGTTTTTAACAATCTGTTAAAAAAATTAAAGCGCCGAAAACTAAATTTTCCTTTTTTTCAAAAAAGGCCTTTTTTGATAATTTTTACGGCGCTGCGCGTAGAAAAACAAAGGGGTTTTTTCGGGGCAGAAACGGGCTTAGAGATTATTTTGTTTCTAAGAATTTTTGTAAAAAGCTCAAGCGCTGAAACATGGATAAGAAATAATTGAAAAATTTTAAAGTGCTAGACACTGTTTTAAACATTTTGAAACTTCTAAAATATCTAAAACTTGCAGCGCCTCTACGAAGCACGGGTATGTGAGGAGGTGGAGTGCCCGATTTGTTTCAGCGAGGCCAACCATGCTGTCATCACTGATTGTGGTCATATTTATTGTTGTAGGTCTTTTAGAAATGTGGTAGTTTGTATTTATTTAGCTTTTTATTTAGCTTTTATCATTTTATAGTTGAGTTTTATAGCTTAAATATCTTCAAAATTACAGGCGAGTGCATCCACCGCTTCTGGAAGCACAGCGCACCGCCGATCAAGCCGGTGCACTGTCCGATATGCAGGAATAGGGTGGGTTTCCCAAATTCTCTCTGCTAGTCTGCCTGAGAAGACGGTTTTTCCCAAATTGTCTCGGCTTGCCTGCCTCAGAGGGCTGTTTTTTCCTGATTTCTCTCTGCTAGCTTGCATGACCGATTTCCTATATTCCCTGCGCTAATCGGTCCCTTTTGATTTTCTCATTGCTCTATTCGCTACTCAAGCCTGAGTTGAGCTCGAACTCCTGTGCTCGCATCGGATCCGGAATTGTCTCTGCTAGTCTGCCTGAGAAGCGCATTTTCCTAAATTCTCTCGGCTAGCTTGCCAGTTCTGGTATTACGATTTCCCGAATAATCCTCGCTAGTTTGCCAATTTTAAGTTTACAAATTCCAGGTCCGTCTGCTTCTCCCGATCGCCTGGGGCGGCGAGTCGTCAAACTGCGAGGTTGACGAGGATTTGAAGAAAAACGACGACCTGCTAAACGATTATAATTCTCGATTTGTGGGCACGAGAACGGTAATTTTTATCTTATGTAATTTTATTTTGGATAGACTTGTCAGTCCCTTTACAACGCCAAAATTTCCAGTGGGTCGACCTGCTCCACGACGTGCCCTCGGTTGTCCATTTTTCGTTTGGGAATTTTTTTGAAGGTAAGCAAGGTTAAAAATTTTTTTTGAAGAGAGCCATGAGCTACAGAATACAAAAACCAACTAAATTTAGGCCTCGGATTATTGTCCCAGATCCGGACCGTCTTCTTCCTGGCCGTCATTCTGTTTCCGCTCGTACCATCGTCAGCGTTTTCACAACGTAAGTTCGAAATTTTGGTGCAGAGGGCAGGCCAGCAGCGATTCTTTAGGAAATGGCAGGCTAACAGAGATTCTTTGGGAAAGGGCAGGCTAGCAGAGATTCTTTAGGAAAGGGCAGGCTAGCAGAGATCCTTCTGGCAAAGGCAGGCTAGCAGAGATCCTTCTGGCAAAGGCAGGCTAGCAGAAATTCTTTAAGATCCTCTAACCTGTTAATGAATTCAGAGCTCTATTCCGTGATCGGCCTCATCGACGACCTGTTCGTGTTGGCCATAATCGTGTACTACTGTGGCCGCGAGGTCCTGGAGCGATTGTCCCAAGACGACGCCGACGACTGGCCCACCGTTCGCCGCTTTTCCCAAGCCGTGCGGGGGTTGTATTGATTTTTGAATGTGTTTACTGGATTTTAATGTACACTACCGTACCCCATACGGGCTATACTGTAGCCAAAAATGTACATATTTGCACAAACTACCCCCGCAAAACATATGACTTCGAAACCGGGTCCAAACAGTGCCTAATGAGGCTATTTTGTGTCTTCTTGCTGCTCTTTCCATTTCCTCTTTCGGGTATGCTTTTTGTGATTTGTGTAGGATTACTGTAATTTTTCTGTTTTTGTGGTGTCCGGACTTCCGGGTTTACTGTGTCATTGCTGCGAAATAAAGTGTAAGAATTTCCAG
This sequence comes from Mesorhabditis sp. LJ9110, assembly GCA_038088335.1. NCBI lineage: Eukaryota > Metazoa > Nematoda > Chromadorea > Rhabditida > Rhabditidae > Mesorhabditis > Mesorhabditis sp. LJ9110. Next base: position 227,820 of record JBBGBA010000075.1, read on the forward strand.
AAATTGCCTTACAGTAAAAACACGAGAAATGATGGGGGCAACATTTTAATTTGATTAGGAGTGGAATTTTGGTCACGAAAGGGCACAGAAATAGAGAGAGAGAGCGAGAGAGGCGATAGAAAGAAAGAGAGGGACAGCAGAGAAAGCGAGAGAAAGAGCACAAGTGATAGAGAGCGAGGGCAGGCGTGAGAGAACGAATACGAGAGGTAGAGCGGGAAAGAGAGAGAGAGAGAGCGAGGGAGAGAGCGAGAGAGGCTTCCGCGTCCCTTTAAAACAATCTCACTGGGTTCCGTAGTTCTCAGTTCCCAACAACCCGCCAAAAACCTGACAAAACCCCGATCAGACCGTGCGCTCAGCGAACGAACCTCGGAAATGTATATTTTGTGACGGTCCAACAACGTAAAAGTCATGCTCCCGTTTTGTCGGCGGATCTCTTTCCTTTTCCAGGCCGCTCAGTTTTTCTCTCACTCATGCTCCTCTGCTCTAGGCCGGTGATCAGAGCGGTGGGGCGTGCGAACTGTGCATTGTGACAATCGCATTTATATATAAGGGTGCCGGCTAGGTGGAGACGGATCTTCCTTTGATTATTGGGGGTTTAGGAATTCGTGAATTGGCGAAAGTTACCTCATGCTCGCTAGTCGGGTCTCCTCCTGGTTCACGCTCTTTCTCTTTCTCTCTCTCTCTCTCTCTCTCTCTCTCTCTCTCTCTCGCTCTCCCGCGTTCTTCATAATTTCCACGACCAATTACGCAATATATTTCCAAGTCTCCAGCTCATCATGGTCGCCCAAGACCTTCAAAACGACGAGAACCTCGTCGACACCGCGATCACATGGGGAATGGTGGAGCAAGACCTTCAGAAGCAGCTCAAGTAGGCTTGGAAAGCAGCTTCGGAAGATTGGGATTTGAGGACGAACGCGAGAACCGGGCCCGGTCGAGCTGTTCGGATTCTAAATGGCGGCTACGTGTCGAAGACGTGCTTTGTAACTTTCGACTGGACGGAGGATAGGGAGAGGTATAAGATCTCTTTATCTTTCTATCAGTCTCTCACTCGCTCGTTGTTGCATACTCTTGCTCTCTCTCTCTCTCCCTCTCTCTCTCTCTCTCTCTCTCTCTCTCTCTCTCTCTCTGGCTCTTTCTCTATTAACTTTGCAGTTTAGACTCCCCGCTGAAGGAGTCATGAAAATCACATCAAGCGCCGGCATGAAGCTGCTCTCAAAAATCAACAATGCCTTCGAGCGGTTCGATGAAATGGCCACTTGCGTAGGTCATTTTGACTTTTCAGTTTTGGGCTATGAGCAGAAATTCATTAAAAAACCTGACCGGCAAGCTAGCAGAGACAATTTCGGAATTTTTCACCATTTGCACACTTTTCAGATGGGCAACACCGAGTTCAACTTCCTGCAGCACGCCGAGGCGAGCGGGTTCGCCTCCGAGGTGCCGGTGTGCCGATTCATTGGGGGACGACTGTTTGGGGTGGATGGGATTGAAGCAGGTGAGAGAGAGAGCGAGAGAAGGAGAGAAAGAGAGAGACAGAGAGGGAGAGGGCGAGAGAGACAGAGACAGAAATTTCCAAATTTCAGGCTACACCATCCTCGAAGCCATCGACGACATCCACAACCTGCACGTTTTTGACGAGCTCTCCGAGTACTCTACGATGGAGGGCGTCCAGGTTTTAGCCCGGATCGCCGCTTACTGTATGTTTAGAGGCGTAAATCGTAGCGTAACGTAATTTTCAGCCCTCAGAAACCCGGAGGGAGCACGTACCTTGTCGGAAAACGATGTGTTCGACGAGTTTTTCAGCGATTTCATACGACCGGAAGTGAGTTTCAGAAGCTAAGCCTAAGCCCAAGCCCAAACCGAAGCCTAAGCCTAAGCCCAAGCCAAAAACAACCGTTTCCAGAAGCTCGAAAACGGCTTCGTGCACCTCGAGGAACGATTCCCGGACAAACTCCGAGAATTGGAAACGATAAAGACGCAGATGAAGCACTTAAAGTCGGTCGGCACCTTCAAGCGGTTTATGGATGCCACTTGTGGGTTTTAAAGGGATTTTCAAGTTTCCTAAGCTTCAGATAAGCTTAAGCTAGGCCTAAGCTCAACCTAAGTTAAGCCTAGGCCTAAGCCAAGTCTAAGCCTAAACTAAGCCTAAGCTAAGCCTAAGCATCTTCCTAGGTAAGTTCCCGATCATCGTCCACGGCGATATGTGGCCTGGGAATATTTTGTGGCAAAAGACTGAGGATGGAGATTATGGAATCCGGGTGGTGGCAGATTGGCAGGTACGAGAGAACGACAGAGAGAGAGACAGAGAGAGGGGGGAGAGAGAGAGATACAGAGGGAGAGAGAGTGAGACAGTGAGAGCAATCCATTATTCTATTATTCTAATTCCAGACAACCCACCTTGGCAACCCCCTGGAAGACTTGACGCGCTTCCTCTCGACGTCACTGAGCGCGAAGGACTACAATGAACGGTATGACACTCCCAAAATCACCCTTTTTCAAGCTACCTATTAAAGTCACTATCAAAATTAAGGACATAACCAGGGTTGAAAAGCCGCTTCGCGACTTTTCAACCCTGGCCCGTCCAACCCCATAATATTCTTCGCTCTGCACAGGTCTCTCAGAATGCCCTGCATTGAAAAAAATGAAAAACGCCCCTCTCTCGCATTATATATAGGCTAACGTCACTTCCGGAGTATGCTAATTTTTCCTAACAAAGAGATCGGCCGATTTTGCAACAAAAACTTAATTTTAATGTCGAAAATAGCAGAATTTGCAACATTTGATATGCGTGCACTCATCCCAGAGCCATTACGCACCTAATGACGTATCATACGTCGCTATAAACCCTTCCCTTCTTGAGATATCTTCCGGACACCCTGACGGAAGTTGCATGCAAAGTGGCACACACACACACACTAACACACAGACACTATTTTTTTATATATAGTAGGATTTCCAGACGAGACCACTATCTCCACGCCTACTACGACACCTTGACAGAGCTGGCATCCGGTTGCGAGCTGCCGTGGCCTACTTTTGACGAGGTTTGCCATAACTCTGGCGTAGATCGTAGCTGTAGTATTCCCCAAAGAATCTCTGCTAGCCTGCCTGACCCCAGCAACAAGTTCTAGCTGGTCGAATGCTACGAGAAGGTCTTCACCCTAATCGTCATCAACTGGAGCCACGTCTTCTTGCAGACGCTGTCAGAAGAAGTGGTCGTCGCCAGCTCAGGTGAGTTTTCCGAGCGGTGTAAAGGGACAGGGATGTACTGAAGTCTTAAACCTAGGCTGGGGCTCAAGCTTAGGCTTTGGCTTAGGCTTGGCGTACGCTTAGGCTTAGGCTTTGGCTTGGGCTTAGGCTTGGCTTAGGCTTAGGCTTAGGCTTTGGCTTAGCTTAGGCATAGGCTTGGGCTGTGACTCAGGCTTAGGCTTAAGCTTAGGCTTTAGCTTATTGACCTTTCTCACCACGATCCTAATAAGTTCAGAAAAAGAAGGCGCCGCCCGTCTAGAGATCCTGCACGCCAAATACCGCAATATGTTCGACCGGGCGGCTTGCTATGTACAAAAGTGGGACGTGTAAATATGTGTGAAACGGACTGGTGGCTTTAAAAAAGTGTCTATTAATGCTTGAATAAATATCTAATATTTTGCCGCCTTTGAGCAACAGAGATTCCACATTGAAACTCCGCAACATCGCTCGAATCGTCAATTCCAACAGGTTCAACTCGTTAAGCGGCCAATTTACCCGGGATTTTCGCATTTTTGGGTGCTCTTTTTTGGGCTCAGTATGGTCTGGGGGAGTGCGGGTCGGCACCCATGTGAGCGCAAAATTGGCACCAGAAAACCGTGCAGCCTGGAGTCCGCTTTGCACCTCTTTACAGGGCAGACTAACTACAGACCGACCGCCCTCCAATCCCATTCAGCCATGTTAGACCAAGGCCAATCGCTTGGGCAAATAGCGCAGAAACTTCAGTTGCTTTGATTGGCCAGCCTTTTCCTACAGAATCTCTGCTAGCCTGCCCTTTCCCAAAGTATCTCTGCTAGCCAGCCCTTTCCTAAAGATTCTCGGCTAGCCTGCCCCTTCCTACAGAATCTCTGCTAACTTCTAGCGTCCAGGATCAGGAATGGTGGCCGAAACCCTCGACCCGAACGAGCGAATCGTGGATACGGTAGTGACGTGGGCGATTGTAGAAGCGGATCTTCAGAAGCAATTCGAGTACGTTAGCTTGCTGTAGTCAAGTTTTTGCCTCTAGTACCCTCGCGAAAATCGGGCCGAAGCGAGAGGCACGACTTCTGAATGGTGGCTACGTCTCGAAGACGGCACTGCTCACTTTTGATTGGTCGGAGGAGGTGGCGAGGTGATTTGACTTGAATCGACAAGAAGATGACTTAGCCTTAGCTTACCTTCGGCTTAGGCTTATACAGCTTTAACCCTTCAGGCTCCCAAAAAACGGCGTGATGAAGGTCACTTCAGCAGCCGGGATGAAGGCCATTTCCGACCTGAACGGCTCGTTCGTCAACTTTGAAGTGATGGCCACGTCGGTACGTCGATTGTTTTAAGGCGCTAAACGGCATTTTTTTAGTTCGGCGACACCGAGTGCAACTTTCTAAAGGTTGCCCCAAAGGTCGGGTTCAGCGCCGAGGTACCGGTGTGCAGATTCATCGGGGGCAAGCTGTTCGGGGTGGACGGGGTGGAGGCAGGTGGGTAAAGCTTGTTAGGCTTAGGCTTAGGCTTAGCTTAGGCTTAGACTTAGACTTAGGCTTACTTCCTCTAGGCTACACAATCATGGAGATGGTAGAGGGAGCCCATTACCGTCACGTCTTCCACATCCTCTCCGAGGCCCCAATGGTCGAGGTTATGCAAATGCTGGGCAGGATGGCGGGATACTGTAAGTTTTTGCGGTCCCATCCCCGTTTTTTAGGATTATTTTACCATTATTTTAAATTTCTGATTTTTCAGCCCTACGCCACCCAAACGAAGCCCGAATGCTAGCCGAAAATCGAGTTTTGAAGGCTTGGGCTTAGATTCAGGCTTCGGGCTTAGGCTTAGGCTTAAGATTGGGCGTAGGCTTGGGCTTAGGCTTAGGCTTAGACGTAGGCTTAGGCTTAGTATTAGACTTAGGCTTAGTCTTAGGCTTAGGCCTAGGCGTCGTCTCAAGCATACAAAGCCTGATTTCAGACGACCCATTTGGGGAATCCGCTAGAAGACTTGACAAGGATCCTATCGACTGGCTTGAGCGCTGAAGACCACAGAAATAGGTAACAAAAGTTTCAAAAAAAAACCCCAGAAAATTCAGGAGGGACTTTTTCCTGAATATTTTCTACAATACGATGGAGGAGGAAGCGGATGGGAAGGAATTGCCTTGGGAGAGTTTCGAAGAGGTGAGGAGAGAGGAAGAGGGAGAGAGAGAGAGAGAGAGAGAGAGAGAGAGAGAGAGAGTAAAACAAAAGAACTCTTTCAGCTGGTCGAACAGTATGAAAAGATCTTCCCTCTCATTGCCATCGTCTGGGTACCGCCCTTCATTCTTGTGCTCACTGATGAGGTCGTCATTGGAGGTGGAGGTAGGGAACTTATGGAACGCTAAGCCTAAGCCTAAGCCTAAGCCCAAGTCTAAACCTAGTTGCAGGAGAAGAAGGTGAAGCCCTATTGCCCGGATTCTTCGCCAAATACGAGAATATCATCGCCGAAAGTGCCGAATACATCCTCAGATGGGGCCTCGATTCGGAGTGAAAACGCCAAGTCACGCTCTATTTCTGGCTTTTTGTGTTTTGGAATAAAGATATAACTGAACCGTGATGCTTCTCTCTCTCTCTCTCTCTCTCTCTCTCTCTCTGTCTCTCTCCCCACCCTCTCTCTCTCTCTCGCTTTCTCTCTCTCCTATTGAAAAATTTCACCTCCGAAAAACCCGTACCTAGACAAATTCCGGGCCCATCCCCCTTCCGATCTAGTCAAGGCCCTTAAAATTCGACAAAAAGGGCCCCGCCGCCCTTTACGACCAAAAATAATTGGCTTTTTCACGCGGCCAGCCGGCAATGGGTGTGATAATCTCGGTGTGAATAGGCTGATCGCGGAATTTCGGGGCTGGGGCGCGACAAGGAGAAGAGCTTGTTTAATAGCTTCCTGGGCGGGGAGAGATCGTTAGATTATTAGGGTGTTTCGGGACCCGGAACAGGGGGCTAATTGGTCGCCGCCTAGATCAGTTTCGAACGTTGTGAGATGGGAATCAGAAAATTTTAGCATATTTTGTAATTGTTGTAACGTTATGACGCTTTTTAGGGTTTAAAAATTTCGTAGTTGTTCCCTATCTACCTCACTCCCACTCCCCCTCTCTCCCAAACTGTCTCCATCTAAACCGTGCTCTGCCTCTCTCTCTCGTTCTCTCGCTCTCTTCGCTCTCACTCCATCTGTTTCTTTCTCTCTTTCTCTCTCTCTCTCCATTGCTTCTCACTCCCTTTCTATCGTTTTCTATCTCGCTTCAACTCTCTATTTCTCTCTTGCTCTCTCTCTCTCTCTCTCTCTCTCTCCCTCTCACTTTTTCGCTCTCTCGTTCGCTCTCTCTTTCTCTATTTCGCTCTCTCTCGCTCTCTGTCTCTCTCTCCCTCTCTCTCTCACCATCTCTATTTCCAGCCTAAATGCTGCCCCGGATAGCAGCTACCCTGCTACTGTTGCTGCTCAAATTTGGCCTCTCCAATGCCGACATCATCAGGGCGGACGACGGGAAATCCGTTACGGTAGATACGCCTCGGGGACAGGTTACGGTAAGAGGTGGCGATGATAAATTACAACAAAACCAAGGGTTTCCACTCCGATCTCGGCCACGACACTACGGCACTGTTCTATGGACACGGGGATGTGTTTCTGGGGATACCGTACGCCGAGCCACCGATCGGGGAAAAGCGTTTCCAGGTGGGATTTCATTTGCAAGGCAAAAATTTCAACCAGTCAAGCTATAATCTGCAAGAATTTCTGACGTCTCAGGAACTTGAAAATTAACTTCAGAAGCCCGTTCCGCTGTGTTCCTATCCACAGAATCCGTACGACGCGACCGCTTATAAGTAAGTCCCCCGTTTGCTCCATGTCTCTCTCCCTCCCTCTCTCTCACTTTCTCTAGCTCTCTCTCACCCACCCACTCTGGCTTGATCTCTCTCTCGCTCTCTCGCTCTAACTCAATTTTTCCAGGCACACCTGCGTCCAGCCCGGTGACTGTGTCATTAATGCTACCCAGAGCGAGGATTGTCTTTATCTGAATGTGTTTACACCCAATGTAAGTGAGCGAGAGAGGCAGCGAGAGCGAGAGAGTAAGAAAGAGCGAGAGAGAGAGATCCGATCCGCATTCTCCGTTCCAGGCCGGCTCCATTTACAAGTACCCGGTGATGGTGTGGATTCACGGTGGGTCGATGACGAGCGGCTGCGCCCAGGAATTTGACTACAAGGTACAACCCAAACGATTAGCATGGAAAAGCGTCTTTAGGGTGCCATTCGGAACCTGGTGGAGCGAGGCGTGGTCGTCGTCACACTGCAGTACCGCTTGGGGCTGATAGGTGAGGGAAGACGCGGGTTTTAAAGGGATGGCGACACCGAATATTCAACTCCTTTAAGCGCTACAGCAACAAGATTTTTTTAGGTTTCTTCACGACTTTCACAGACGAATTTCCGCCAAATCGAGGAATGCTGGATCAGGTGTGTTTAGTCTCAAAGCTACAAGCTATAGAAGTAATCGAAAATCACAATCAATCTTCAGGTCGAAGCGATCCGCTGGGTGACGGACAACATTCAATACTTTGGCGGGAATCCGTATCGTATCACGCTTTTTGGAGAATCAGCTGGGGGAGCTTCAGTCTCGGCGCACACCTACTCACCATTGAGCCAGAGTAAGCGAGACGGAACCAAGGAGGAAGAGAGAGAGGGAGAGAAAGCGAGAGTCAGTGAGAGAAACTATCGATTTCAGATCTCTTCCAACAAGCCATAATGCAGTCCGGAGTAGCACTGACTTCATTCGAAGGCTCACTCGGCTTCTCGAGCCTTAGCGAAGATCGAGCGGCTTCGGTGGGTGAAGCATAGCCTAAGCCTAAGCCTAAGCCTGAACCCAAGTCTAAGACCGTGCCTAAGCTAATAAATTTACTTCCAGCTCTGCAACTTCACCGACGACCAGTGGCAGAACAACCAGTGGCAAGGGCTGAAAGATTGCTTGCTGTCGAAAACGATTGAAGAGATCAATACCGTTGAAGTGGTGAGAAAGAGCCAAAGAGAGAGAGAGAGAGAGAAAAAGAAAGAGTTAGGAAGAGAGAGATTACAGAGCTCCCTGAGCTTTCCAAGTCGACTTTCAGAGCAACCCGCTGGGCTGGAAAATCTGTCAGGACAACTACTTCATGCCGGGCGTCCCTAGAGACTTGGCCTCAGCTCGTCCAAATATTCCAGTAATGATTGGGACGATGAGGGACGAGTTTGCGGCTTATTGTAGGTCTAAGCTTAAGCTAAGCCTAAGCTCAGTCTAAGTCAGGCCGAAGCTAAGCCTAAGCTAAGCCTAAGCCCTTTTTCAGTGCTCACCTTCATCCGCGTCGGCATCCTCAACCCGAGCTTCATCGGCAAGCTGGCCTTTGAGTTCCTCTTCGACATGTTCGCCAATTTTTTGGCCACCCGGGAGGCTGACGTGATGGCCATTTTGGAGAGGGTACCTTAATTTTCCTTTCTGATACCTAAAGTCTAGATCTACTCTGCGCCCGGGGTTGGCAACTTTGACCACGCCGCCTGGTTCAAGACGTCCAGCGATGTGGGTTTAATAAATTTTTTTATTGGTTTTTAAGCGCTAAAAACTTTCAAGCAACGATAATATAGCCAAATAAAAACTACATTGGGGAAAATGTTCTTTCAGGTTTTCACAGCGGCCGGCTTTACCGGTTTCGTAATCCGGGAGGCGAACAACTACGTGGCAAATGGGAACAAACAGGTCATTTAATAATTGATTCTAAAAAGCTGACAATATTTTGCTAGTTTCTAAAGGTTTCTATATTTTTTTAGGTCTACCTCTACGAGCAAACCTTTGCCCCGAACGTGGCGACGGACTGGGGAAATATCACCGATATTCTCGATTATAAGCGTGAGGCATAGGCTTCGCTTAGGCTTAGGCTTAGGCTTAGGCTTATGCTTAGGCTTAGGCTTAGGCTTAGGCTTAGGCTTAGGCTTAGGCTAGGCTTAGGCTGAGGCTTAGGCTGAGGCTTAGGCTGAGGCTTAGGCTTAGCCTTGGGCTTAGGGCTAGGCTTATGCTTGAGGCTTGGGCTTAGGCTTAGGCTTAGGCTTAGGCTTAGCTTAGGCTGAGGCTTAGGCTGAGGCTTAGGCTGAGGCTTAGGCTGAGGCTTAGGCTTAGGCTAGGCTTGGAGGCTTGGGCTTAGGGCTTAGGGCTTATGCTTAGGCTTGGCTTAGGCTTGGACATGCTTGAGGCTTGGGCTTGGCAGGCTTAGGCTTGGCAGGCTTGAGGCTGGCTTGGAGGCTTAGGGCTTAGGCTTGGGCTAGGGAGGCAGGCAGGCTTGGTTGAGCAGGCTTAGGCTTGGGCTTGGCAGGCAGGCTTGGGGCTTAGCTTAGGCTTAGGCTTAGGCAGGCTTGGGCTTGGCTTGGTGGCTTAGGCTGAGGCGAGGGTGAGGCTTAGGCTTAGCTTAAGCTCCCTCTTTTTAGCCGTCGGTCACACCGCCGAGCTGGCTTACCTGTGGATCTTCGAACAAAAGTGGAAGGATTCGCTGGCCAGGAATGTGGTGAGATTTTGATTCGAATGCCAGATTTTGGAAGGCGAAAGCCGAAAATTCCATTCCGTTTTTAAAGAAAGCTATTTAGTACAATTTTATCGATTTTCAGGTGACGCCTTTCGATTATCAACTAGCTGATTGGTACGGGGAGACATGGACTACATTTGCGAAATATGGGTGAGGAGAGCGAGAGCGAGAGAGAGAGAGAGAGAGAGAGAGAGAGAGAGCGGACAAGCTAGCAAAATTCTTGAGTAGTCAGTCGCTCGTGGAGACTACGCCGGGTAAAACCTGGGTTTAGGCAATCTGGCAGAGAGCATTAAGGAGAAAGCCCTGAGGTTAGGCAAGCTAGCAGAGATTTCTTAGGATGCCGATCCTCTCCAACGCTTGGACGCCAGTAAAAACCCGGGACGACAACGACTACTTCCGGATTGACGATCCGACGGTTGGCGGGATGACGATGCAACAGAAATACAGATATACCGACGATATTTCGTGGACCAGGGTGGGTACGGGGTTTTATAGGGACCGGGAAGGCAGGGAACTAGATTCATGGGTTTTCAAAAATACCCTCAACAAACCCCGGTTCGTTAACATGTGATTTTTTTTATTTTTCCTTGGCTACTGTAATGTGGAGCAAATTTTAGCTAAGCACCCACATTTTCGCGTTTTAAAGAGATTGTGACAGCAAGAAAAGGGCTTTTCTAGGTGATCCCAGCCCTGGCCGGAGACTATCCACCGATAAAACCTGACTACAACAACGGCACGAACCCGTTGCCCACCAGCTCTACGATGAGGAGGGAGAGATGTAGGTTTTCAAGGTCTTTAAAGGGACTAGGAAGTTCAAACATCGACCCTACTTTTCACCAGATCTCGACTTCTATTTTGTACTCGAAAATCGTTCGAAAATTTGAGTCGTGCAGATGTCGAGACTTAGGAGATCGATGGGTTGATTTTTGGGCTTGCTATGCCTTGTAATCGCAAAAAACCGACCCCTACTCGCGGCTAGGCCTCGACAGCTATGCGACGCTTCAGGTGACGTCATAACACGCATCTCATTTTGATTTCAAGTCCATAAATGGCTATGACAGTAAAACTAAAGCTTTTTTGGAGCGCCGCGTAGTTGTCGAGACCTAGTCAATGCCAGGGGTCAATCCTGGGGCTTAACAGGTCCTTGAAAACTGAAAAATCATATAGGAAACGATTAAATTGCAGTCAAAACCCGAGATTACCGCGCCACTTTAGATTCGCCCTATTTCGAACCACTTCAGCGCTGAGGGGAACGGCCAGCTTCAAAATTAAAGCATTATTTTCGACGTTTTGTGATAGCGAATAAATTATTTTGTTTGAATCTGGCCGATCCTTAACAAAAAATGCACAAAAATAGATAAATATATTTACGCAAAAGAAGGTTTTTGCCCTTTCTCTCTCCCCCACTCTCGCCCTCTCCCTCTCTCTCTCTCTCTCTTTCTCTCTCTCTCTCTCCCTTTAACGCATCAAAAGTCCACATTTTACAGTAATCGTCTGCCCATCCGACAATCCGCCCATTAGCGGGAATTGCCCGAATCCTTCCGTCATTCCACCACTTACAGTAGCTACAGTATCCGCCTCGGTGCCCTCCGTCGCGTCGACTACGGTAATGAGACCACTTCTAGGGTATCCAGAATTTTTAGGTGACGTCACCAGCTACCGGCACCTCAACGATATCCGATGTCACGATTACCGTAACCCGAGCAGGATTCTCCAGCTTTAAATTAACGTTATTGGCTTTGGTGTTTGTGATTTGGTTCTGATAGAAAAATATGTAATAAATCAAGGTTTAGAGATAGCGACTTTTTACGGTCTGACATTGTCTTTGTCTCGTTCTCGGGCATTCTCTCCCTCTCTGTCTCTCTCGCTCTCTATCTCTCTCCTTTACTCTCTTTTTTTCTTTCTCTCGCTCTCTCCCCCTCAATCAATCAAAATTTCAAAACACATCACCCGGCCCTAAAATTCGAACCGATTGCAGGCGCGTCAGGCGGGCCCTCAGAGAGCACATAAAATCGACTCGTCCATTTGGCTATTCAAAGCCGTTTCGCTCCATCTCTCTTTCTCTCTCTCTCTCTCTCTCTCTCTCTCTCTTCCTCTCTAATCGGGGCCCGGCATATATTTTGATGAGAGTTCCGGCCCCACGTTTGCAGCAGGTTATCATGCTGTTTTTTTGATCTCTTGCCGTGTGTTCTAGAAGTTTCATTTTTCGTTTCGTGTGGGTTTAAAGGCGGTGTGACAGCAGGGTTCTCTCTCGCTCTCTCCCTCTTTCTCGCGCTCTCTCTGACTCTCTCTCTCTCTCTCTCTCTCTCTGTCTCGCTCAACTCATTTTCCAGATGACACCCGGCCATGGCATTCTAAAACGTAGCAGAACAATTGCAAAAAGAAGCAAGCGGGAGCTGGTCAGCAAGACGCTCGAGGAAGACTACCCCGGATTAGACTATCTAGGGTTACATAGCGTACTCGTGGTAAGGATTACGATAGGTAAAGACAGGCTAGCAGCGATTCTTCAGGAAAAGGCGGCTAGCAGAGATCCTTCAGGAAAAAGCAGGTTCTTGGCCATGACCAACACCATTTTTCAGGCCAAAAAACGCTGGTATTGCATCGGCTGGTTCACGCTGCTGTTCATCTGCGTCTTCGGCGGCTTGTTCACGGTGGTCAAGTAAGCCTATAAGTTTTTATAAGAAAAAACCAGAGTATTTTTATGATGATTTTGAAAACAGCTTTTTAGGGTAATTCAAGAATACAACGTCCATCCTGCCCTCACCAAAGTCGAAGTCAAATCGGTGAGAGAGAGAAAGAGAGGGAGGGAGAGAGAGAAAGAGAGATAGCGAGAGAGAGCAGGAGAGAGACAGAGAGGGACAGAGCCAGTAATACAGGTCAATGCAGATGGAAAGTCTGCCGCTGCCCTACGTTACCGTTTGCCCAACTCGTGCCACAACCCTCGACCTCGACAAAATCTACGAATTTTTGCTGCGAAACTACAGTAAGACCATAACCCGTCGAGATGCCCTCGATTTGGCCAGGTTTAGGCTTAGACTTAGCGTTAGGCTTGGGCTTCGAGTTAGGATTAAGCTTGGGCTTAAGCTTAGGCTTAGGCAATCAACGCTACGGCTGTTAAAGCGATAGAGCGAGAGAGAAAGAGAGGGAGAGCGGGCATGATAAAGCATACCCAACCCATTTTCGGTTCTTCAACCGCTTTGGCCTTCAATGCGAGGACCTATTCCATTCCTGCACCCTACGAAGCCATCCGATTGAATGTTGCGAGGTACACGAATTCCAAAAAATTAAAAATTAATTTTTTGAGTACTTTTCCCCCACCTACACGATTCGACGCGGGCGCTGCTTCCGGTTAAAGGAGCAGCTCGTACAGGTCAGCCTAAAAAGTTCCAGAAATTTCTAGCAATTCAGACAACATTTGACGAGCAGGGAAAGTTGACGATACGGCTCAATAATCATATCGATTATGCGAGAGAGGAAGATCAGCAGGTAGGGCGGGATTTCGTAGCTTGTAGTTTGTAGGCTCGAAGGGCGAACCATTAGCCGTTGAAAGCATTCTGCGGCCTGTAGTTTGTAGCTGCTTTGCTGCTTTAGCGTATAGTTTCAAGTTTCTAGTAATATGTAGGTTAAAGCCGGATGTTGTTTGTAGCCTAGAGTCTGTAGTTTAGCATTATGCTTTTTGTAGTCTGTTTTTTAGAATTTGCTCGCATTCATTGGCGACGAGAAGCCGGAAATCGCACCATTCCCCCGGTTCTATTTATATGAGAACACGTCGATTTCTGTTTTTTGTTCCTTGGCCTGGGCTTGGCTTAGGCTTAGGCTCAGGTCAGGCTTAGGCTTAGGCTCAGGCTTAGGCTTACGCGTGGCTTACGCTTGGCTTGGGCTTGGCTTAGGCTTAGGCTCAAGCTTAGGCTTAGGCTTAAGCCTACTCCTGGGCCTGTGGATAGCTTTTAAACTTTCAGATCAAAGCCACGCACATGAATCTGGTTGAAGAGGGAGATTCGGTAAACCCAAAGTCTAGCTTGGAAGCTTCTGGTTATAGGTATGCACCGAAGCGTACAGTAGCCTGGGGAAATCGACGTGCTATCTGAATAATTGGCTTCAATTCTACTTGGAGGATGTTTATAATTGTACATATCCGTATATGGATTTATTAAGGCGGACTGGATTGGGGAGGTGAGCGAGAGAGAGAGAGAGAGAGAGAGTGAGAGAGCGAGCGAGCGAGCGAGCTAATGTTACACCTTAAGCTGCAACCCAACCACCGTAATGGACAATTACATGGCTACGGTACAGAACGTACACTATCATAAGCATCAGGTATGAAAAAACCTAGCTAAAAGGGAATTTTCAATAGTGCATTCTACCCTGCAACCGTTGGGAGTACACGGCTGCAATGGAGAGAGTGTCGGTCCGGGTCAGTATCTTCCTTTCTATCATCTCTCTCCCCCCTCTCTCTCTCTCCCTCTCTCTAACTCTCGTTCCCTATCTCTCTATCTCTTTTTTCAGAACGCGGTCTCCCCATTCCGAATCGACATCTTCTACAATGACCTTCAGTATGAGGAATTTTCCGGGGTGTACACGACAACGTTAATGGGATTGTTGGCGCAAATTGGAGGGCAGGTATGTTCCTAAGGAATCTCTGCTAGCCTGCCCTCTCCTAAAGAATTTCTGCTAGCCTGCCCTTTTCTAAAGAATCTATGCTAGCCTGCCTTTGCAAAGAATTCTGCTAGCCTGCCTTTTTCTAAATATTTTTCAGCTCTCCCTCTTCCTTGGTTCCTCCATACTATCTCTCGTCCAGTTATCAATTCTTCTCGTCGTCATCGGCAACCGGGTATGGTAACCATGCTCCTCTAAAAGTAATAGAAATGATATAAAAATCTTTTACAGGTCGTTAAGCATCGAAAGATGAACGTGAATATCCCTGCCCCACGTCCAGAGCCTCCACATATCGATACGTCGGTGTAAAATAGAAACGATTTTTTGATGAAATTATGCAAATAGTGTATAAAGGTTCAACTACCAAATGCCATTACAAGCGAGCTTTTGGTCACGTTTTAAAGGGACTGGCAAGGCAACAAATATTTATCAGACAAGCCAGAACCATTTTTGGTGCTCTTTTAGAATACTTTACTTAAAAGCTCTGGCTTTGCAAGATTTTAGCTTGTTCGATTCAGCGTCGGGACGGAACCAGCCTACTTACCGTCAAGTTTTAGAGCGATTGAGAAACCAAAACGGTTTATTCTACCAGTTCTGGGACAGTTTTTGATGGTCTTTCCGATGCGGTTACGCAGAATTGCTCGCTCTCGTGAATTCCGCTTCAAAAAGTCTTTTAAATATGTTGATTCCGCATGCGGGGCGCGAGATAGAGAGGCGGAACTGAAAGCGAGAGAAAGTGAAAGAGAGAGAGAGAGACCAAGCTGGAGAGAGAGAAAGAGAGCCAGAGAGATCTACAGAACTCAAGCCCTCCCGAAAAATCCTACTTCCGGTCAGGTTTTAGAGGGGCTGGAAGGGTTAAAAATGTGGTTCCAGAAATTCTGGCATAGTTCTTTATGTTGTTTTCGAAGCGTCTACGCAGGATCAATGACATTGAAGATTTGACTTCAAAAATAATGTTCCTGATAATCGAGACATTCTAAGCTACCAGGTACAAACCAAAATATCTCTACTTCGTTTTTTCATACTACAGGAGTCCTTCAGAAACACCAAATAATATTCAAAGCTTTTCTGTTCGAAATTCAACTAAAAACTACGACATGCAAATTGCCCGAGGGGCATTTACGATCCAATAAATGTCACCCAAAGGGGGCGCGCCGTCCTTGTTGTACTTTGTACTCTGACGCGAATTGATAACCCGGGGGAGAGAGGCCAGTTTTTCTTAGCTATCAGCCGCGGGGCTAGAAGGGGTGAAAAGTGGGCAGGAGGGGGATGATCTATGAGGGATGAGGGCAATGGATAGACATCGCCGTTTATAGACCTACAGACGTTTCGCGGCGCGCGTTTTCACGCCCCTGGAGTGGTGATAAAACCTAGCTGATTTATTGGATATTTGGGGAGGGCTTTGGGTACTGTAAATTACTCTAGATCTCTCTCTCTCTCTCTCTCTCTCGTTCTCGTTGTCCTCTCTTTCTCTCTTTCTCTGTCTCTCTCTCCCTCGTTCTCGTTTTCTATCTTCCTCTCTATCTCTCTCGCTCTCTCTCCCTTACCCTCGTTCTCCAGCGGCCCATCGGCTATTCTCCGGCTCTATCGTTCTCTCTCTCTCTCCCTCTCGCTCTCGCTCTCACTCTCACTCTCTCCCTCTTTCTTTCCCTCATTGTTTTCCCTAGTATTTTAAGCTTTCTCCTCCATCCCATCCCCTTTCAAAACAACTGATCGTAAACCAGAATTCCGACGCTATTCTTGATCGCCCTAATCACTGGAATCTTTTTCATTTCCTACTTTCTTGCCGGGCCAGAAACGGCTTATCAAATTAGGGGGCTCAATTGGCAGCATTGCCTCGTGGTCGGGGGATCAGTTCCGATTGTTTTCCGGTCGGAATTGAGTTTAGTTTGGGGTTTAGGCTTCTCTTTTCCCCTCTCTCTCCCAAATTCTCTCTCTCTCTCCTCTTTCTATCTCCGTCTCTGTCTCTTTCTGTCTTTCTCGCTCGCACTCACTCTCTCTCGCTCTTTCTCTCCCGCTCGCTGCCAGTCTCTCTTTCTATCGCCTTGTTTTTTTGCGCTCTCCTAACACTAGCTTCCCTTTCTCCATTTTTTGATTTCTCATGCTCACTCTCACTCTCGCTCCTCGATAGTCTCTGCTAGCTTGCCAAAAATTTGGTATGCTCTATATTTCAGAAAATGCCAATAAAATCCGAGCACCCCGATGTCCCGATCGTCAACCAGCCCTTCTACTCGCGCGTGATCGCCAAGATCACGGAGCACCACCTCGCCAGCCCGGGCCGGGCGGCTTTCGTAGGTTTTTCAGCTAGCTTAAGCTCTGAATTTTCTTGTCACGATCCTTTTAAAACCGAAATTGACGTACATTTCGTTTCAGATCAATGCCGAGAATCCGTCCGATCGGGTGACTTGGCTGGAGCTGCTCGAGTTCTCCTCCTCACTGGCCAACTTCTTCAGGCAGCGCGGCTTCGGGAAGGAGCAAGTCTGCTGTCTGGTAAGTCGAAAAAGGCGTATAAGCCTAAGCTAAGCCTAAGCCAAGTCTAAGCTAAGCCCAAGCCTAAGTCTCTCCGGCTAAATTTGCTTATACGGTCACCTACTCAAAACCCAACTTTTGATATGTCAAAATGCTCAGCAGGACGAGCTGATGCGAGATCCGTTGAGAAAACTTGGCGGCAAAAGCTCTATCTCGAGTTACACGACTTCGTAGTTCAATATACTGACTTCGAAAAACCGGTTTCGCTGATCGATAAGACGGTTTTGCGACAGGAGTCACTCAATTTGGAGGGAAAGTAATCGCTACTTCTTCCGCTCTGCGACTAGAAAAAGGCTTCGTGCCACCCCGGGGCCTAGTAGCTTCGGATGGGTGCGAGCTCGTATAGGGTTTCGAAATCGGGGCGCCCGAGGCGCGTAGCGGCCAGGCGCCCCGATTTCAAAAGAGTGGCGGCAGCCCATCCGAAGCGACGGCCCACCTTGCCTGACCATTCTCAGCACGTGTGAATGTGTGAAAAAATGTAAATGTGGGTTTAAAAACGTGCTTTTGATCAATTACGTAGGTTTCCGAATTTTCCTTCGGAATTTGTGCTGTCTTTTGGTGCTTTTCGTACTACTGACGCACTCAATATTTCGCCATTTAGTGCTTTTCTTTTGTGATATCTCGAGATAGAGCTTTCGCCATAAGTTTTCTCAACGGATCTCGCACCGGCTCGTCCTGCTGGGCATTTTGACATATCAAAAGTTAGGTTTTGAGTAGGTGACCGGATACGACACTAGCCAACTTCGAAGTCGTGTATCTCGAGATAGAGCTTTTGCCGCCAAGTTTTCTCAACGGATCTCGCATCAGCTCGTCCTGCTGAGCATTTTGACATATCAAAAGTTGGGTTTTGAGTAGGTGACCGTATAAGCAAATTTTCCCGTCTCTCCTTCAGGTCCTACCCAACTGTTGGCAGTATGCCGTCGATTCCTCGGTGCCACCCTGGCAGGAGGAGCCATTTCTGGCGCCAGCGCCATGTTCACCGACTGTAAGTTGGAGCTGAATGAAGCTAGATTTTTCTGAATGGCTAGAAGATGGAGCGGTTCACCAGAACTTCGAAGCTCTTTCAAACCTGCAATTCAAATTTTACGAAAATTGCAAATTCGGGACAAATTAGGTGATTTCCAATCCCTTTAGACGAGCTGGGCCGTCAATTCACCGATTCGCAAGCCACCTGCGTCATCACCGACGAGACGCATCTTGGTCGTGTCCTCACCGCCGTCGCCTCTGCTCCAAAGATCCAGGTTTCAACCTTGTAATTGTCTAAAGTACGTTACTGTCCTTTAGACGATCATCTGCATCCGATCGTCGTCGAACCCGCTGCCCCAGGGCGTTCAGGACTTCAGGCAGTGCGTGTCGGGGAGCACGAAGTTCGTTCCGGACGAGAGGAGCTTTAGGTAGGTTGGGCTGTGGCTTGGGCTTAGGCTTAGGCTTAGCTTGGGCTTAGGCTTAGACTTGGGCTTAGTAGTCCTAGGCCTAGGCTTAGACTTAGGCTTAGGTTTGGGCTTGGGCTTAGCCTTAGGCCTAGGCTTAGGCCTAGCTTGGGCTTGAACTCTTGAACTTGAACTCCCGTGTCTCTTCCAGCCCTGACAACCTGCTCCTCCTGCCGTACTCCAGCGGAACCACCGGCTCCCCGAAGGGAGTCATGCTCACACACCGGAATTTCGGGACGATGACCGACGTCGTGATGAGGTAATTGCGCTTCAAAATTTTGTAGTTTACAGCTAACATTGTTCAGCAACTTCTACAACGTCATTTATCCGGACGTGTTGCCCGACTACGTGCCGGCCAAGGTTCGGAAGTGTTTCTGGCTTAATTTTTTTAAAATAACGTACAAGATAAGGGGTATTCGGTGCAGAATTTTGCGCTGATTCCAAATCTGTACTTTAAACAAATCAAAAATTATATTTGAAAAGAAGCATAAACCTCAAGTTAAAAAGCCCGAGAAAAAGTACAAAATTCAAGATAAAACGTTGTCAAACCCCTCAATAAACCATTTTTATCTATTTTCAAGCCCGGATTCGGATCCAGCGCAAAATTCTCTACAAAATGCACTTATTTACGAGCTCATGGAAGTTTCTACAGTACGACAATTTCCAGGAAAACACCCTTCTCCTCCTGCCCTTCTACCACATCTATGGGTTTGGCATGTTGATGAGGAGCCTGTTCGAGGGCACAACTGGCATCATTTTTGGCAAATTTGACCCGGTGTTGCTTTGCGAGAAGATTCAGGAGCATAGGGTCAGCTTTTAGGCTTAATTCTTTTTAAAGCACAAAAATTCAGGTCCAACAGCTCTTCGTAGTGCCGCCGATCGTAATTTTCCTCGCCAAGCATCCGGTTGTCGCCAAATATGATATTTCTTCGATAAGGATGGTAAGTTTAAGCCTAAGCCGAAGTGAAGCCCAAGCCCAAGCCTAAGCCTAAGCCTAAGCCTAAGCCTAAGCCTAAGCCTAAGCCTAAGCCCAAGCAAAGCCTGAAACGATGCTTGTAGATGTTCTCCGGGGCGGCGCCGTGCGGCAAAGACATCATCGACGAGCTGATGAACAAGCATAAGCATATTCGATTCTTCGGGCAGGGTAAGTTCCTAAAGAATCTCTGCTAGTTTCCTCCCCCCGGTCCCGCGCTCATCCTCAAAAATCCACGCTAGCCTGCATCGCTGTAGCCGGTGGTTCGAAAGGATCCTTTGTTAGCCTGCCCCGCTCGAGTTCGTCCTCCTCAATTATCTTTACTAGCTCGCTTCGACCCCGCTCCTCAAGAGTCCCGGCTAGCCTGCCCTCCCCCAACTCACCAATTCCAGGCTACGGCATGACAGAATGCGGAATGGTGTCCCACCTCCCTGTGCCCAGCGCAAAGTCGACGATCTCGGCCGGACGGTTGGCGGCTAATTTTGAGCAAATGGTAAATTCGTAAATTATTTTCAACAAAAAATCATTTTGGTATTTCAAAAAGTGACGTACATTACTTTTAGATAATCGACCTGAAAAGCGGCAAAGAGTGCAAGCGAGGGGAACGCGGCGAGATCTGGGTCAAAGGACCGACAGTGATGAAGGGGTGAGCATTTGCGTAAGCCTAAGCCTAAAGCTAAGAGATGCCTAACTCGAAATCCTTCAGGTACTTGAACCGTACGGAAGCGACCGCTGAAACCATCGACCAAGACCAGTGGCTACACACAGGTAGGAGAAGCCAAAAAATTTGAACCATAACTTTTATGAAACAGTTTTTTGTGATTTTTATGATTCAAAAACTGTCATTAGTATTACACGTAGTCCCTGAGATTTTTAGATATAGGCAGATTTGTGAACCGTTTTATAAAAATTCAGGTGACATCGGCTACCTGGACAAGGACGGGAATCTTTTTGTGGTTGATCGGCTCAAGGAGTTGATAAAGGTCAAGGGATTGCAGGTAAGCTTGTCCTTCTCTTTCTCCCTCTCACTCTCTCACTCCCTTTCCCTCTCTCTCTCGTCCAATATCTCAGCATTCAGGTACCACCAGCGGAACTCGAAGATCTTCTCCTGTCTCACCCTCGAGTACGCGACGCTGCTGTTATCGGAATTCCAGATTCGAGAACGGGTATGTACAGGTCCTTTCACATTTTATCGAATTTGCTCCTTAGGTGAAGCCCCAAAAGCCTTCATCGTAGCCGCGGACGACAAACTGAAAGCGCAGGATATCGTAAATTTTGTTAAACGTGAGTTTTAGTAACTGGCTTAGGCATAGGCTTAAATTTATAAACTTCTGAAGTTTGCCAATAAGTCCTCCATAATTTCAGAAAAAGTCTCCTCGTACAAACAATTAACCGGCGGGGTGGAGTTTGTGGACGAGATTCCGAAGGCGCCATCTGGAAAAATCCTGCGCCGATTGCTACGCGATGCCGAGCAGCAAAAGATGAAATCCAAGCTTTGATGATCTCTTTTAGGGATATGTTTTGTATAAAGAAAACATCTATACTACTCAAATAAATCAGTTTTTGGATTAAATGGATCTGAAACTTCGGTGGTAAGTTGGTAGAATTCTCGCTTGTCAGGACAATGACCCGGGTTCGAGTCCCGCCTGCCGTCGAGATTTTGCTTCCTGATTTTTTTACTTTTCGCTGATTTAAAATTAGTATGAAAATGACAGAAACATGCAGACCGTACAGAGAGAGAGAGTGAGAGAGAGAGAACAAGATGCGTATTTTCTGCTTTTTCGTGCCCACTCAGCCCGAAATCAGCTGTGAAAGCGTGTGTCTGGCGGCAGCCGTTCCCACAGAAGATCACTCAAAAGCTTTTCCACTCTTTTGATCTGAAAAACCCATTTCTTTTGTTCTCTCTATCTCTCGCTCTCTCTCTCTCTCTCTCTCTCTCTCTCTCTCTCTCTCTTCGGGTAAAAGCCACTACATCTGCCCGGAAGTTCGATCGATCAATTCCGCGTTTTTTTGCACTCCACCGCCAGCTGCGGAATTTGGGCCAAAGAATGGGATGGGGCACTCGCACAGGAAATGACGGTGGGCGAATTTCGCGAAGATTGGAATTGTGCAAAAATGGCTTAACTGAGTGGGTCGCGAGGGCAAGCTAGCAGAGATTATTTTGGAAAAGGTAGGCTAGCGGTGATTCGTTAGGAAAGGGCAGGCTAGCAGAGATTCGTTAGGAAAGGGCAGGCTAGCAGAGATTCGTTAGGAAAGGGCAGGC
Organism: Mesorhabditis sp. LJ9110; assembly: GCA_038088335.1. NCBI lineage: Eukaryota > Metazoa > Nematoda > Chromadorea > Rhabditida > Rhabditidae > Mesorhabditis > Mesorhabditis sp. LJ9110. Next base: position 249,429 of record JBBGBA010000075.1, read on the forward strand.
TAGCAGAGATTCGTTAGGAAAGGCCTGACCGCAGAAAAATTTTCCGCTCGATGCTATTTTCTCACAGGAAACCCCCTATAATTAGCCTAGTTCAGAACAAGGATAACCGTTTTTGTTCACTTTTTGATCTAGCGAATTTTTCGGGGCATCCAAATGCTTTCAATTCGCGGTCTCTAATTGATGGCACAGGTCGGCTGGAGAAGCCGGCCCGGGGGTTCTGTGGAAGCTTCACTGCAACTCAAATTCATCAGGAATTTTTCTCAAGCATCTCTGCTAGCCTGCCCTCTCCTACCTCTGCTACCTATCCGTAGCAGATTTTTAGGCTTTCCCTCACTTCCTTGTTGCGTCTCTTTACACCCGTCGTTTCCAACCGTATCGGCTTCTTCTTTTCCTTGATCTCTCTCTCTCTCTCTCTCTCACTCTCTCTCACGCTACATCTCGCTTTCTCCCTCCATCACTATCATCCACCCGAAAAATTGTTGTTCTTCGCCAGCTATACCCGGGCGACAGTTTCGGCGCGGCTCGGACTGTTTACGCCGATTCCACCGAATTTTCGAAAATTCACCCATTTCCCCCGCTAAGAATAGGCTTTGTTTTGGGCTTGTGCCTAAGCTTAGACTTAGGCCTTGGCGTAAGCATATGCTTAGGCTTCGGCTTAAGCTTAGGTTCAGGCTAAGGCTTAGGGGTTTAGGCGTATGCTCCCCGTCCCTGCCTTCAATTTGCATTCAGCCAACCAGACAGCCGGCCAAACTTTTCCAGAACCATCCACCATTACACGACCGAAGTGCAGGTGGCTGTGGGGGTGTCGAAAAGCCAAATGCGGCCCATGAAAAGTCGGGCTGACCATCACAGAGTTTGGCCACAGCTGTGCGCCCAGACAGCCGAAAAAGTAGCATTTCTCGAAAATTGCCTGGCCTACGTGAGGCGTCCATGGGCGTCTGGGGGTACGGTAGAGAATTTCCAAAACTACGTTCAGCCCAAACATTTTCGATGTCACTTTTCGAAAAATCATGAATTTTCCGGATTTAAAGGGCAAGCTCGAAAATGGACCCGTCGTGAGAGTAGGTCCTGACGGCTACGATCCGCACCAATTAACGCATACAGCTAATCCTTAAAGCTAGGCGTTTATCGGGAGCTGGCGGACAAAGCTTGAGCATCGACCGAAGCCTAACCTAAGCTGAAGCCTCAGCCTAAGCCAGCCAAGCTAGGTCTACCATCTATCATTAATGCTTCAACGCTGCGGTGACACGCGTCTAGAGAATTAAGCGCCCCGTGCCATTCAAAGCGTGCGTCCAATTGCGTAGCCCTGGGGCAGCAAATCACGCCGATTTCCCAGCGATTGAGTAGACATAAAAGGAGTTAACCGCTTTCTGTCTAGGTATAATTTTTGGGCCTTGCCACCCTTCTTTTTCGTAGCGATTCGATGAGTCTACTCGAGTGTCCGATAGTCATTAGCATGCCTCCCTCCCTATCTCTCTCTCTCCCTCGCCATCCGAGTCCCATTTAGCTAACGACCCCGCGGACAGTCTCTCTGTTTTGGACCCGAAAAGACAAGGACTACACCCCCAATTGATCGGCGCAACGATTTGAATGGGGCAGCCGTCAATTCAGTTGGGTTTAGCCGGTTTAGGCCTTAGATTAGGCTGAAGCTTAGGCTTGTGCTTAGGCTTGGGCTTAGGTTAGGCTTAGGCTTCGGCTTCGGCTTAGGATTGGATCGTAGGACGTAATCCTAAGCTTAGCTTACGCTTATGCTGTTAACGTAGGCTTAGGGTCAGGCTTAGCTTATGCTTGGCTTAGGCTTAGGATCCTCCTGAGGCTTAGGTTCTATACTTAGAATCTTTTTAAGGGTGAGGCTTGAGCTTAGGCTTCGGTCACGTACTTGGCCTGCCGGCTCCTTTAGAATTTTAAGGAAAAGATCCTTAGCCGTTTCGAAGCCTGAGCCCCGCCCCAAATTGGGCGGTGCTTCGATTTGGTCATTGGGGGTTACGGTGGATGTGCGCTCGACCCCAGCTGCGCATTCTCCACTTTTCCCATTTCCCGATTCGCGAGGAGTTTCCAAGAGTTTCCATTTCCATTCAGTCGCTCGATTCCAACTTCATTCCATTTAAAGGACTTCTGAAGGCAAATGAAGCGTGATTTCTATAGATTTTGGCTTCCATGGAGCCTAAAAACCCAGAAGCAGGGCTCAACATTGACATTCAGGCGCTCTGGTTTTCGAGCCCACCAGCCGTATAAATAAACCCAAAGCCTACAGCTGTCTTGTTTTCCTGATCGCTATCTTTGGGCGCTTGCGGCGACTGCCAGTTTACTTGCGATTCCCCGAAATTCACGCGTTCACACGAAAAGCTGCAATTGATCGGGTTTGTTTTCGAAGATATTAGCATATTTGGATATCTAGCTATCTCTCCCTCTCTGTTCCTCTCGCTCCCTGTCTCTCTCTGTCTCTGTCTCTCTCCCGCTCTCTATGTTTCTCTCGCTCTCTCACCCAGTCAGTCCTCTTAGCATCGCCAATTTCCCAATTTTTCTTTGGATCTTTACGCAATGATACTTTGTACGTTCCCAGACACACTGACTCATCGTCTACCAGGTCCCGAATCCTCAAATTTCCGGTCTCCATCATTTTCCAATTTTCGATGTGCTACGGTGGCCCCCCTGTCCTTATCACTGGTTCCGCAATGGTACCCCCGAACGTCCGCAGACTCCCTGATAGACGGCTAGATAGGAATATATGAAAAAATCGGGGTGACCCGCCCGCCGCTACCGCCCCCCCCCCTCGAAAATGTCAGACGCCAGAGGCCGTCTGGAATCATCTAGACAAACCTTAATCTTTGATTTTTTTTCGATTTTGGTGATTCTAGGGTTACGGTAACGCTCTAAAGTGCTTTGCTTAAAGATACTGTACTTTTTTAAGCTGGTTTAAGGCGGATTAATTTTGGCTATCGCGTTAATGCCAATGCCTTTTCGATTCGGTACGTATCGGTACGCCAGGCGCTAGGTTTTCCCTCACGCGCTCTCCTTCTCTCTCTCCCTCTCTCTCCCTCTCTCCCTCTCTCTCTCTCTTTCTCTCTCTTTCTCTCTCTCGCTCTCTCTCTGTCTGGCTCTCTCTGGCTCTCTCTCGCTCACTCTCTCTGTCTCTCTCTCTCTCTCTCTCTTCGACCCGACGAGGGCCTAGGACACCATTGGCACCTCAGAAGAAGCCAAACAGATTGCCAAGATAGCACGATATATGAAAAGATAGTCGGCGTAGCTCGAAAAAGGTCATCTGGCCCGGGCCCCCGCGGCTCCAAACAACCCCCCGCCCCGAGACCCTATACAGACACTATCTATGTCTACGATCTGGTGGGCCGCGGTCAACCGTCCGCCCGGAATATTCATTTCGGTGAACAACGGCACGTCGGCTTTACCCACGAATTTTCTCAACTAGTTTTTGTGCAAAAGTACGATATTTTAGCATCCATCTGCGGACATTTCCCTAAAAATCCCTGCTAGCTTGCCATCTAATCCCCAATCCCGACAACGAAAAACACGACAGCCAAAATGCGATATTTCCGGTCATTGTACCCATAACCGGTTTTCAAATCTGGGGTTTCTGGTTGTCGAGGTTTTGGCTGTCGGGATTATGGCTAGGATTCCGTTACGCGAACCTACGGATAACTCCGGGGTTACGGTAGGCAAAGGATCAGCCATCCCAACCCCAAAGATTTTGCCTGCAAAACCTCATCCCAAAATTATTTTTGGGCCGTTTTTCCGCTTGTTTACCCCGCTCGGCAGGGTTGTTTTTATGCAAATAAGATCTCCGCAGGCGATAATGATTTTTTTGTACTTTAGACGGAGCGCTCCGGAAATCGAAAAAACACGGCTTTACCTTACTCTTTTTCTACAGTAACCCGGAAACCCTAAAAATGACATTTTTTGTACCTTTGCACCCAAATTTCGCAACCGAATCCGCATTACACAACGTCGGCCGGAAAAACACGAAATTCGCGGCATAGGCTATCGATTCCGAGCATTTTCTGACTCACCAAAATTACACAATTGTTTTTCCGGAATTTCCATTTTATGCTGATTGAAATTTATGCAAATTTTATGTAAATTATGCAAAACAATTTATGCAAATTGCAGGAATGGCCGCCCTATCGCGATCGACGAGGATATTTGCCGTAATCGTCTTTTATGCCGTCTGCTGCCACGGGATCACGTTTTGGCAATGGGTACGGTAGCGGTGGCATTAAACTACGCGGGAAAAAACATTAAAATTAAAAGTACAAAGTCGGCGCTACCGTAAAAAATAAAAATTTCCAACTTTTCAGTTCGGCCTCGAGCCCAACCCTAACGCCCCCACACACCCCAGCACGTATCCGGATTTTCAGGAGATTGTGAGTGATTCTTTTGGTTTTGGGTACTGTAGCTCTACCGTAACCTACAGTGGCGTATAGTAGGCATACCGTACCCTCAAAAAAACTTTTTTCTAGTCAAATGAGGACTTTCTGAAGCGCCCACTACGCGACTTTCCGGACCCGGGCAGGGAGACGATAGGTTGGGTTTTTTGGTATTTGAACGAGAGAGAGAGAGAGAGAGAGAGAGAGAGAGAGAGAAAGAGAGAGAGCGAGAGAGCGACAGAGGCAAAACTCTATGCAAATTTCCAGACACCAACGCCAACATGGAGCCCGACGACGAGGAGTACAGGATGTGCTACGTTTGCATGGATCGCGCGGGTTTGAGGGTGGGTTTTCCACGTTCCTAAAGGGTCTCTGCTAGCCTGCCGCCGGCTGTGGATCCCAAGAATTTTGCCTGCGGGTCCCTTTAATGCAAAAACTTTAGACGGGCCCGTACACGCTGTACCCGTGGGTGTTCACCAATATGCGGATGCCGCTGCCACCGCCTTGTACTGATGCGCATGATACGTAAGTAGTGAGAGGGAGGGAGAGGAAGAGAAAGAGAGAGAGAGGGGGGGAGAGAGAGAGAGGGAGAGAAAGAGAGAGAGAGAAAGAGAGGGACTGAGAGAGACGCATAAATATTCTACAATTTCAGCTGGCAAGTGCTGTGCAAAGGGCCCTGCATCGCCGCCACTTTCCGCCAGATGATGATGGACGGAACGTACAAATTCGCAGGTAATTATCAAGGGTTTAAAGGGATTTGGAAGCGTAGTTTCTTGCTTATAATTTTCTTTCTGTGCTTTGCGCATCCCTTGAAAACGAGAATCCTCTGCTGTCCCGCTCCCTTCAAAACCTAGGATTTCCAGGAAACCTCCGCGATTGCGCGGCGAACCTGGGTGTCCGCCCGGAAGTCTTCTCGGAAGACGTCATCGACCGTAAACTCCCCTGGGGCGTCACCACCGTCAATCTCGGCTCGGGATTTCGGGTATCCACTCGATTACGACAATAAAGTTTTGCTATAGGTCCTGGTCATCTATTGCCGCGGGGATTACTGTAATCTCGACACTGCTAAGCCGATCCGTGAGTAGAAGGGATACGGTAGAAATGGTGTCGTTTAGGAAAGGTCCGGATGCCCTACAATCGGTTGACGGCAGAGCTGCAGCAGAATCAAGTGGGTTTAGGCTTAGCTTAAGATTGTTAGGCTTGGGCTTAGGCTTAGGCTTAGGCTGAGGCTTAGGCTTAGGCTTAGGCTTAGGCTTAGGCTTAAGCTTAGGCTTGGGCTTAGGCTTAGGCTTAGGCTTAGGCTTAGGCTTAGGCTTAGGCTTAGGCTTAGGCTTAGGCTTAGGCTTAGGTTGAGGCTTAGGCTTAGGCTTAGGCTTAAGCTTAGGCTTAGGCTTAGGCTTAGGTTTCACTTCGGCTTCGAACTAGATTTCCATTTCCAGGTGATCGAGCAGCAAAACGAAACCCAGAACGCCCTGGTGCTGCCCGAGTACCACGAAAACTTGCCCCTGATCACCATCTCCTCGGCCTCCACCTAAATGTTGCCCTCGTCATGATCCTTACCGTACTGCTGTCCTTGCACGTTTAAATTTTCCTCGGATCGCGCAGGACCCCATTCCCCGGCTTGCTACAGATAATATGCTCATTAAAGGAACGTTGAAACATCGAAAGTAAAACTAGCAGAGGCAATTTAGAAATATTTTAACTAGATGATATATAGAATTTGGTACAGATTACGGTGATAAGAGCAGCCAATAAAACCCGAAATTTTGTGGCGATAATTGCGCGGAGCTATTAGAAATTCAGAAACCTGAAAATTTGACTTCACCTTTCCTTTAATCTCGATTCAGAGCAATGTGTTTTTTTGTTTTCTGTTTGGAAAAACGTGAGATAGGGTGAGAGAGAGGCAGAGCGTGCGAGAGAGAGCGAGATTGAGTGTGAGAGAGAGAATAAGTTTATTCCTACCCCCATCTGGCGATTTCCTAGGCTATCGTTTTTTGCAATTGGCATTAATCCCCAATTTTCCTTTTATCTAGTATTTTTAAGGTGCTAGAAAATTTATTTTCCCATTTTTCCCCATTCTTGGCTTCCCGCTCCCTTAAAAACCAAGCTTCCAGTTTTTCAGCCCCCCCCCCCAAGCATCATAAATGTCATTTTTACGATTTGCACATTTTTTTCATGGCCGTGGTTTGTATTTTGTCGTCCCCCATTCAATTTTCCACCCCCAAATTCTCATTCCGGGACACTCCGAATCCCAGGTTTTCCGGGAATTTTTCATTGCATTTTTCATCTGTTCTTTGGCGCTTTGTGTACTCACCAATATTTCCCTGTCTCTTCCATCTCTTTACCATACATATAATACAAAATAGTGTTTGATCTCCAAACGAACCGTCCTTTTTAGGTTATAAAAACCCCGAAAAAACCACAAATTCGCATTATTTACAAAAAATGGTGTTTGTCATTTTTGTGTTGCCTTTTCGTAGCGTGTTGCTTAATAAAGTTTGCATAGAAAAAAAACAGCGGATCGCTGCACAGGACGCAATCTCTCTCGCTCTCTCTCTCTCGCCCTCTCTCACTCTATCTCTACCTGTCTCTCCGCTCTCTCGCTACCGGAAAATTATTTTGAAGCTAATTCTGATGTAGTTTTGGGTGTAGATTCTGAAAATCATAATGATAACGGCCCAATCTAATCATTTTGAGGTAAAAAGCTACATAACCCAATCCGGCTAATGATCTCCGATTCCCGACAACCTGTTTTTGATAATATTGATATTTGATCGGGCAGAAGGGTGTCTTTTCTATTGTGTGCCCTGAGGGGACAACAGCTGAGAAAGAGAGAGCGCGAGAGAGAAGGAGAGAGCGAGAGAGAGAGCGAGAGAGAGAGAGAGAGGGGGGGGGCGAGGTCGTCTTCCTCACCCGACCGGGACGCTTTCTCCACATATCTGCGGCTGCTGAAATTAGGAAAAGCGGGGGACGACATGGCAAATCTTAGAAAACACTCGACAAGGAGGAGAAAAGAGTGAGAAAGAGATAGAGAGGGAGGGAGAAAGGGAGAGGGAGAGAAAGATGCGGAGCAACAGCTGAAACTACAAACAATTGAAGATCACCGTCTGTGGCAGGCCGTTCATTTTTGGTCTCTCGCTCTGTCTCTCTCTCTCTCTCTCTCTCTCTCTCTCATTCAGTGTTTGCTCATCTGCTAGTTGTTTTTGATGCCTTTCTCACTTCAAAATAGTCTGACTCATCTAGGAGGAAGTGAAGTAAAGAAGCACTTAAATTGACAAGACTGAAGTCGTAGATAAACAGAGGTTTCTTTTAGGCTTGGGTTTAGGTTCAGGCTTAGGCACAGTTTTAGGCCTAGGCCTAGGTTGAAGAGTCGGAGCTACTTTTATCTTTCTCACCCTTCGCAGCCCCCTGAAAGTTACGTCCAAAAACGTCAGTGAACACCTCTGACAAATACACAGTCACACGCCCGATCACCCCGCATCGACGAACTTGTTCAATTCGCCGGAAAAATCAACCCGTATCCAGCGGCCAGCTGGTTATCTTGGAGACCCTAAAAAAATTCCCATTCCTGGGCATTTGTTCGCCAAGTTGCAGGCAAGAATCACTGGTACCGTAGGCTGGTGAGATTTTAGCGATGGGCATGGGAAAACCATTCCTAAATGATTCCTGCTAGCCTATCTTGCTTAAAGAAAGGCTGCTAGCCTGCCCTTTCCTAAGTAATCTCTGCTACTTCTCCTCCTCCCAACCAGTCTCTGCTGCCCCCTTCCTTCCAGGTCCCTTTAAAACCACGTTCGCGACCTCAGAATCACCGACCTACTCCTCGAAAGGCTTGTTGTTGTTGCCAACCCGGCTCGTCAGAGTCTCAGGGGTCCAAAAAACCTGTCGTAAGCCGTAAGCCGGGGCAGGGATTGACACTTTCGAGGGTTCGCAGAAGTGGAGATCCCAAAACAACCCCGTGTAGAAGATCTATATCTTGAATTTGCATGATTTGATATCTTAGGCTTAGGCTTAGGCTTAGGCTTAGGCTTAGGCTCAGGCTTAGTCCTAGGAGATTCTCCGCCGTGTCTCCTCCCAAATAGCAAACAAACAATACCCATTTTCCTCCATTTTCTACGGCTTAGGGAATATCTGAGGCAGAACAACAAAACAATACACAGCACGGTACATATAATGGGATTACTGCCAGGAAGGAGGCTCTCTAAAGATCGAGCGAGCTGATTTACTCCCGAAAAGTTGATCGTTTCTCTCTCTCGCTCTCTCTCTAACTCCCTCCTTCTCTCTCTCTCTCTCGCTCTCCCTCTCCACGACATGGTAAATGGGGGAAACGAAAAAAGGTTATTTGAGAGAAAAGAAGAAGCTCTGTTCCGCCATTCCCCTCTCTCGAGCTCCGCCCTGTTTTCCCTCAGGGCACAAGGACACTGTTCGCTCAATTTTCATTTTCTTGCCAGCCACAGGGGGCTCGGCTCTCCTTCAGATTCTCGGCTCAGAAATTTGGGGGGTATCGATCCCTAGATTTTAGGCTTAGGTTAGCTTAGAATTCTTGCAGTTGCGAGCCGACTTTACTTGCTTTTCAAGCTGATTGCTTTACTTTACTACGGCTATTTAAGTTACTCCATTAAGTTCCAAAAATTGGATGCCAGTCTCCAAAAACTGACATCAATCCATCAAAGGCTGGCGCTACCGGAACTTGCTGTGCTTATCATATCATAGGCATGAAGCCGAATTCTTCAACCGCTGCTATCTTTTAGACCCGCAGCCGAAGCCTGTGCCTAAGCCTAAGCCTAAGCCTAAGCCTAGCGAAGCCGTAGCCTAAGCCTCAAGCCTGGGACCTAAGCAAACACCTAAGCGTAAGTCTAAGCACAACCTGAGTCGCTGCCAAACCCGAATTTCCCGATCTAGCCAGACCTGCGACAGGCTCAAGCACCCTTGCACCCAACTGATCCCGCGTTTCCGGCGGAAATTTCGTATGCCCCTTCGTGAGCCCCACTTCGCAAAAACCCTTAAACCCCTTGATCCTGAATTTTCTATCGCTTTGAGGAATTTTCTAGGGTTGTATGGCAATGGTGACCGTCAAGTGGGGCGCGGTGTGACCACCGGGATCCTATTATTTCGTCGTTTGTCTGCCAGTCTGTCTGTTTGTGTCTCTGTCTGTAAGTCTATCTTTCATTTCCGGAAAAATTCTACTCAAGGATCTCTGCAAGCTTGCTTTAGTGGTTCTTCAGTGATCCAACTACAGTTTATACTAGGCTAGGCTTAGGCTTCGGTTAGGCTTAGGCTTAGGCTTAGGCTTGGCTTAAGCTTGGGCTTAGGCTTCGGCTTAGGCTTCGGCTAAGGCTTAGGCTTAGGTTAGCTTAGGTTTGCTTAGGCTTAGGCTTAGGCTTAGGCTTAGGCTTGGGCTTAGGCTTGGGCTTAGGCACGGGCTTAGGCTTCGGCCGCCATCGTCGCCAGCCTGCCATCCTCCTCGTCATTCGAGCGCTGACCGTTCGTATTTCTGTGTCAATTTCTCTAAAATTTCTTTCTCTCCCTCTCGCCTCTCTCTCTCTCTCTCTTTCTCTTTCTCCCACTCTCTCACTCGCTCTCTTTCCTGCCATTGAAGGACAGGGCATTCTCAAGTGTGGCTGCTTTGGACGACGAGGTCTGGCGCATCCCCGAAATATCCAGTTGTATTTGAGGTAGTGGCAGGGAGTGACCCGGTTGATATTTCGAGGAGCACCACTCCCCCTCTCTCGCCCTCTTTCGGCCTCTCGCTCTATCGGCTACTTGAAGCATCCCGTGCCCTGTTCCTCCTGACAATCCGCCCCTTTCGAAAGATCCACCCTATAAAGTGACCCCCGCTGTCGCGAATGGCAGGTATTTTGAGCAACAGCAACACTGACAGGCCAGTTTTCCGCAAGGATCTTTGCTAGCCTGTCTTTCCTAAAGAATCTTTGCTAGCCTGTCTTTCCTAAAGAATCTCTGCTAGCCTGCTTTTCCTAAAGAATCTCTGCTAGCCTGCCCTTTCCTGCAGAATCTCTGCTAGCCTGCCCTTTCCTAAAGAATCTCTGCTAGCCTGCTTTTCCTAAAGAATCTCTGCTAGCCAGTTCGGAGGCCTTGCCTCCTGGAGCCCCTCTTTGGCCCGACTACGACGCGATACAAGCGCCAAGGACAGAGCGCGCGCTCACCGAAGGCAGAGGCGCACGATTTTCCCCTTTGCCCAGCGAGAGGGTTGGAATTCCCCCGAGTCCCAATCTCTTCCCTGGCCCCTCGTTTTTCCCCGTTTTTGGCCATAAGAGTTCTTCCTGTATTCATGTCCCCTTTTCGCCTTAAAATCTCTATTTTCATTCCCCCTAATCTCTCCCATCTTTTCATCCCTCACTAATACTTTTCTCTTTTAGTTTCTCCTTTCCCCTTTCTGTAAATTCCACTTTTCCTTTATCTCTAATTCGTCTCACACCATTTCCCGTAATAAATTCTTTAACTCTTAATCAGTTTTTCGTTTACTAATTGGGCTTGAGAGTGGTTTGCGGGGCTAGCTCCCCATTCTTCTTGGCTGGCCTGTTGAGCCGTTGTTCTTGGATTGCCGTTGTGCAATTTTGTGCGTTTCGTTTTCTGCTAGGCGCTACCCTTAGGGGTCAGCGAACCTAACTAGCCTGCCCTTTCCGAAAGAATCTCTGCTAGCCTGCCCTTTTCTAAAGAATCTCTGCTAGCTGGCCCTGCAATCTCCATTTCCAGTTTTTTCTGAATCTTTTCACATTAAATATTTCGATTTTTACGTCTTCGTTTGATTTGTTGGACGGCAGAGTGAGGTAGAGAGAGCCAGAGCGAGAGAGAGAGAGAGAACTTGCAAATGCCAAATTTCAGCCTCCCCACCTCAGGCTCGCCCTCAGGGTTCCGCTCGGCTCCTCTGCACACAAACGCGAGAAAGGCGCGAGAAAAGCGAGCCACTCCGTGATACACCTGCGAACAGCCAGCCACAGCCAACCGCAAGGGGTCAACCGCGCCATTGTTTTGACCCCTAAAAGGAGCACGAGCAAACGCGGCTACAGTATCGCTTCGGAATTCGATGCGGGACCCAGCGAAAGGGCACCATAAGGGCCAGGATACGTTATTTATTCGAGGTATATTTTTTATTTTTTCCTGAGAATTACTTACTTTTTGCATGGCAAGGCCAACTAGCAAAGTTTTTTAGGGAATTCTATATACAAAAAAAAAACATTTTCAGGAACCCAATGGTTTTTCGCGTGGGTGGGCGACTCGATTTGCAACCGGCCATGGACCTATATTTTGGTAGTTTTTTTCAGGAGTCTTTTGATTTTAGCATTTTTAGGTGAGCTCCCTGATAGCTCTCGGCCTCTCTCTGGTCATCCCCTTCCGGGAAATGGAGAACAACATCTCGGATTTTACGCCGTATGGTGCGAAGAGCCGGCAGGAGTTGAAGGTAAGGTGATGCTTCGGCTTAGGCTTAAGCTGTGCTTAGGCATAGGCTTTGGTTTAGGCTTAGGCTTAGGTTTTTCTTTAGGCTTAGGCTTAGGCAAAGTCTTATCTTATCCATCGTATCTAGGCATTTTTCATGTCTTCCTTCCTGTCACACCCCCTTAACCTGGCGTAATCGATTCTGAAGCCCCGGGACTCGTGTAATTTGTTGTATTCCGTGTCTTGTTGCTCATGGCAGCCCTCCGGGAGTAGAACTGGTCCAATTGACGGGTAAATTTGTCCCCCGGCAGCAAGACCAGTCAGACTGAAGGTTTTGCCGAGTGTTTTGAGGGGATTAGAGCTAATGGGGGCAGGCTAGCAGTGGTTCTGGTGGATTTCAAGGAGGAGACAGGCTAGCAGAGACCCTTTGTCAAAAAATTGTCCATTCCATTACTTTCAGGTCTACGAAAGCTTCTTCTCGGATCGCGGGGAGCCAAAGGTTGTTTACGCCTTCATCCGGCCGAAAAATGGAGATAATCTGCTTAGCGTGGCAGCCCTCAACGAGACTGTACAGGTACGGTAATTGGGGATTGTGGGGAAAAGCGAGAGTGAGATAGAGCGAGAGGGAGAGAATGAGAGAGCTAGAGAGAGCACCTTTTTGAGGCCAAAGCTACTTGAAAGATTTTACACCCCTATTTCGCCGGCTCTACTATCAATTTCCGGGTTTCCAGTACGGCATCCGGATTGCTTGTTTAGCAGACAGCGCGAGCGATAGAGAGAGAGAGAGAGAGAGAGAGAAATGGTGTGAAGGTCAAGGGGTCTTTTTATGCTCTTCCCCCCGAAACCGTGTCGTCATAACATTTTTCCGGGGAAAAGAAACGGGTCATCCCAACCGGATCGGGCGAGCAGGGCAGGAAAAACGGAGGAAGAAGAGAAATATTTGGGTTTTTTGCAAAAAAATCTGATCCCTGCTAAAGGAGCTTGGAAAACCGGTTAAAAATCTCCATTTAGCTGAACTGCTAGCTGTCACGCTCCCTTTAAAGCCGAAAAAGCCACATTTCAGGTGCTGGACAAAATCAACGCCGAGATCTTACTCGATACCCCCAACGGACCGAAGGCTTTCCAGGACTTTTGCCGTGGTTTTTGCCTCGTCAACGAGCCCGTCAGGAATTTTGCGGTAAGAGAGAGAGAGCGGGAGAGAGAGAGACAGAGCGAAAATATCGAAATTTTTTAGAAAGGGCTGTTCTTAAATAATGGTTCAACCGGCGGATCCCCGCATGTCGACCTCGGCTACCCGGTCACTACCGTACTCGGCCGGAAGCTCTACATGGATCCGAACTTCTTTGGGGTTAAGGTGGGTGAGAGAGCGTCAGCGAGAGAAAGAGAAAGAGAGAGAGAGAGAGAGAGAGAGAGAGAAAGAGAGATCAAAAACCTTTCAGATCGCCGTTCCTGGAGAAATGAAGAATTCAGAGCAGCTGATGTCAGTCGCCGAGGCTGTGCAGGTGATTAACGAAAAGGTAAGCAAAATTCTCAAGGATCTCTGCTGGCCCGCGTTTCCTAAAAAATCCCTGCTAGCTCCCTATTTAATGCTCCCCGATTCAGGACCAACTGCCCAACAATCTCCGCCAGCTCAGCCTGATCGTCCTCCATTTTCGAGCGGAAATTGGGAAGGAGATCGACCCAGAAGCCCTGAAGCGCTACGAAAGGGCGATCGTCGAGTATTCTCATAGGTTGGAAAATCTCTATTAGCCTAAGCCTACGCCTAAGGTTAAAGCTAAGCCTAAGCCCAAGCCCAAGCCTAAGCCTACGCCTAAGCCTAACCCAACTTTTTTAGCACCGAATACTCTGCAATCAGCGTAAAAGTGCTGACCGACAACTTCATCACCTCGGAGATCGTCAGGGCCGGCCTCAGCTTGCTGCCGTTTTTGGGTAAGCTAACAGGGATCTTTAGGGAATTCGGGTAGTTTGAAAAAGTGGGCAATCTAGCAAAGATTCTTGAGGGCCAGGTGATTATTCAAAACTATCGTTCAGGCGTCGGCTTCACCATCATGGTCATCTTCACCTCCATCACCTTCTTCTTTTCGGCCAGGGCCCTAAATCAGTGGCACATTTACAAGGTTGGTTTAGGCTCAGGCCTAGGCTTAGGCTTAGGCTTAGGCTTAGGCTTAGGCTTAGGCTTAGGCTTAGGCTTAGGCTTAGGCTTAGGCTTAGGCTTACGCCCCTGTTAGGCTTTATTTAGAGCTTCCACATCTCGAAATTCAGATCCCACTGGCCGTGATGGCGTGCGTGATGCCATTCATGGCGTGCGGCTCGACGATGGGCGCCATGTTTTTGCTTGGCTTTCGGTTAGTGTCTCGGTCCCTTGAAATTCCAAGCTGCTGACGTCGTTTTTAGCGTATTTACGCCATTTTTAGACGCAAGCCAGGCATGCTCAACTTTAGCCAAAAACTGCAAAAACCGTTTAAATTGATGTTTCAGGTTCGGCTCGATCCTGTGCGTCACCCCGTTCCTCGTCTTGGCGATTAGCGTTGATGACGCGTTTCTGATGGTCAACTCCTGGCAGCGAATTTGTCATAAGCGGAGGTATTAAAAAAATTTTCTTGCCTTCAATCACCTTTCAGGAAGCTAAATCCCGACGCCGAGGACCCGGAAGCGGATTTGAGGGCACGGCTGAAGGAGATGCTGGTAAGCCTCATCGCTTTGAAGAGAGAGAGAGAGAGAGAGAGAGAGAGAGAGAGAGGGAGTGAGAGAGAGACAACAAATGAGAAGCAATTTGTCCAATTCCAGATAGAGACGGCCCCCTCGGTGACGATCACCTCCCTGACAAACATGCTGGCATTCGGAATTGGCGCCTTCACGCCGACCCCTGAAATTCAGCTATTCTCCGTCGGGAATGCGGTGGCGGTTACGGTGGACTGGGTTTTCCAGGTGGGACCTTGCCGGCAACAGGGACTCCTGGAGAATCCCTGCTAGCTTGCCTGACGAAGAATCTTTAGGAAAGGGGCAGGCTAGCAAAGAGTCTTTATGAAATCGGCAGGCTAGCAGAGATTCTTTAGGAAAGGGTAGGCAAGCAGAGGTTCCTTGGGAAGAGTCAGAACAAGCCAATTTTTCTAGCTAACAATCATTACTGCCCTAATGGTCATCATTGGTCGCTGGGAGATCCGGGATGAGAGGCGCAGGGCCAAGGAGATCGAGCAGGATTTTGAGAAACGCAGACAGTACTCGGAGAACTCGTTGGACTCCTCGAAGTTCACCGGAACCAAGAAGTACGGATTTCTCTCTTTCTCTCTCTTTCTCTCTCTCTATCTCTCTCTTTCTCTCTCACGCTAAACGCTTTCTCTTCCAGAATGATCCACATCTACTGCAAAGTTCTGACCGACAAGTGCACCATTGTGTCGTTGCTCGTCCTCCTCGCCGCGTATTGGTACATCTCCATCACCGGGACGCTGAACATCAAGGCCGAGCTGGACCCGCAGAAGCTTTTCTTGAAGTCGAGTGATATGCAAGAAGTGGGCAGGAATTTCTTAAGGATTTTCTGCTAGCCTGGCCTTTCCTAAAGAATCTCTGCTAACCTGCTCTTTCCAGATCTTTGACGGTCGACGCCAGTACATCGCGCCAAATTACGCGACCTGCTGGGTGTTGGTGAACAACCCGGGGAATATACGGTAGGATTACTCTAATCGACTCCATTCCAGTATTTTTTTAGCAATTTCGAAGATCGACAGCGCTTGAATCGACTCGTTGAGGAGTTCGAAGGTCTTCCCCCGGCTCTAGGCTCCTATTCAACAAAATTTTTCCTACGGTCAGCTCCCTCTCTCCCTGTCTCCGTCTCTGTCTCTCTCTCGCTCCCTCTCTCTCACTCGCTCTCTTTATTTTTTTCCTTTTCGGTACCGTGCAAATCGTGCATTTTTCAGAGACTACGAGGAGTTCCTCCAGCAAAGCGCCGACATGCCTGAGGATATGGAAGAGGAATCATCGGGGTACTGTTTTTTTACGTTTTTGAAATGTACTATTTTCAGGCCAATCCAACCGGCAGAAGACGAGCTCGGAAAATTCTTGACGTGGCCCGAGTTCGCTTTCTGGAATGGCTTCTTGCAGACGAAGAACACCAGCGAGGGGTAGGAGGCTCTCTCCCTGACTCGCTCTCGCTCTCTCTCTCTCTCTCTCTCTCAGCGGTCCCTTTAATTCAAGTATCCTATTCAGGTTGACCGTCGAGCGCTTCTTCTTCATCACAGCCTTCCACGGCCCCGAGTTGGTCGACTGGTCGGCGAGGGCGACCCTGTTGAACATGTGGCGGGAGGTGGCGGATAGGGTGAGCTAGGAGAGATTCTTTAGGAAAGGGCAGGCTAGCAGTGATTCTTTAGGAAAGGCATTCAGCGACTCTTGAGAACTTTCTAGAAGCTTTTTTTTTCAGCATCCCCACCTCAACATCACCGTTTTCGAGGACGATGCCCGATTTTTGGACCTGATCGAGACTTTGGTAGGTTATATTGAGTGTTTCAGATCTTGACGCTCCAAATAAGCGCGTATACACATACGAGTACTAAGTACACTTTTTAGGTCCCAACGACTTGGCAGTCCGCCCTCCTCACCCTCGGCTGCATGTTCTGCGTGACCATGTTGTTCATCTCCGATCCCCCCACGCTTTTCGTGGCCACCTCGGCGATTTTGTCGACGTGTGTCGGTACGTTTTCAGTGTCCTCGCCCCTTTAAAAGGGCTTGCAAATGTTAGAACCGACCCTTTCGCCCGACTAGGTTTAGACAAGCTATGCGCCAAGCAAAAGGGGGCTTTTCGCGCTTCCAGAGCGTTGTTAAACGTCTTTTGGAGTAGTGCGGGGTTGTCTACGCCCGGTTTTTCGTAGTGGTCACGTATTGGCCTTCCTACTCTCTTTAACGAGACAGTGACAGCTAGAATTCCCTAAATTCTCGCTTCCAGGTGTCTTCGGTCTGGTCTCGTGGTGGGGAGCCGATCTGGACCCGATCCTGATGTCAGCAACAGTGATGTCGATCGGCTTCTCAGTGGATATTCCGGCCCATATCAGCTATCACTATTTCCAGACTGGTATGGCCGGATTTTGTAGCCTGTAGCTTGTTGGGTTCAGGAAAGCAAGGACTGACTGTGGCGCAACGATTGGAACACACGTTATCTGCGGTTGGGTTGCCGATTTTGCAGGTGAGAACGAGGGAGAGGGAGAGAGAGAGAGAGAGAGAGAGAGAGAGAGAGAGAATCGCTAGATACGAAATTTCTAACTTCTTTCAGGCGTCCATCTCGACAATCCTCTGCGTGCTCAGCCTATTTCTCGTCGATTTGCACATGTCACAGGTATATTTTTGAAGTTTTTTGCCGGAATTCGAGGTGGTTTTTAGTGCAATTTCGAAACATTGTATAGCTCAGCCAATAGCGCAAAAAATTCTGGTCCAAACGCACCGATTAAAAACTACAAATTCATTACGTTGCTTGAGAAAATCAGCCCCGAATGGCCCAATTTTGTTTTTCGCATTTTTTCATCCATTTTTAAAGGCTACCGTAGTCATGTCCCTGTTTTCAGAACTCCAAATCGGTTCAGAATTTTCAGCGCTTTCGAACGAGCTCTCTATCGCTCTAAAATTCCACGTAAAGCTGTAATCCACCGTCTCCAAAACTAGGCATTTTTACCATTCCGGCCGGGGCGCTAGAACTCCTTGAAAATCCCGGCTTCCAGGTGTTCGCCAAGACGATGCTGCTCGTCGTCCTGATCGGGGCCCTTCACGGCCTGATCGTGATGCCCGCCCTTTTCAGCTTGACCTCGTGGGTCCCACGACGAAGCAAGAAAATCGTGCCCGCCTCCTCGTCTTCATCCCTCGAGAATCAGCCCCATATTCTGACGATTACCGCGCATTAATAGACACCTTTATATCAAAAATTGCTGTTACTTTTATGCACTTTTTACAGCTTTCTAGGCCCTTTTTTATAGCAACGAATCTTAGAAGTCTTTTTTCATTTTAAAGGCAATTGGAAGGCAACTTACATAACTCACCTGTCACTATGCTTTTAAAAGCGGCTCTTTTAATATGATCCAGATTTTTAGTTTTTTAAGGGACTCGAAAGCTAGCCTATCTCCGTCCCTTTAAAAACCTCTTTCGCTACCGTAACCCCGTTTTTTTGGTATGAGAGATTTCCTAGCCCAAAGAACCTTTTAGGACCCGAAAAATGAGGTGTCTGTCCCTTTCAAAAATTCGGATTTTTGGCTATACCGTAAGCCTCAATACCTAACGTATGCCCTCGCAGCTGTTACCAAAATTCTCAAATTTCCCGTGTTTCCATTTTTCAGAATTCCCTAATTTCCGCTATTTTGCTAATCTCGTTCGACTACGGGTACAAAATAAAATATTCACTTGTGTATGTTGTAATATAAATGTATAAATATGTAAAAATTGATTTTGTAAAAGTTTTTAAAAAACTCAACTACAGTAAGCAACACAATTTATGCATACGCGGGAACACTATGTCCACAGTTGGCCACGAGAGCGCTCACTACAAGGAAAACACGCACAAAAATATTCCGGGGCAAAACGGAAAGTCGTGGAAAAGCGGAAAGTTTCGGAACCGGCTACCGTATCACAGTCACGGGTTTGGGTTTGGGGGGAGGGCAAACAGTAGGAGGTTATTGGGGAGTGTGCTCTAGACGATACAAGTGGATAGGAGCGAATCGGAATATATAGGGGAATTGTCAGAAAACAAGCTTAGGCTTTGGGCCAAGCCTAAGCCAAGCCTAAGACCAACCCAAGCCTAAGTCTAAACATTGCCAGGGCTACAGTAGGAGGGGATACGGTATGTATTTATTTTTTACTGTCGCTGCGCCTCGGCGACGAGCTGCAGGATGCGGATGAACAGGTTGATGACGTCCATGTAGAGGGTGATGCACGCGAGGATGTAGTCCTCGGCATTCATGTGGTTCATGATCAGGTCGAGGTCGATCATCAAGAACAGACAGAACAGTGCCGCCCCGCCGACGTTGACGAAGAAGTTGAAGGCGGGCGAGTGGAAGAAGATCTGGAAATGGCGGTTTCAAACTTTTTTCTTTGTTTTTTCCACAGATTGCGAAACAGCGCGAAAAGCTGCTACCGCTATACTGTGTTTTTGCTTGAAAACTTTGCCTTGTAAGCTAGACCCCAACTTGGAGCAGTTCAGTGCAACGAAACAACCCTAAACCCCTTCAAATACCCACCTGGAAAACGCTGGCCATCAGCAAAATACCGAGGAACGAGTAGGCGATGGCGTAGTGCTTGACAAAGTCCTTCTTCGACTGCAACGTGTAGACGAACAGCGAGAAGACGATCACTATAGAAGCAATTAAGTAAATTTTTAGAGCTTATGCCTACCTGTCGTCAGCAGCGCGGCTTCGAGGATGACGCCGACCTCGAAGAGGGACACTAAAAATTGGATTTAAAACGGAGTTACGAAGTTAAATGGGCAACGTCACCAACAGGTTCAACCGGGGGCTTGAAAAATATGGCGCTTCGACTCACCGAGTGTCCCCAGCGTCAACGCCTGCACGACGGTGAACGAAGCGAGGAGGATGTAGTTTGTGGGGACGTTTCGGGCGTGGATGTGCATGGCGATGATCATGCCGATCGAGCCGAACAGGGTCATCAACAGCACCCAGCCGCTGGAAAAATGTGGGTAAGGTCGCGCAAATGATATGTGCTCGTTTGCCTTTAAAAATGGAAAAAAACCCGGCAAATGAGCGTCCTAAAGCATCGTTAAATGGTTTTTACTTTGCGCTGCGAGAAGAACGTGCCGATTTTGACGCCGAATAGCCACAAAACTTTTTTGTTTTTCGCTTAACACATCAAAAAAGCCTATTTTTATAGGACTGGCCCTTCCCAAATAACCTCTGCTAGTTTGCCCCAGAAATTCACAAAAAACCCTACTTATTCTGCACAAATCCCTTGACTCCGGGCGTCATGTAGATGGCGGCGCAGATGGCGGTGGTGAGCACGATTTGGAAGGAGAGGATGCCGAACACCTTGCGCAGGAATGCTAAGGTTTTTTGATCGATAAAAATTGTGCTTCCATTGCTTACCCATGCGAATATGGACATGGGCCGAGTTGACGCTGCCCTCCTTCGCGTCGGGGTTCATCCCCTCGATGTCCTTGGGCCAGAAGTGGGGACGCTGGGCTTGGGTCGGTTGGGCGGTGCGGGTGTTCCCGGCCTGAAAATGGGGGTTTTGGGGCGATTTTCGTCAGAACCTTTTTCAAAGCCCGCTAAAAGTCCAGAAACTTTTCAAAACTTCATTGAACGCGTTGCGGCTAGGAACAGCGGTTACGCAAAGCGACGTCCGCGCCAACCTGCGTTTAAAGTTGCAAAAATTATCTTGAAAGCTAGTTTTCTTGTAAACTAAAACCTCAGGCGCAAGTGTCATTTTTAAAACGTTTTTATTTTTTTAAACCTTTTAAACTTTCTAAAACTGTTCTTCATCTAAACCTCACGTCTCCATAGTGAGAAAAACGTTCATTTGAAATTTTTACCGTTTAGAAAACCTTTTAAACCTTGAAACGATACTTTTAAAACCCACATCTTCATAGTCGGGCAATAGCGCCTCCTCATCATCGCGGGGCATCCGAATCGACGCCATTTTCAGGTGAAAATACCCTGGAAAAAAACTGGTCAACTGAATTCAATTCCATTGCAACACGAATAGAATCAGAATTCAAAGTGTAAATCGAGAAGCGGCGCTGCTAAACTTTTGACTGCTAATTTCATGTCTTCGGCAAATAGCCACCTGCGCACCCGGACTCGATTGAGGGTTGTCGAAACAGCGGCGCGGTTCCGCTCTCCGCGACGTCAACCCTTCTCTTTGGTTCTTTTGCCATCCATGCCCCCGGTCCCACCACGATCGATTGCCCACGGTCGGGACACCTATTTTCCTCTCGTCGCTGCTGTGTTCGCTCGCGTGTCACCGTTTCCCCTCTATTGAAAATCGCTGCGAAATCGGGTCAGCGCGAGAAGAAGCCACCCCGCGGAGTCTTGGGATAATCGGTGTTCCTTTTTCGGGGCTGAAACAATGTCCCATTTTTGCTTTCGTTTTTCAAATTTTGTCTATCTAGAAATCTACATTCCGTGGTAAAAATTTATCGGTTGAAAAACAAAGCTACATGCCCTGTTAAAGTAACATCTATTAGCGTTTCCCTCAAGAAAAGACGTTAAATTTTTTATTTCAAATACAAATATTTTTACTTTATTTATTTTTCATCAAAAGTTGTAAAACTGAAGAACTTTCGCACCACCTGTACGCCAACTGGCTAAATTGTCGTATCCGGTCACTAAACGGATTTTGGATTTTTATATGTCAAAATGCTCAGCAGGTCGAGCTGATTACAGATCAGTTGAAAAAACTTTTGGGAAACACTTCTAGCTCGAGATATGAAGCTTCAAAGTTGGCAACTGAAGTATCCGGTCACTAAACGGATTTTGGGTTTTTATATGCCAAAATGCTCAGCAAGTCGAGCTGATTACAGATCAGTTGAAAAACTTTTCGGAAACAGTGCATTCGCGAGATATGACACTTAAAAGTTGGGCTTTACCCGTCCCGGTAGCTTTGCTAAAGATGGATATGTGCTCGATACAAGCTTACTCTACAACCCAATTTGAGCCTAAAAATAAGGCTTCGTGCCACCCGGGGCCTAGTCGCTTCGGATGGGTGCGAGCTCGTACAGGGTTTCGAAATGGGGGCGCCAAGGCCGGCGAAGCGGCCCGGGGCGCCCCCATTTCGGAAGAGTGGAGCGGCAGCCCATCCGAAGCGACGGCCCACCTTGCCTGACAATGTTTCTACCCGTTGTCCACTGCGAAGGCCGGAGTCGAAGTACCTTGCCGTCATGTGGAGGAATTTGAAAAAACAAGCAAAAAAACCTATCGGCCGGCTGTTCCACCCTGTACTCATTCCGATTTCCGCAATGTGTTGCCATACGTACTCGATTGCCCCACCTCAGTTTCAAATATTTCTGGTTATTGGACGGCATTTTAACACAGATATCTCGCGAATGCACTGTTTCCGAAAAGTTTTTTCAACTGATCTGTAATCAGCTCGACTTGCTGAGCATTTTGGCATATAAAAACCCAAAATCCGTTTAGTGACCGGATACTTCAGTTGCCAACTTTGAAGCTTCATATCTCGAGCTAGAAGTGTTTCCCAAAAGCTTTTTCAACTGATCTGTAATCAGCTCGACCTGCTGAGCATTTTGACATATAAAAATCCAAAATCCGTTTAGTGACCGGATACGACAATTTTCCCCGCCAACTTTTGCTTTACGGATTCCGGAATTGTAATCATTCGGAAACCCCTTATTTTTTAAACTTGCAACTTCAATGTTTTAAACCTGATTTTTTTATTTTAAAAGTTTTGTATACAAGAATTGTACCGCAATTTCAGCGAAGCGCTTAACTACACGCACTTCTCGACTCTTCAAATATGGCTCCACGACGAAAAAAGGTATCCAATTTATTTAATTTTCCGGTTTTTGGATTTGATTTGACAATGTAAGCAATAGATTATCTCCTCGTTCTAGAATGAAGAAGAACAACAAAACGCCACCCTGGACAAGGAGGTGGAGGCGATCGCGAAGTACGTCCGCTTCAACACGCCCTGCGACACGTCGCGTTTCGAGGGGAATGATGTCAGCTATTTTCAAGGTACAAAAAGTCTTGCTCCTTTTGATTTTGCAAAAACGATCTGCTACGCTTTTATCTAAACGAAACAAGATTGAAAGAAGTATTTTCTAGGCTCTAAAGCCGTCGACACGCTCCTCAACTCGAAGTATGGCCTGAAAGCTAAAGGCGAGCCGCGGTTTCCGGACAGAAAGGCTTGTGTCAGGTTTGTTTTTGGAAACCGTTAGTGATTCCCGTTTTTTTAGCTTTATGGTTGAGCTCTACGTGAATCGGCTTTTTTTCCGCGTACGCAAGCTCGTGAAAAAGGACAAGAAAGACGAGAAGGACAAGAAGAAGGGTAATGAGAGCGACGCCAAGCAGAGCCCCCGGCCCGAGGCGAATAAGAAGAAGGGGAAGAAGGTTTCATTTATTTTGTAAAAATTAAAAACGAATTTTAAGGGCTCAGATGACGGAAACGAGAGCGTCAACGACACGGCTGCCGAGGAAGACGACAAGAAGAAGGACAGCGACGATAAGAAGAAAAAGAAGGTGAAGCTGGCGGTGCACGAGGTCCAAGTTAGTGCAAGCGCATTAAATTTAATTTTTCGTTGAAATTAGAGCTTCCACGATGCGAACGACGTGTACGTTTGGGTATACGACCCGACGCCGTGGTACAAGAAGGTCATCGGGCTGATGATGGGTGAGTTGCTCTTTACAAAGTTCTAGAAATTATTTTTCAGTGCTCGGAACGATCGTCGGTTGCCTGTTCCCGCTGTGGCCAATGTGGCTGCGCCAGGGCGTCTACTACGTGTCGCTCACCGGCATCGGGGCGTTCGGCGCCATTGTAATCATTGCGATTAGTAAGTTTTAGTCTCCAAATCGGTGTTTTCTTCATTATTTTATGAAGATTTTATATCTAAAAATTTGCAAAGCCTATTCCCACTTTTTCAGTACGTACGATCCTCTTCGGCATTATCTGGCTCGCCTCTATGGGCAAACACCATCTCTGGGTGCTACCGAACTTGACCGAGGTATTTTTATCGAATTTTTGTAAAATTCCATCTAGGACTGCGGCTTCTTCGAATCGTTCAAGCCCTTCTACACGTACGAGTACCGCCCAGTGGGCAAGGCGCGGAAGAAGGACAAAAAGAAGAAGGATAAGGATTCCGGTTAGTGAATGCAAACGCTTTTTTGAAGATTTTTAGACGCTGAACAAGAAGAAGAAAAGGTCGGTTCTGACGACGAGGCGGAAGCGGAAGCGCGGAAGGTGGAAGAAGAACGGGAAGAGGATGAGGAAGCGGGAGACGGCGAAAACCAGAATGAAGAGGATTTGGACGACGAGGAAGAAGATGAGGACCAGGTTTGTGTTTGATCGGAAGGCTTTGCACTTCCGGTTTTCAGAGCAGCAGCGGCACGAGCGTCGAAGAGGTACAGGCTGCTGGTGGAGATGTACAAACGGTGCCAAAAGTTGGTTTTCTCGATCAATATTTTTGGCTTCTGAATATCGAATGACAGCTTTAAAACTGTTTTTTAGGTGCGACGCCGCGCGCGTAAGGACGACGACTTCGTGGTGGTCGACAAATAAGCCTCGCAGATATCTATACTCTATCCCTTTCAGTATTTCATCCCAACCCAGAAAAAAACACAGTTGTGATTCCCCAAAACCCATGTGATCCACCTACACCAGTCCAAAAAGAGATACGTCCATGCTGATGTGTTTTTGCGGGCGGGATTTCGGTGTCGCCGACCATTTCCCGCTCCGGAGCTAGTCCATTTTAGAAAATACCTGGCCCAGTGTCTGTTCATAGTATAAACGTGGCCCCCGCGACGGCCGATAAACCAAAAAAGAATTTTTGATGATGCGCTAGAATTTCCTGTAGAAACGCGGGATCGTACTGGGTGCAAACTTGTGCTTTTTGTCTTCTTTTGCTAGTGCTCTTTGTGTCATTGATAATTTCCGGGCGTTTACTGCCCATGTGTTTTTCTTGGTGAAAACTATCTATCCCCCGGCATTTCCATTTCATTTCCCCCGGCGAGCTCGACCGTTTTGCGGAAGTTGGTGTCTGTAATAAAGGAATTTTTCGGAAGCTGGCGTCAGGGGCGTTTGAGGAGTAAGGCAGGCTAGCCGAGGTTATTTGAGAAGCTGGACAGGTAGAACAGGGGTGTTATTTCGATTAATGGGCACTGATATGGGCACTGATCAAATTTTTAGAGCGCTTGGATATCTCGGAGCGTTTTTTTTTGGGGGACAGCCTTGCATGAAAGAGGGGTAGATAGCAGAGGTCATTTTAAGTTTTTTTTAAAGTGATGGGTAGCAGAGGCGATTCCGGATCTTTTTCTGCAGAACCAAATGTCGATTTAGCCTTTTATTTTTTAGGCGAGGGGTGAGCCAGCAGAGATAATTTGGGTTTTTCTCTGAGCTCTTATGTATGGTTCTCTTTTTTGAGAGTTTTTTGCTTTCGGAGGGTGGGGGGGTTAGCAGAGACTTTTTAGGAACCTTTGCACTTTACAAACAATTTTAACCCGATTTTTAGACAACCCCCATCCTGCCAAATCTCCGCCCCTAACCCCTTTCAAAGCCCAAAGGGCCCGAACTCGTCTCGCCCAACCATTATTTGCGTGTGTGACATAAATCGACAGGCCGCGCGCGGCGACACCTGGTCATCGCTACCCTCGGGGCTTTGCCCTGGGCAAGGCGCACATCGTTTGCCCTCGGGGCAGATCGGGGCCTCGGGTCAAGAAGTGGCCCGGGGCCACAGCGAGCGCGGACGGCGCTGGCAGATGGCCAACCCGCCAAAATAACCGGGGCATCCATAATCGGAGCCGGGTCTCCTCGTTGCCCGGAGGGTACACACAAAAACGGCAGACGGCCCCGGGCGCGCGGGACAATGTTATAGCGTAGGCCTGATGGGGGCTACCGCACACCGGGACATTTGAGGAGGAGGGTAGGGTCAATTCCAGAATTCCGACAGCCATAATGCCGACAGGGCAAAATCCCGACTGGTCAAAATCCCGACAGGCCAAAATACCGACAGCCATAATCCCGACAGCCAGAAACCCGACATTTTACAGCCATTTATGGGTAAAACGGCCGGCAAAAAAAATGTCGGGATTTTTTCTGTTGGGATTTTGGCCTGTCGGGATTTTGGCGTTGCCACAGTCTATACGGCGGCCTGTAATAACATAAAATGAACATATGGCGCAGGAGATAAGGTAAAATCTGTATAGTACCTAACAAAAAAATTGGTCCATCAAAAAGTGTAACACTGAAAGCTAATTACAATAAATGTTACATGGTAACGTTAAAATTTGTGATTTCTAGTGCGTTTAATACGTTCAATTTAAATTTTACGCTCTTGATAACACTTCCGATGCAAGAAAAGAACGAATTCATCCAAAAAAGTCTAATAATCGACATTTTGTGGTTTTTAGCACTTTTTCGGTGATGTGATTCTGTTTTTCGGAAGTTTGGTCTATTTTTATATCGTAAAACGGATGCATCTTCCTAAAGAAATTCGTTGCCCTCCAGGGGCTTTCAGGAGAAATTTAACGCTGAAAAACGTTCTTTCGCTCGGTTTCACCATTCCGAAGTGATCTCTGCTAGCCAGCCCTTCTCCCCTGGTGCTCAATGGCGCCATCATAGAGCCCGGCGAGGCTTCCCCTCGCTGTTTTCAGCCCCCTTGGTGGCGTTGCTCACGTGTCGGGTGTCGGCGAAACGTCCACAGGGCCGTGTGCGTGGGGTGGATGGGGGCGAAGGCCTTCTCCGGCGCCGCCGTCTACTCCAACACGCACACCCTCGCCGTCTCTGGCCTCTCTGTGAAAACCCCGCTCTCTCGCCTAGTATTTCAGCCCTGGTCACCCGGCTTTTTTGATGGTCCCTAAAAAGGGCCAGCCATAGTATTGCCCTTCCTTGTATTTTCTGTAAACTTCCTCCATAACGGCGTGTCTCTGTAGATCTCTGCGCGCTCTCGACTTATTGCACTCTCTCGCGCTCTCTGCTCTCTCTCACTTCTCCGCGATCTCTCGCCCGAGCAAATCAGTCATGGCTGCCCCTATCTAATCCCTCGGCTTTTCCGGTGTTCTCTAGCTTTTCTCTGGGGTCTCCGGGGTCTTTTTGCTCTCTCGTTTGTCCAGGACAGGC
Source organism: Mesorhabditis sp. LJ9110 (assembly GCA_038088335.1). Taxonomy (NCBI): domain Eukaryota; kingdom Metazoa; phylum Nematoda; class Chromadorea; order Rhabditida; family Rhabditidae; genus Mesorhabditis; species Mesorhabditis sp. LJ9110. The sequence continues at coordinate 275,969 of JBBGBA010000075.1, forward strand.
CAGCGCGGTCACTCTGGGGTCTCTCGATGTCGTGTGGTGCCTAGGTGTTCTCGCGTAGCTCCTTGAATTGCGTTATCTCTCCACATGTTTGGGGTGACTTGGGGGATGGGGATGTTGTCTGCGTCTCTCGAGAAAAGCAGCACTCTCTCCTTCTCTCTCTCTCTCTCGCCTGGTCGTCCGGTTGTCTCGTATCTCTGCGTCTCTAGAACCAGACGCCTCTCTCTTTTTGCTCTTTCCCCTCCGTTCTCTGCGTCTCTTATCACTCCACGGTCACTGCTTTTCTGCGTCTCTCTCATCCTCTGCCTCCCTCGCCATCTGCGCCTCCGCTATTTCTCGCAACGATTTACCAATGGACAGGCTTCCCCCAAGGATCTCTAAACGTCTCTGCGACCTCATAGACAACCCCGCTCTCTCTGCGTCTCTGCCCCTCCTCGAATTCCCTGCTCTCTCGTCCCCGGTCCCGATCGTTCGTGGTGGACGGGGTGGTGGCGAGGGAGGCAGACCGATCGACCCGAAGCAGCAGCACAACCCCTCCTCAGGCCACAGCATCACCACCCAGACCCCCCGAGGGCTGACGCTGCCTCAGAAACGGACAGACAGACAGACAGACGGAGATGGGAAGGACACACACAGACATACACCCCGCTCCGGCCCTGGATAGGGTGGTGGTGGAGGTGGAAGAGGTGGAAGAGGGTGCATGGGTGGTGTTGTCCTGGCTGCTTGCCAAACAGGCAGATGAGGAAGTAAGGCAGGCTAACAGAGATCATTGAGGATTTGGATGCAAGACGGAGAAAACCCTGTACTTCGAGGCAATCTAACATAGGCCATTAGGGAAATCCGGGCGTCTCTGGAACTTGTTTAGGTAGGCTAGCAGAGACCATTGAAGGAAATTAGACGCCTTCAAAGCTGCCTGGGCCAGCTATCACAGGTCATTTGGGAATTTAAAGCATTACGGGCAGGCTTGCAGAGACCATTAGGGAAATCCAGGCCCGGGATTTGACCAGAACCTATGTAATCTTAGCTAACTAGATAGCTAACTAGCAACGCTTATCTGGGAACTTCGGCTCTGAAAAACCGTTTTTTACCAACTTTTTCAAGTTATTTTGCAGGGGCGAGCTAGCAAAGAACCTTGAGGATTTACAGGCTTCGATATTTTTCGGATGTTTTTAGGCCCTAAGAAGGGCTGCCGTAACCTTCGAGCCATACTTGCACCTCCCAACATTTTCCGCTTTTCCCGGCAACAGCCCTGTTTTCCCGGGGGCCCCGCGATCGAGCAGGGGCGCCTTTCCCCAAAATTAAAACTGCTACCGTAGCCCGGCGATCGAGCAGAGGAGCGCGCGTCGATTCCGGGCGCTTGGCGGTCACTTTCGGAGGGGCCCGCGCCCTTTTTTCGGGCCTGGCGAGAGAGTGGGTCGATTGAGAGAGGGTGGGCAGTGAGAGAGCGTGGGGGAAGCAGAGAGGCCAGAGAAATTAGGGTACAGGGGACGGAGCAAAGGAATGTTGCGTGGGTTGGGGGAAGAGGGGAGACGCAGAGGAGTGAGAGATCAGGTGGACTGGAGAGACGCAGAGACAAGAAAGAAGCTATAGGCTAGGGAGGCAGAGAGAAATGAGAGAGCCGTCAGCTAGGCGGACGCAGAGAATTCAGAGACAAGGCGGCCTGGTGAGACGCAGAGAAGCGAGAGATAGCGTTGTTGAAGAGTCGCAGAGCACAGTGAAGGACAGGACAGCTGGAGCCACATAACCATTAGAGGGCGCGTTTTCCAGAGAGATGCAGACAGCCGAGAGACCACACAATCCCTTGAGACCCAGACAGTTTAGATAGCGCGCATCCTACAGATACACAGAGATCCCACAGCATCTCCCCCCAAAAACCGAGACCCCGAGCGTATATGGGCGCTTCGCGTAGTCGCAGCAGATGCGAGCAGGGGCGAGAGGGTGGAACGCAGGGTGAGAGACCCAGACACGTCGAAAAAGCGCGAAACCCCGCGGCGGCTAGGGGGCCGGGCATTAAGGGGATCGCGCCTCGGTGTGCGGGCCAGTTGTGGGATCTTTGCACCAACGGGTCGCCTGTTTCTTCATTCCCTCAAAAACGTTGTCCTTTCGGTCCTTTCGGGCCTCTAGTCATCACTTGGACTAGGGGGTCTACGATTAGGCTTGGGCTTGGGCTTGGGCTTAGGCGTTGGCTTATTGTATTCCACTTTCATCCTAGACACGCAAAGTTTTCACAGATAATTTCAATTTTTTTCATGGATTTTAAAGTTTTTTTCAGGGTTTACGCTAACTTTTCCGTGCTCTTTTCCCAGAGTACCACCCGACCTTCCTCCCCTCCTCCCCGAACCCGAAAAACCCCGCTGGTTTCTGGCCACTTAGCAAACAAACAAAAAGGCAGCGGTGGGCCCCTCCTCTGGCACCCGGCCAAGTATCTATTTTTAGCTGAAGATTTGGGTCTAGCCGATTACGGCGTGAAATTGCAGCATCAAAAGCTTAAAATTAAGCGATAATTACACCGAACGTTGACCTAGCGGCGTCAAAAAAAAGTTTTAGAAAATGTGTCCTGCCCAACGCAAGCTTCAGTCGCCCTTTAACATCCTCAAAAAAATTTTCTGAACGACTGTTGAGCTAAATTAGTGAATTTTTCATCCAATTTTAGGCATAATGCCAAGTTTTAGATATATCACGATATTAGGGAGCTGAATTTAGCTTCATTGGTCCTTTAAAACTAGTTATTTGACTTCGATGGTCCTTTGAAACGCGTTCCCTCCGCTTCGATGGCCCTTTAAAACTCAGCTGATCAAGTTTTCTGCCCAAATTCTTGGCGTCAACAGACTTCAGTCGAGCTTGACTTTAACGGCCCTGAAAGTGCATTTTCCCCGATTTGGAGGCAGGCCCGGAACCTTCACTAGCCCTTTAAAACCCCCACTTCCCCTATCGACCCCTATAGTCGATTGGTAGCGCCGCACAGCGCCGTGCTGAGGGTGACGGGTTCGGTTCCGCCCTCCCTCTTGCTGTGGTGGTGTGTGGATGTGTAGAGGCGGCGGAGGGGGAGGCAAGGCTAGAGATAGCAGCCGAGCGAGCCAGCCACTCTGTGTGTATGTCCCTGTCCGTCTGTCTGTCCGTGTGTCTGTCCGTCTGTCGGTTTGTATGTCGCGATGCGGCGACGGCCTGGTCCCTTCTCGGGTAGTTGGCCCCGCCCCCCGTTGGGGTTGGGGCAGGCCGGGGGGTGGAGGGAGAGTGAGGGGGGAGGGCTCCACACCACCACCAGCCCAGCCCCACACACAACCCCCGGACCACAGCGGATCTCCCCTAAAATTTGCCCAATCCGGGGCTTCTTGAGGGCATCTTAAGCTTGTATACCTGTATTTTATATATCCTTACCTCTCTGTAACATTCCGTAAACTCCTTGTACTTCTCCGCCCTCTCCCCGTCCCTCTGCGTCTCGATCCCGCTATCGATCCGAGGGTTTATGGTCATATTTTTCTACTTTTTGATTTTTTCATCTTTTTTAAAATGATTTCTAGTAGACACTAGGTATCGAATTTCAGTATCTCTTTTTTTTCAGGAACATCCTAACTCCTAAACTCTCCCAACATGTCCGCCGCCGCCACCGATGATGCCGTCCGCGCCGAGAAGAGGCCGCTCGCCGACAAGGAGGAGGAGAACGGCATCGCCGAGAAGAAGGCCCACGTCGAGAACGGAAACGAGGTACCTTACATTTCTATACCTACGGGCCTCCCCATATTGACCGCTTGACCACTGCAGCGGCTTTTTAAATGGGCGCGCGGGTGTCGCCTCGCCGCCTGCGCCCTCTTGCCCTGCCCCACTCTCTCGCGCGGCTAGTTCCCGCATTTTTGGGGCGCTGGGGCCGCGGGGTGCGACGTCGCGGGTAGAGAGTGGGGGAGGGGAGAGGGAGCAGACGGGGGGAGGGGCGGGAGGAGAGAGTGGGAGAGGGGGAGAGAGCGCGAGGGAGTGGGAGAGGGAGAGAGGGCGCAACCAAGGGCTGGCAGCCGGCCAGCCCAGCGCGTTGGACTCGAGCCAACCCTGGCGGGACCTCAATGGGGGTTAGGCCAAGAAATAGATGGCATTAGAGATAAGATGTCGAAACCAGAAAATATATCCTTATTTCCAGGTCGAGGAGAAGCTGAAGGACAAGCAGATTGGTGGGTGAAATCATCCGGTATTGTCTGTGTGTCTCTGCATGTCTGCCTGTCGGGCCGCGGCCTTGGGTACGGTAGCGTGCCCGTGTCGCGGATCAATTGAACAAAAAAAAAAGAGAAAAAGAACCAAGTACAGTAATTTTTGTAGAAGTTTTATAGAATTCTCGAGACCTTATTTCACAACTAAAGGGATCTTCAACCCAAAGGCCAAGATGACGAAAGCACGCCACAAAAGATGTCGAAATCTTGGGGGTGACTCATCTATGGAAATTTTTGGGTTCAACTGCCCTTTAGGAGAGCAGACTTTGGCCTACGCAGAGATACGAAAGTCCACAGCTTCTTTTATACCTTCGAAATGGCTAGCGCAAAAAACCAAACTTACCAAATCATAAAAAAACGCAGACCGGGAATCGAACCAAGACCCCCTAGCCTGATAATCCACTCACTAAACCACTGCGCCACAGCGACAATAACCAATCAACAACAATTCCGTAGTGCTCCCAATCTCGGTGGTGGCTGTTTATGGGTGCTGTCCGTCCACCGTGCGCTGCGCGCGCGCCCGCGCTCGTCCCCCACACACAAACAAACAGACCCACTTTCGGCTCCCCCGATGAAGCCACCACCACCAGCAGCACAACAGTGGAACCGCCGGAATCACTGGGAAAAACAATAGGCAATAGAGCTATAGGGTTTTTTAAACGGGTTGGAACGTCAGAAGCGAGTACTCCTTGCGATTAGGCCGTTGACAAGTTGCCAATCAGCCCCCAGCGCCGTGGGACCCGAGTTGATTAAAATGTTGAGCAACTACCGACCACCTGCCTTTGATTGGCTATACGAAACGAGCCAAACGGAGCGCGGAAAGCCGAATCGATCCCTAAAAAGTGGCCTTTTTGCGCGGGGGCACGTGCAAGGGGGTAGGCAGCAGCTGGCCAAAGGTTTACTGTACTTTGGGGATAGCCGAACTCTAGGTTTTTGGAAAATAGGGAATTTTGATGAAGTATAGTAGCTACAGTACAATACTACCGTAATCTACCCCTCAAAAGCCCAAAAATGACATTTTTCCAATGCTCTTTGCCACAGCACTCACTTGCCTGACTTCCGCCAAGAATCCAGAGCTAGCGGACCCTGTCGAGGGGTTATCGCGCCCTTTAGCACGGGGTGACCGCCGCCCCGACGCTCGGCGATAAGCGCAGCAAAGAGGCAAATATGGACATTGCGAGGGAATACTGCCCCTCTCCCTCGATAGAGGGACACTTCGTATCACAGTTAGAGGCGCTGCCCATCCCCCGGCGGGGTGAGGTCAGCCCTGGCGCCTAAAGTATGACCTAATGGGGCGTACGGTGGGCAGTTAGAATCACGTCTTGCATCAGAAAATCAGCTCCTAACATACCCAGCAAAAGGCAAAAAAATCTACACGAAAAGGTGTTGAACCCTCGACCCAAAAGTTGAGAGACGAGCCCACTAACCATTAGGCTAAACCAAAGCTCGTGTATAAAGTTTGAAATCAAGACAGAAAAGTAATTCTAAGAAAATCTATTAGCGAATGTTTGCTAAAAAAGGTAAATGGCTCTAGTATATCTCAAAATTATCAAAAGTAACGGAAATTAGACCACAAGCTAAAAAAAAACATTAAAAGTCTGTGAATCTGCAGTTTGAAAGAATTCCAAACTTTTTTACTAAACAAAACCTTTTTAATCGGTTTCCTTTCAGAGGAGCACCCCGAGGAGGCCGAGGGTGACGAGGAGGAGGAAGATGTTGATGAGGAGGAGGGCGACCAAAAAACGTAAAAGAAAAAGTTAAAGGTTAAAAAAAAAGAAAAAACTAAGTGGCTAGCGCGCAAAAAAAGGTAGATTTATAGATCTATTTCTTTCGGCGAACAAAAATAAGCGCAGTGAGCAAAAATAAACCTTATTTAGCTAAATTCTAGAGCCAAGTAAACGCAACGTTTGTTTCGTAAAACTGAGCAAAAAGTATTAAAAAGTCACAAGTTTTACAAAAAAAAACACTAAGTAAAAGCTTGAAACTATATAAGCGACACAAACCAAAAAATTTTTTGCCAAAAAATCCCCGTTCCCAGAATTCCACCACCACCTTAGAAACAGCCGTTGCAGGACGAGGGCGCCAGCGGCGACGACGCCGAGGAGGGCGACGAGCCCGAGGGCGGCGAGGAGAGCGACTAAGCGTGCGGACGTCACAAAAATATAGTCTTCCCGCGCCAAGCAGCTTCTTCTATACATCAATCACCACCACCACCCCACCCCATCCACCCCGAGCCACGATCTCACGCCGAGTCCCCGTCCCAATTCATTGTGTGTGTTTGCGTTTTTTCGCCGACTTTTCATCTCCGGGCCGCCCGCCCGTTGCCTTGTTAGGGCTGCCCCCCGCTCGTTACACTACACACCTATCCACACACCTATACACCCCCGACGTCCCGGTGCCCATCCTGGCGTCTGCCCACCTCTCAAGGTAGTGGGATAGCGACAGGTTTAAGCTAGAAAATCATGAAACAATACCTGAAATTGGGCTCTTTATGATTTCCAAAACTTTTACCTATTTCTATACCCCAAACCTCTTCGCCCCCTCCTCCTATTCGCCTCTACGGGCATCCCGCAGTCAGTACTATATATACTAAACACTACCCCTCAACATTTAAACCTTGTAATACGGTGTCCCTTCCATCACCCCCGTCCCCCAATCCTTTTTTGGCCTCAACCGGCCCTAACCACGTATTTACGCGCGTTTTTCTAAAGATGTTCCAATTTTGTTGACACCCCAACATCCGGGGGCCCCCCAACGCCCCCACGGACTTTTTATAAATTCAGGATTCTTATGGACTTCCTTTTTTGACAATAAATAATTTATTTATGAAAGTGTTGTGTGCTTTTATCAAATACACCGAACATGAGTACCAGCAAAAACGCACAAAAATAGCGCAAAAATGGCCTTTCAAGCGCATAAATGTCTGCCAAAATAAATCGAAACTTTCTAAGATAAAATAAAGCTAATTTGTAAAGTTTTTATCGTTTTTAGCAACTTTAAAAAACCGTTGGCCGTTGTTTGCAAAGAAACGTCGTCGCTGAAAGGGAACGGGACTACGACGCCCCGTCATTTGGAGCGGCATGTAGGCGACAGCCTGGAGCATCCTCATCCACTTTGGCAACGTTTCTTTACTTTTTTCGGCTTAAAAAGTTTAAAATGCCACAATAAAGGTTTAGGAGTAGATAATGTACATTTTAACTTTCGTTGGGACCTTTAAGACTCTTTTTTTTGCTCTGTTTCCTGCTTTTTTACTTTCAATTGCATCCAAAATGCATTTTTTAGCACTGCGAAAAACTTGGGTACTCGAAGACCATCACACAGGATGGCGGACGTCAATGTTGACGATTTGCTGAAACAGATGCAGCGTTTGAAGGAAGAGCTGAAGAATCACAAGAATGCCGGAGAAGGCGCCGCGCCAACCGCCTCCACGACTGCCCCGGTGAAGCGCGAGAAGATCGCCGAGATGAGCTCCGAGGTGGGTTATTGTCTTTTGTTAAAATAAAATTGTCTAGGTCGTCGACTCAAACCCCTACAGCCGGCTGATGGCATTGAAGCGGATGGGTATCGTCAAGAACTACGAGGCTATTCGCGAGAAAACCGTTATTGTCGTTGGCGTAGGAGGTAAAACGAACATATAAGATTTTCATGAACCTTTTTAGGCGTGGGCAGCGTTGTCGCCGAGATGTTGACCCGCTGTGCAATCGGGAAGTTGATTCTATTCGATTATGACAAGGTAAGATTCTTCTTACATCTATTTATCGTTTTTTTAGGTTGAATTGGCCAACATGAATCGTCTCTTCTACCAGCCGCACCAAAGCGGTCTCTCCAAAGTTGAAGCCGCCAAGCATACTTTGATGTAATTTTTGTGCTGACATCCCCAAATTTTTCTTTTAGACATATCAACCCTGACGTCGAGTTCGAGACGCATAATTTCAACATTACCACTGTCGAGAATTTCAAGATATTTGTAGATAGGATTAGGTAAGAATTAAAACCGTCTATCCCCATTTCTAGGCACGGTTCGTTAACCGGTGGAAAAGTGGATCTGGTCCTGTCGTGCGTCGACAATTTCGAGGCCAGGATGACTGTGAATACGGTAAGAGATTGTTGTTTTACGTAAACTTGCTAGTTTATACATACTTATTCGAACTTTTCGAAACTTTGAAAATTACTAAGTTTTTGTTTTTTTTTTCGTTTCCTAGGTTTATCATTTTCTTAGAGCTTCCTTAACCTAAACTACAATTATATTATCGTTTTTATGGTTCTTTCAGGCCTGTAACGAAGAGGATCAAACGTGGATGGAGTCTGGTGTGAGCGAGAATGCCGTCTCTGGCCATATCCAGTACCTGGAGCCCGGTCGGACGGCGTGCTTCGGGGTAATTTTGCTGTTTTGTAAATTCATCAACATTTTAGTGCCTTCCCCCACTCGTTGTTGCGTCAAATATTGACGAAAAGACGCTAAAACGTGATGGCGTATGTGCCGCTTCATTGCCAACGACTATGGCCATCGTCGCCGGGTTTCTAGTACAAAATACATTAAAGCAAGTATTTTCATCTTTTCCTAGCAATATAATCTTCTCCAGATATTTGCTCCACTTTGGCGAAGTTTCGATGTATGTAGGCTACAACGCGTTGCTCGATTTCTTCCCCCGAGAGGTGGGATTAGGAGTCTTTTTCTTGAGTCATTAATTTTTAGGAGATCAAGCCCAACCCTCACTGTGATGACAGCTTCTGCCGGCGGCGGCAAAAGGAGTATAAGGTATCGTTTTTGGTATTTTTTGTAAGAAGATTCTTAGGAGCGAAAGGCAAACGAGCCGCAAGCCGAGATCGTGCTCGAAGAAGAAGAGGTCGTCAAGCACGAGACCAACGAGTGGGGGATCGTGTTGATTGACGAGAGTGAGGTAAGCATTTTTTTAAAAGTTTGTTAAACGATTTTTTTCAGGTAGTCGAAGACCAAAGCCGAAAAGTTGCCGCCGGGCTCGAGTTCCAGTATGAGGCCGCGAATACGAATACAGTGGAACCGGTACGTTTTCACTTATTCCGTTCGTCGATATTATCGTTCTTTTGTCTAGGAACCCGAAGAAGAGGAGACCTCCGCCGCGCCGGTCGACGTCGCCGCGCTGATGGCCAAGCTGAAGGGGCTGAAGAATTGATTCTACTCATGCATATCCATTCCAAGTTTTTTCTGTGAATTGTGGTGATGAAGGATAAAGTATTTATGAGTTTGAAAGATCCCCCTTTGGGGGCAAAATTTTTTTTGGGTCATTTTTGGGCTAATTGGTCAGTTTTTCTCTGGCTTAGGCTTAGCTTAGCTTAGTATTGGCTTGGCTTAGGCTTAAGCTTGACTTAGGCTAGGCTTAGAACTAGTTTAACCTAGGCTTAGGCCTATGCTTAGTCTAAGCCTTAGTACCAGGTCCTTAGCTTGGCTTCGCCACAGCATCATTGCTTTTGGCTTTGACTTAGCTTTGTTCAAGCTCAATTTAACTGTGCTTCGGCTTAGCTTAGCTTAGAGTTGAGTATTGCGCTGGATTAACCACGAAAAACTGACCAATTAGCCCAAAATGGCCCAAAAAAATTTTGCCCCCAACTTCAATAGTACCCAGTTTTCTTATGGAAAAAAAATCGCGGTTTGAGTATAGTTATGTGATTGTTCTGGACTGTTAGCGGGGGATTTTCCCTAGTAATTCCGTGCGGCCCTATAATAGCTGAAAAAAACAAAATGCCCCCCCCCCCGCTAACAGTCCAGAACACGCAAAATCCCGATTTACCCCTCGGAACCTATGCGGGTGCCCGTCGTTAATCGCCGATCGACACATGGGTAAATCATTACCCGAGAAGTTTCACGTTCTGCAGCCACCTGCAGGTCAAATTCTCGCGCCCCGCGACCTCACCCCCACGACCAGCCACCATCGACGCAATCGGGATGAGGGTGGCCCCCCGCGGTCACCGAACACCCCGTGGGGTCGTGCAACACACCGCCTCCACCATTCCCAATGGCCATAGCCCCCTGGCTGGCATTGCCCGAGGCCAGGGCAGTTACGGTATACGGCTTGGGGCTGGCGAGAGAGCGCGGAAGAGCCGGAGACGCCAGAGACTCGCCCGCGATTCAAATGAGCGGACCGGGAGGGCGAGGGGATGCCCCCCAGGCCCCCGGCCGTTCAAATGTCTCCCTTTTGCGAAGCACACACACCCACCCCCATCAACATTATTCACCCGAAATGAAGGTCATTTTTGAGGATTAGTGAATAAACTTTGTACCGGGCCCTTGTATCTTCCCCTCCTTTGCCTACTGAGCTTAAAATCGAGCTTTTGGTCACGCATATATCGAGAAAACGTAGGTATCGACCACTCATTAATAGTATTTAGCTTCTAATCAAGCTCTTAATGTCATAAATCTCTCCATTTGGGGTATTGTACGCCAAATCCACCTTAGGTACCGACCAGTCCAGTCCAGTCCTGAATTTGATGGCATTTTTGAGCCTAAAACCGAGCTGCTTTGCCTTCCTTCCTTGATTCTCTACCTCTTATTTTCATCCAAAGCCTCCCATAAAAAAATTATCGGTTTCCGCCGCTTCAAATAAATTTCCGGCGCGGTTGTAAGGCTAGATATTACCGCAAAAACGCTGCAAACACGTAGAATTGCGATTTTAAAGCGATTTTCGAAAACCGTTTTCGTGATTTTTGTGTATTTCCGGTAGCAAAGCCAAAAGCGGAAAAGCCGAGAATCCAAAACCGAACGAAACGGGGGAATAACCTACCATTAGTGCCGAAACCACTCTACCGTATGCCGGAATTTGAAACGATTCCACGCAACAATCATTACGGATTTACTCGATTTGCTCGATTTCCGCCATTTTGCGGCAGTTTTCGGATTTTTGGCGTTCGAGGCTACTTCTCGCTTTTTCGAATTTTGTCCCAAATTTTGCTGAGCGACGTTTTAGCTGAATTTGCTATCTTTGCAGTCTCGTATTCTCAGGACGTTTCGTACTTTCTCTTCACATCGTTCTCCACTTCACATTTCCGTTTTCCATTCCCACAATTCATCCTCCACTTTCAGCGCAAACCGCTGCAAGAACTTGGTCGCCCACAACCACCACACAGAATGATGTTGCGCAGCCGGAACACGAACGTCCAGCAGAACGTCCAGCAACCGGCCGCCAGCAAGAACAATGGTGGAGCCGACGTGATGAAGCGCACGGCCAAGCAGCAGGTTAGCTCCTGTGAGCCCCAGCCAAAGCGCGCCGTCCTCTCGGAGATCAGCTCGGTGTGTTTTGGGGAATCCCCTTTCTCTTTTTTGCATGTTTTTGGCCTGTTTTTGTTTTTTCTGGGGCGTTTCATTTACCATTTGGTCCTTGATCTGGACCGGCCTATGCGTGCCCCCCCCCTGTTTAAACCAGCCGCCTGTTTGTGACGCCACTAGGGCTCCTGCGTTGTTATGGCCTTGTCTGGCGTTGCCATGTAATTAATCGGCGTCTCGATAAAAGAGATTTGTCTCGCACCACAGTTTAATTTCTCAATTTCAGGGGATCTCGAACTTCCTCATCGACTCTACAAAGAAGCCTGACCTGCAGAAGGTCATCCCGCGTCGCAGCGTTTCAAAGTAACGGTCTTCCAGATGTGTCAACCTTTTCTTTAGGCAAGAAGTCTCCAGTACATCCGAAAATGCTCGCGTCACACGCTCGAAGTCGACAGCCCCGAACGTTGATCCGTGCCCCGAATACGACTACGACGCTCAGTGCTTGGCCCAGAAGGACGAATTCGCCATCCCGGAGTACGCCTTCGAGATATTCGCCTACTCGCGAAGCCGCGAAAAGCTCTTCGCCGTCGACGAATACCTGCACAAGTTTTCGCACTTCACGCCGCAGATCCGCACCAAGATCGTCGATTGGATGGTAGCCCATTATTAGGTTGCTTTTAGGCAGTTGATTTTCAGGTCGAAATGCAAGAGACTTTCGAGCTGAACCACGAGACGTTGTACCTATCCGTCAAGCTTTGGGACCTCTTCATGTCAAGGACAACGAACTACGACCTGCACCACAAGAAGGGAGAGCTGATCGCCGCGTGCTGCGTCTTCGTCGCCAGCAAGTTCGACGAGCGCTCGCCTCCATTGATCGACGACTTCCTCTATGTCAGCGAAGACAAGTTCACGCGTCAGGAATTCATTCATCAGGAGATGCAGGTATATATTTCTTGGTGGGATTTATTATTTTCCTTTAGCTGCTCAACACGGTCGGCTACGACCTCGGATGCTCTCTTTCATACGTGTACCTTCGTCGCCTGGCTCGAGTAAGCGAAGATTGTGTTTTTGTTTAACTTTTTTTTAGGTCACTTCCTCGTCGATGGCGGTGTTAACACTTTCGCGCTACATTCTCGAAATGGCCATCTGTCACTATGAATTCGTCGGAGTCCGGGAATCGATGTTGGCCTCTGGAGCGTTCTACCTTGCTCTTCGCATGACGCAGACCGATCCCGAATGGTAACTTTATGCCCTGGTCACGTTAGTTTCTTTAGGTCCAAGGTCCTGCACAAGTACTCGGGCTACACACAGGATGAGGTCGAGCCGTTCGCTGAGGAGCTGAACCTGATGCTTCACCGGCAGCAGGAACGTCGCCACACGGATGCCAAGACCGTCTATGCCAAATATAGCCATCCGTGAGTTTTCTAATTATTTTACTGTATCCTATTTTTGGGTTTTCGATTCATTATAATTTTACTTTCAGCGTCTTCCACGAGGTGGCTTTGATCAAACTGGTGCCATGCAAATTTGCCGTCGAGCGCGAGCTGATGAAGGGCAAGCCGTTCAACTTCCAGTCGCCAATCCGCCACTGATCGATGATCATCATTTCTAACTTCTCACAAAAGCTCTGTGGTTGCCGCGGCGGTGCTCAAGCCATCTCTATCGAATAGTAATCTTATTTCAAAACTCGTCTTATTCATTTTGTCATTTGGCGCGCTGGGCACGTAGTGCCATTTGTTCTCTCGTTTCATGCCCCCATACTTCCAGCCGCATAACGGCGTCGATCTCCCATTAACCTGATTGTATTCGAACATTCCCATCTTTCAATGTTTCAAAAATAAAGCGTTAATGCATACCGGGAATTGCGGGACACGGAATCGGACAGTGTATGCCCACTGGTGGATATTGGCAAATGGGAATTCATTGGAAGAAATCGAGAAATACAGCCATCGCGGTTCGTGGGATTGGTACATTATTTGTGCTTTCCTCTGCGCGAAGCCCTAGCGTGTTGAGTAGCCCTTTTTCGCTTGATCGCCGCCTAATCCCGAAGCCCTACAATTTCTTCATTTTTGAAGAGCAGCGCTTTTTAAGGATTACAAACGAGTTTTTCCTTCAGCCATAACACCACGGGAGCCGGTCGAGCGGTTGGATGCCCTCGACGAGGCGGCTCGTCCTGCTGCTCGTCGCGCTCATCGGCTTCTGGGTGATCGTCGCCTACCATTTCCTGAGGAGCGGCGAAGAAGATCCGACCTACAATGCCGAGGTCATTCAATTTACAATATAACCGAACCTTATCATTAGGTTGACGAGCTGCTCGCCAAAATTCGCGATCTGGAGCGGCAGCTCGACATCGAAAACGTGGCGATCAAACGCTTACAAGCCGAAGTGGAGGCTAATTCCAAACTGGTATGTTGAGATCATTTTTGACTTCTCCCTGCTTTAGATCAGGGCGAACCGAGTGAACTTGGAAGGGCAGGAGCCACATGGGCCCTGGAAGGAGCCGATTCCGATCCTGGTATTCTCCTGCAACCGCAAGGATGCTGTGAGGTACGTCTAAACATTCAGTTTCTATCAAAACTGGATTCTCAGAGCCCACGTCGATCGTCTCATCTCGCTCCGCCCATCAGCTGAAGGCTTCCCGATCATTGTTTCGCAAGATTGTGATGACGAAGCAACCGCTCAAGCAATTAAAAGTTTCGGGGATAAGGTAACGATATTACATTCTATTATTTAGCCAACTATTAGGTCACCTACGTCAAACACATCGCCGGAGACAAAGCCAACCTGACGATCCCCAACGAGCACAAACGCTGGACGACCTATTATCGAATTGCCAGGTATAGTCACTTTAGATACTTCAGCTTTTTCTAGGCACTACAAACTCGCTCTCCATCACACGTTCCGTAACTTGGGCTACAGCACCGTGGTGATTACGGAAGACGACCTCGACGTGGCTCCGGATTTCTTCGAATATTTCTCGGCGACAAGGTTAGCATTATTCTTTTGTGTCAACCCTTTTTAAGGTATCTTCTCGATGCTGACCCCACCCTGTACTGTGTTTCGGCGTGGAATGACAACGGCAAGAAACATTTGATCAACGAGAATGTATGGAAAAACGGTGTTTGAAAAGAAATTTTTAGGCTCCTGAACTACTGTATCGCTCCGATTTCTTCCCCGGGCTTGGGTGGATGATGAGCAAAAAGCTTTGGGATGAGGTATGTTTAGTTGGGTATGACCACTTTAGTAATTGTTTAGTTCGAACCGCGTTGGCCCCAAGGCTTCTGGGATGACTGGATACGCGAGCCGGAGAATCGAAAGAACCGATCTTGTATTCGGCCAGAGGTAACGTGGCATGTTAAATTTCAACCCCGTTTACTTTTGCAGATCAGCCGCACAGCCATGTCGGCCTACGGCCAAAAGGGAGCCTCGGAAGGCCTGTTCTTTACAAAACATTTGGCGAGGGTTGTGCTGAATCAGTAAGTCATTGCGTAAAATTCAGAAATTAGCTTGTTTTTAGCAAGTCCGTCGAATTCACGAAGCTGAACCTCGACTATCTGCAGAAGAACAAGTACGACAGCCTCTTCAACAAGACAGTCTACACCCAGGCAGAGCCGATCCGCATCGACGAGATGCTGGGCGTGCCGAAGAGGTATTTGTTTTTTTGAAGGGACTCGAATTTTTATATTTAGCGGCTCGGTAAGGATCACCTACGACGCCAACCTGGATTACATCAAGAAGGCCGACAAGCTGCAGATTATGCACGATTTTAAGGTGGGGTTTTGTGACATCATTTTTAAAATTGTCTTCAAGGCTGGCGTCCCTCGCACGGCCTACCAAGGAGTCGTCACCGCGTTCCTCAACGGTCTCCGCGTCTACCTCGTCCCCGACCCGGTGAAGGTGTCCGGTTACAACAAGAAATGGGAGGTGCCCGCAGGGATCGACTAACCTTTTTCACGCTTTTATTAACCTTGTAACTATACATATGAACCGAGTCTTGTCCCTTCGAGCCCTGTAACTTGCATATCTTGTCTTTGTCTATTTTATTACTTGTGATATTCTATTCCCAGCCATCATGTGAGTGCCCTGATCCTTGATATGTACCCTAGTCAAATTATTCCCATATTTTTGCACCAATGTTGGGCTTGTCTTTGCAGTTCTACAAATGCTTTCCAATCCTCTTGAGCCCCTTGCTCTGCACCCAGTCCACCGAAATATGGGTCTCCCAGCTGTGATATTACCGTATTCTTGTCCGGCGTCCTAATAAAATATATCTAACTGGATATGACATAGACTGTAGAGTTTTTATCACTGATGCTGGAAATTAGACTTTATTGGATTAGCAATTACTTATCGTTAGGATGGCGGACAAAGTGGATAGAAAGCGGGCAGAGATGTTGGCCCGGCTTCAGCAACGGCACGGTGATCGCGACAAGCCGGTGAAGCGGAAGGACGACGGACACGACCTGGACCTTTTACTGGAGCGAGCCGCGACCCTGGCAAGTGATTCGACAAGTGATAGAGAACAAACGGTAAGCTTTGAGTTAATAAATTTTCGCATTGCGGCTCTGATAAATAAATCTGCCTTTTAGATCCAGCTCCTCGAGGCTCAACTGCAACAAGAGGAAAATTCGTACAAAGTTACGCAGATCCGGAAAGCCCTTCTCGAGCTCAAGCCCAAGCCACAAGCTTCGATGGCCCCGTTCCAATTCGCAGCGCAACCACAGCAGCCGATGGGAGCTTTCAAGTTTTCTGCACTGCCGGCTCGACCTGCTGCTCCCCAGGCCCAGGCTGCTGGGCCCCTGATCCCGAATATGCTTGACGGCTCCGATCTTTTCAAGATTGAAAACATCGACGGCGAGGAGCGGCGCTTCGACGAGGCCACATCAGTCGATGGGGAAGTCGAGCTTCGAATCTCGAACATCAAGAACAGCACGTTGCGAATTTCTTTCCCAACGCACTCGGTGCGAATGCGGGATATTCAGGATTCCACCCTAGTCCTCCACCCGAGCACAAGCTCCATCTCGATTGATGACGCGAAAAATGTGAAGCTCTTCTGCCGCGGGGACCAAATTCGGATACATCGCTCGTCTAACACGACGCTGTACTGCGCATTCAAGACCGGGATTATCATGGAGCATTGTCGAGGGATCAAGTTGGCGCCCTACCGCGTGCTTGGCATTGATGGCGAAATGATAGAGATATCGAAGACCGATCTAGAGATGGCAGCACCCCAGGATATGGATCAGCTCGGCCTCGAGGGGCCCCGGAATTGGCAAGTAGCCGAGGAGAGCGAATGGATTACAGAAAAGCTAGGTAGGGCATTTTCGGTGCTTTTGCATTATCAAAGGGGGTTCTTGATCCATTTTTCAAAATCCAAAAAGTCCAATAAACAGCGCAAGTGTTTCTAAACTGTTTTTCACTATTTCTAAACGTAAACAACTTTGCCAAGTTTGTGCTAAAAATTCCAAAAATGACGCTTTCGACCGAATTTTCGACTTTTTAGAGCTTTTTGCTAGCCGAAATATGGTTTTATATGACTAAAAACATTATTAAGATACTTTTTGTTAAGTTACTAGCGTTTCTAGACCCATGCAAAAAAATGTTCTCGATAATGCGGATGTACCGATTTTTCATTTGCTGATTTATAATTTCGAAATTCGTGATGTAAAAGTACCCATTTACCATTTATTTTCAGGCCCGGTCGACGCGTGACCCTTCCAACGTCGACCATCAATCTGTGTGTGAAAGAATCTATCGGGTTTCGCTTTTTTGAAGTGCTGCATAAATGTCATGTCGCAATCAACATACAAGAGCATTGAGACGGGCACCTTAATGCACGACCCCTGCACATAGGCTTATTAATGTTTTTGGTCTTTGACACTGGGGCTTCAGGAACTAACAAAGTATCTGGTGGTTATATGCTCGGTCGGTGTAGCCTGTCGCCCAAGGTCTAGTTTAGATGCCGTGTAGCGCTTCCGGCCTGACCCTAAGGGACTTGTAGAATTATTTTGATGAAAAATATCTTATTTTCTTTGCTTTATAACCTTGATTGACTTACTAGGTATTGCAGTAGTCCTGAAAAAAAAACAAGAACATTGATTTTCAGTGGATCTGTTGACCTAGATGGCCGGAAACTTTTGGCAGAGCAGTCATCGGTATTTTTCCCATCCGAGCATAAATATTATTTTTAGTGAGCAATGGATTTTTTCAAAAACGGCCCTCTGGCGCATGCGGCAAGAGGATTTGAAAATCTACACTGAAGACGAGTATCAGAAAGTGATGATTTTCTTCTGTAATCGTAAGTACCTATAGCCAAATATAAACGAATTCTATATATCATTTGGCGAACTTTTTAGATATAAAAAGCTTATAGAAATTATGAAAATTTTCTAAAATTGTGGATTTGTGGGTCCAAAATGATTCAAATATCACTAAAAGGGTCAAAATTTTCGAATTTTTAATTTTTTTATGACTTGCAAACAATCAAAAACTACTAAAAACATTATAAAAATACATATTGATAACAGATAGGTATAGGCAGCTATAACAATTTTTATAGTAATCCAGCAAATCGCGCTCGACCCCTCGCAGACGCCAAAAGTTCGAATGCAGGTTGTAGCGGCGGCTTTTGCCTATTTCAAGCGGTTTTATGCGAGGTTGGAGGGACCTGAACGCTTAACATAATGTTAAAGGAGAAGCTTCAAAGATATCGACCCGTTTGTGCTCGCCCCCACTTGCATCTACCTGGCATGCAAGGTCGAGGAGTTCGGGATGATGAGCACGAGCAAGCTCATGAGTTCTGTTGCCTCCATGTGTGAGTTTTATTAGAAAATCTGGAGAAAAAAAAATTGTTTAGTAAAAGCCCGATGGGACTGGATTCAAGTCGAGGTCTCCCAACGCGTCGGCATTATCCACGAGGCCGAGTTTATCTTGCTGGAGATGATGGACTGCTGCCTGATCATCTACCACCCCTACCGAGCGATAACCTTCTTTATACAGGTGGGTAATTGTGAATGCCAAAAAAATGCGTCATTTAAATTTTTCTCATTAATTCTATTTTATAATCATCGCAATACTATGAAATTTAGAAACTTAAAAATCAAAAACAAAAAGTATAATTGTATTAAATTAAAATAGAAAGCAAGATACTATTTAGGAGATGAAAAATGCGCAAATCAAAGACTTGGACGAGATTGAGTGTAC
The DNA here is from genome assembly GCA_038088335.1 of Mesorhabditis sp. LJ9110. Classification (NCBI taxonomy): domain Eukaryota; kingdom Metazoa; phylum Nematoda; class Chromadorea; order Rhabditida; family Rhabditidae; genus Mesorhabditis; species Mesorhabditis sp. LJ9110. The sequence goes on from JBBGBA010000075.1 coordinate 294,602, forward strand.
GGCTTGGAAAATTTGCAACGATTCGATTCGAGGCGACTTCAACCTGCTCTACCCGCCACATTTGATTGCGCTAGGTAAGTGAGAAGCAAAATAAAATGACTCCTTCTAGTTAGCTTTAATGAGATTTTTTTAGGTTGTCTAATCCAAGCCGCCCTGATGCACAACCGCCAAAATGACATCAAAACGTTTTTGACGGATTTAACGGTGGATTATGACCAACCGTTGACCGGATGTCCAACTTTTAATCGGCGTGCAACGGTAGGTGGATCAAAATTTGATTACTACTGGGTTTTTAGGTAACCGACGTGCTCCAGGACCTGCAGAAGCTCTACCACCTCTGGGCGAGCTTTGACGAGAAGGCCGAGCTGCAGGGGCTGCTTGATAAGTAGTTTTTTTGGCTAAGTCCAGAAATGGTTTGTAGCTGAAAAGAAAGTATCTTAAAATAGTTTTTAGTCAATAAGACTATGAAAACTATTAACTAAAAAGGACCTAAAGATCAAAAAGGCGAAATATTTGTCAAAACGATAATTTTTGGTCGAAAAAAAGTGTTTAAAAGTTTTTTAAATAAATTTGTAAAGTTTTTACGTTTAAGAATGATAAAAACATCTTAGAAACCTATTCGATATTTATATTTGAAAAATTAGATCCTAATTAAAAATCTGCCCCCACCCCCACGGTAATGCCAAAGATCCGAAGACGCCTATTTTAGACTACCAAAAGCCAGTGCGACCATCACGGCGCCGGTTGTCGCCCCGCAACAACATCAGCAGATCCCGGTATGTTTTTAATTTAAAAATAGGAATAAAAGAAATAAAGGAAAATTAGTAAAAAATAATAAGAAATAAAAATAAAATTGAATGAAGGATACAAATATATATGCTATATATAAAAATAAGCAAATAGGATCTAAAATTATTTAGCAACAAATGCAGCAACAGCAAATTCAACAAGGCCAAATGATGAGCAGCCACGCGCAGATACAACAGCAACAACAACAACAGCAGCAGGGTCACCTACCCCAGCACTTACAAGGTATAAAAATACGTAAAACTGAAAATTTCAACCTTTTTTCAGCTCGCGGCCTACCCCAATACCACCAGCAGCAGCAAATGGCCCAGATGGCGCAGCAGCAACAGATGCACGGTCAGCAACAACAACAACAGCAGCCCATTCATGGCCAGCATCCACAACAGCAGCAACATCACCTGCAACAACAGCAACAGGGACAGGGATATATGTAGTTATATGTCTATCGATTCTGGATTGTGATAAATTCGGGCCCTTTTGCCATCTTTATTGCATTCCCGGTTCTTTCACCTTATCGGGGGCAGAACTAACCTTTTTCTTAGGATCTAATTTTTCAAGTATAAATAGTGGAAGTATATTCAAATCGTTTTTTACTATTCCTCAACGTGAAAACTTTCCAAAGTTTTATTAAAAAAATCAAAAACCTAGATATATCGACCAAAAACGGCCGATTTTTTGCCAAAATTTCGACTTTTTAAAACGTTTAGATAGTTTTTCTAGCTTAAATATAGTTACATATTACTAAAAAACTATTAAAACGCTTTGTTTATAGAAAAGTTGCCCCCGATAATGCGAAAGAACCGCATTCCAAATATCACTGTTATTTTCTAAAATTACGTTACAGCTATCTTTTTAAATCCCGTTGCCATATGGCGACGATTTTTATGTAGAAAATGAATATTCGATTGCTTACATAATACATGGTTCGCCGCGTGAGGCTTGCCAAGCTTGCGGGCGTGTTTTAGTCTTTCCACTCGCTGGAAAAATGTCATTTTTGTTTTGGGTTTTCCTATTGTGTATTTTCGTGTCATTCCATCGTTTTATCGCATCTTTCCTCACACGGGTAAACGATTTTTGTAAAGTTTATTGTTTGGAAGGCACTACAAAACAAGGTAAAAGCTGAATTCAGGTTTTTAGGCCTCAAAACCCCGAAATTCGAAGGAAAACCGGGAATCTGTTCATCGAACCAATTCACGAATTGCCCGGTTTACCACCGGTTGATTCCTGGCGCGGCATTTCGTGAATTTTGGGCGTGAATCATCGCGATATTTGGCCGTTTTTTTTTGTTCTGATAACAGGGCACGGGGATGAGGGTATATAAAAAAGTGTGTGGATCGTTGAAAACCACAATTTTGCAGATTATTAGGACATCTTTGCCGGGTTTTAGAGCTAAGTTAAAATTGTTACACCGGACCAACCGTTTTTACTAGATAAAAATGCGCTTTAAAACGTGCCAAACGGACAGGAAAAAGACCCCCCCGATAACGCGAAAGAACCGAAAAATCGTTCTGCCTGCAAAACCTTCAACTTCTGCGGATTTACACGCTTTATCGGGTTTTAGGGTCTGTCTTTCCAGTAGGTTTTTGCGGGTTTTAGGGTCTTGGGTAAAATCTTTTTGGTTTAAAAACTATTCAAAACTTTAGAAAATTTAATTTTCCTGCAAATGTGTTTTTTATTTAAATAAACCCTCTAACGATCAGTAGATCAAAAATATTGTTGATATTTTCGCAGCGAATCTCAGGCTCAATTCGCCTGGAGGTCACATTCTCCACCGGCCAGTCCAAGCGTGCAAATATGCCCCCTCCCCAAGAAAACAGATGACGATTTGAGCGTTGTTTTGAAGGGCCACTAAAGAGATCGACCAAGCTTCTTCTTCTGCTCGTCGGGCTAGTTATTATAAGGTGGACCATATTTTCGCTCGGCCACTTCTGCGGGTCCGTTCACCCGCTCCGCTTCGCAAATAAAGTGGGCGCGCGCGTCCGGGGAGCGGACAACAAACGGGGTTCTGTAATTTTTGATTTCTCTAAAGTACCATCTTAACTTTATGAAATTCCTTAATTTAAAATACACCTTGCAAATTATTTTGACGACTTATTCTAGCCAAATCGTCCATTTTTTCGGCTTGAGAATGGCTTCGCGGCATGTGGGACTTTATAGTGGAATTTTTTGTTATTTCTCTCCTTTTAAAACTGTTTTTTTTTTTGAAAACTCTAGGAGTTTCTAAATGTTATAATTGCCTTTCTTAAAAAGATTTTTCGACTGAATCTCCTCTTTCTACGTTATTTGCGCATTTTTTCGAGCCTCTTGTTTGATTGGCGAGAAAATAACCGATTTTTGTAGTTTCTAACATATTTTTTAAAATTTCTACAATCACATGAATAATTTTCAATGTTTTGAATCCGATCTTTACGCTGACTCAATCAGTCTTTCCACACTATTTGTCCGTTTTTTTGAATCTTCTTGGTACTGGTATTTTTTAGAGCGTCTTGAGGCTTGGCAAACAAGTTTCTTGACTTCCCCGTTTCGCAACGACAACCACAAAATAAATCAGAAAATCGCGGGGCATCACATTTTCTGTGCCCCGATTCCCGCCAGCTTCTTTGGATTTCAAATTTGGGCTTTTCGGCAGCGATCCCCGCTCTCCAAAATCTCCAAAATTGCGCGATATTTGCTGAGGGGGTTCCACGCATCCTGAGATCATTATTATTATTTTCGAAGCTGTCCTTGGGGCGCTTGTCCTTTATTAATGGGTGGGCGGGCGTTGGGAGGGCGTTCTTGGAAATGGTCCCAAAGGATGTCTGCTAGCGTGCCGTCACTTGATAGCTTCCCGAAATGATCTCTGCTTGTCTGCCTGCGTCAGATTTTGCTTCCTAATTGGACTGGGCAAGTCCTGGAGGGCCCATATTCTAAAGAATCTCTGCTAGCTTCACTTCCCTGCTCCAACCGTTTTTTGACCTGTAAATAATAGCATTCCGCCCAGTCCAAGTCGAGCGCCCCCGGGGACACTCCACAAACACAACATTCAGCATCCCCATCTCTTCTCGAAGTGTGACCCAGCGGGACCCAGCACTACCAAACCGACTAGCGGGTGCGGGGCCCATTTCCGGTTTGTAGGGGTGGGGGGTGAGGCTACCGACACGACCCAGGGAATCTTCTTCACTTTACCTTTCTGTGATTCTTCAGACGACGGCTCGCTGTAACCTAGGCTTAGGTTAGGCTAAGGCTTGGGCTTAAGCTTAGAATTAAGCTTAGGCTCAGGTTTGGGTTAAGGCATAGGCTTAGGCTTAGGTTAGACTTAGGCTTAGGCAGCTTAGGCTTAGGCTTAGGCAGAGGCTCTCTCTCTATCTCGCTCCCTTCGCTTTCTCTGCCCTTTAGACCTTCTTCCTTTCTGGACCCAACTAAATCTGGAGCAGCATGAAGTGATCTTGGCTTCTCGAGCTCTTTATTAAACCCCCAGACGTCAAAAGAAAACATGGGTGCTCGAAATAAGTGGCCTTATCAAAAACCTGCGTGCGCCCCTGCAGGCCAATTGCCTAATGGAAAAGAACGCCCTCTAGACCCACGTAGGCAAATAAATAGGGGGCGGAGGTGTTGAAAAGTTGTGAGAACCATGCTAGCAGTCATTTCCGAAGCCTAAGCCTAAGCCTAAGCCTAAGCCTAAGCCTAAGCCTAAGCCTAACTAACTAAGCCTAGTAAGCCCGCTCCCCTTATCCATTATTTAATTCCCAATTTGTATTCAACTTCCGGCTCAAATACAAGCCCATTGATGCATAAACAAAATTTTTCCGAACCTTTCCACCTGACGATGAGCAATTTAGTCCCATTTCTTTCCGTTCCCCCCCTTCATCTCTGGAGGGGATGAAGGCGAAAAATCGAGAGAGACAAAAGCGACCAAATTTTCACCCCCTATCGACTCACCTTTGTTGGAGATGGGTAGCAAGATGGGGGTGAAGGGTTCCTTGTTTTCCGTTACACGCCTCCTTTCAGCCGCCAACCCCCAGGAAAAATATCACAATGATTTCCCGATTTTAGGGAAAAATACATACCGCATTTATGCTGCTTGATCCTTTAAAAAACACTTTTTAGCCCGACTAGTATAACCTTGGCTACAGTATTTTTTTCAGTACTACAGTGATGTTTGATTTTCGCTACTGTCACGGTTTTCGCAAATTGTCTCTGCTAGCCTGCCTTGATGACTAGGATGTAGCTCGCTCTACTTCTTTCTGTCTTTCTTTCCCTCTCTTTCTCTGGCTTTCTCTCTCTATCTGTCTCTCGCCCGCTTTCTAAGAATTAACGTAAAAAACAAGCATTGGAAGACTATTTTCGGCTTTATCTCCTTCTCAACTCATTTACGGCCCATCTTTTGGCACCGCCCCAATTTATGGCTCCCCCAGTTGCACAATATGTGGTGGATTGGGTACAAAACTAGTTGCTGTTGTTGCTCTGTAATTTCTCGCTTATGAAATTCATTAATTAGTTTTTTAAGCAGCGATTATTTAGAAATTATTATTTTCCAGGTGTGGCGCCCCCCGAAATGGTACAATACCGGCCTTTGGACGACCCGAAATTGCCGGCAGAGATGGTGAAGGTGCCGACGGTGGTGCTGGAGATTGAACGTAAGCATTGTGGCCGGAAATTTCTTGAAAATTCCTCAAGAGCCCGCTGCCTGCCATTTCCTAAAGAATATCTGCTAGCCTGCCATTTCCTAAAGAATATCTGCTAGCCTGCCATTTCCTAAAGAATATCTGCTAGCCTGCCATTTCCTAAAGAATCTCTGCTGGCCTGCCATTTCCTAAAGAATATCTGCTAGCCTGCCATTTCCTAAAGAATCTCTGCTGGCCTGCCATTTCTTAAAGAATATCTGCTAGCCTGCCATTTCCTAAAGAATCTCTGCTGGCCTGCCATTTCTTAAAGAATATCTGCTAGCCTGCCATTTCCTAAAGAATCTCTGCTGGCCTGCCATTTCTAAAGAATATCTGCTAGCCTGCCATTTCCTAAAGAATCTCTGCTGGCCTGCCATTTCTTAAAGAATATCTGCTAGCCTGCCATTTCCTAAAGAATCTCTGCTGGCCTGCCCTTTCCTACCGACCCTCTGTTAGCCTGAGAAAAAGACGAAAAACTAATCTATATTCAGGCAAATGCTCGCATGCCCAATGCGACGGCTCCTGCGAGGGGACGTCCCGAGGGGTATTCTCGCGGAAACTCAAAATTATTGAGGTAAGAAGATTGAGGCTTTGAATGATTATGATTCGATTGAGCCTGAGCCTAAGCTTAACTTTAAGCCCAAGCTACTTAAGCCTAAGCTAAGATCCAGCTAATTACATTCAAACAACCATTTTTAGGCCCTATGCGCCGGCTACCTAGGGCTGTCCCTGCTCTTCTGGCTCGGCTCGGTGTTCTACTACTTGTATCTGCAGATCGCGGTCTTCATCGAATAGAAATGTGGATTATCGCCGATTTTTCTCTGTTTCTCTTGCTTTCTGGCGGTCTCTGACCAATTTTTGTACTTTACCTATTGCCTTGATTCTCAATGTATAAACGGGTTCTCCTTGAAATTTAGCTCTTGCTGGAAGAGTTCTGCAAAAATAGCATCGCTGCTAGATTTTTGAGAAAATGAAGAAATGGCTCGAAGGGCAGGCTAGCAGAGATTCTTTAGGAAAGGGCAGGCTAGCAGAGATTCTTTAGGAAAGGGCAGGCGAGCAGAGATTCTTTAGGAAAAGGCTGGCTAGCAGAGATATGGCCGTATTTGGACTCGAATTCCCACCTCCCCCCTCACTTCGTGTGCCCTCAAGCCGCTTTAGGCGATCGTCAAACATTTGGATGGGCATGCGATGGTATGCACTGACCCTGACCGAAAGCGACGATTTCGAATTTCCTAAAGCATTCTTTAGAAAGATTTTTCGTTCACTACGGTTTTTTGCTGGTTTCCCACGGGCTGCAAAGGAAGTGAAAAGGGCAACGAACGCGTAAGTCTAAGCCTAAGCCTAAGCTTAAACCTAAGCCTAAGGAAGATGGCTAACTAGTCAAGGTTAGCTAGCGGAGAGATTTTCGGATGGTGCTAAAATGGCTTGAATCCTACTTTTGAAGGTACTAGTTAACCTGAAATTTGGTCTATTTTGTCGACTAAACATCGATAAGTCGGAAATTCGTTTCCTGATGCTTTTATTGGATTTTTAGCAAGCTACCGTACCCAAAAAGTGCTTTTTTCAACCGGAAATATCCTGGTTTCACGTACCTTCGCCCGTCCACGTGCCATCTATTTGCATAGCTTCGTTGAGAGAAAGGGGCGAGAAATGGCATGCCGTTAGTTTGTTCTAGCTAGACTCGGCTAGACCTACACCTAGCATCGAATTTCGCCGGAAAACCTTCAACCCGGGCAGAAGATTTTTATTTCGCCTCTTTTCGTTTCTGGAAAATAAAAAAAACATGCTTTTTTGCGAATAGGATTTTTAGATACTGTAAGACGGCTTTTATGCTAAAAATCGCGTTAGATGTGGATTTTTGCTTTCATAGTTCCTTCAAAAGGTAAAAAAACGAATTCCCAAAGAATCACTGCTAGCCTGCCATGTTTTGCATCCCGTCGTCCCAAAGAAATTCCGCAATGATTTCTGCTTGCATGCCAGAGGAGAGCGAGAGAGAGATAGAGAGAGAAAGAGAGAAAGAGAGAGCGAGAGAGATAGAGCGCGAGAGACCCAGACAGTTCAAGCATCCAATGAGCAATTCGCATGAGCGACGCTGGTGGAAGTGGAAACTATTTGCACAAGCTTTTTTCCTATTTTTTCCTCCCCACACTTACCCGGGCGTCGACCCCGATTCTCGAGCTACGCGACACTCCGCTACCCGCTATTCTCACATTTCACTTGCAAATTTTACCTAGATTTCCCTTTTTCGATGCAAAAGGCCGCTTCTCGCGAAAATTTCGTGAAATTCGTGTGCTGATTCACAGACCAAAATGAATAGGCTGGGGCGAGGGGGTGGGGGATGAGTCAGTTCTTAGGGTCGCCGCTTTTCCGTTGAAGGCTTTCGTCATCCATTCTGGGCTTAATTCATGTAAGAACTACTCGTATCTATGTATTTTTTAAAGTCTTCTTCGTCTCTGTCAGATTTCGTGCCTCTCTCTGTTTCTATCTGTTTCTCTCTTTCTTTCTCTCACTCTCTCTCTCGCTCTCTCTCTTTCTCCCCAATACCATCTTTAGATGCACATCCACGAATCATCCGAGCGAATAACGTCCGAAACCTTCGTCACTCGATCCTCTTCTGCCGGCTCACAGCTGCTTGGCGCCGAGCCAAAAAATGAGGGAATCCTGAAAAATTCTCCGCGACATTCCCCACGCCAAGCTACGACATTTCCGGTGGAAGCACAAGTACGTTAGAGGATCTCTGGCCTGCCATTTCCTAAAGAATCTCTGCTAGCCTGCCCTTTCCTAAGTAATCTCTGCTAGCCTGCCCTTTCCTAAAGAATCTCTGCTAGCCTCCCTTTCCTGAAGAATCTCTGATAGCCTGCCTTTTCCTAAGAATAACCTTAAAAGGCGTGCCAGGCTAGCAAATATCCTTTAGGAACTGGCTTCTCCAATATTCATCACTTCCAAGCCCCTTTAAAGTCCAAAATTTCCCAATCCGAATGTCGACCTGCCGGCCCTCACCTAAAGTCAACAAACACACCCCATGTCTTCCTCCCTTTATTTTTGGGGCCAGGTGGGCAAACAGAAAAGAGTCTGGGCAGCTGATTACTACACCAGTTTTTACATTTTTAAAAGCACTAGCAAGCATTTTCTGTTTTAGGCTCTTGGCAACTTGCCAAACCTGATTCGCAACCTTTCTAGACCTAAAAATCCTCATCTAAATGTCATGTTTGAGATTTCCAATGGCATACTGTATCCATGATTGGCGAGCTTCCAAAGAAAAAAAAACGTAAAAACGGCTTTTTCCTGCCCTTTCTCACGCTCCAAAATCTACTGAATCGCTGCCGGGCATCGATTTTCGATCCAGGAAACATTCGCCATTTCCAGAACACTACAAACAGCTCCTCGTTCCACTCGGAGACTTTCGGGGCCTACGGTGAAGTGGAGCTGAGCAGGAATAATTCGAGGTTGGTGGAAAATAGAGGTCTCACTCTCTCTGTGCGCTCTCTCTGTGCGCGCTCTCTCTCTCTCTCTCTCTTTAGCTCTTAATTCCTCGAGCGTCTCTGCTATCCAGCCTCGAATTTTTGCAACAATGATTTCATCCTCACTCTCTATTTCTCTCTCGCTATCTCTCTCTCTCTCTCACTCTCTTGTTCTATCTCTCTCCAAACTTCAGGAGCTACTCCCAAACCTGAGTAATCTCCGCGATAAGCCGAATGGCCCTCAGAAATTGCGAAATCACAGCAAAAACCCCAGGTTACGCGGAGAATTCGGTGATTAGAAGAGCTTCATCACTCCCGTTATCATTTCTTGTTGTGCTTTTGCCGGGTCCGAATCGCTCGGCTTCGTCACGAGACGCCATCGATCCGGGTCCCGGGTGGAAAAGGCAAATATTGTCCCGGTAGCCTCACGTTTCGCTTCCTCCTCCGTTCATACCAACCCCCCCCTTGCTCTAACTGATCTGTATACCTAGCTGCTAGCTAATGGCTTCATTGGTTACCTCTTCCGGATCAGCCAGGTATCGGAATTTTTCGGAATCCTGAATGATCTCTGCTAGTTTGCTCTCGCTTTCGGTCTCTCGTTCTCTCTCTCCCTCTCTCTCCCGCTCTCTCTCTCTCTCTCTCTCTCTCTCTTTCACTCGCTTTTTCCCCATGCATGTGCAAAGGGAAGCTCAGAATCTCCGCTAGCTGGCCTTTCTAAAGAATCTCTGCTAGTCTAACCTTTCCTAAAAAATTGTCGCGTTCCTCAATCATCTCTGCTAGCTCTCCTCTGTTTTCAAGGGACAGTGGCGCTTAATTCTAAAGGAATAAAAGCTAGGTTTTTGCCTTACTAGTCCCTTTAACAGCCCTTCCTGTCAGATTTACCAACATTGCAATCTATCTAGATCGTGACTCATCATTTTTGGTTCGTTGCCAAGAGCCTTAGCCTGGCGAGGCTTCTCGATTACGCATCTTTCAGCAATGATTAGTCACCTGACCCCAAAAACGTTTAAAAAATTCGAAACGCTTTTCAAATCCGCCAAGTACGGCATTTTACTGCTCAAAATGTCATAGCATTGGATTTGCAGAAAATCTTACAAAATTTTTCAGAGCCGATCGACTCCCCGACGGTTCCGTCGCCATCCAGCTTCCGCCCTACCAACCCAGAGCCGAGTCGAGGCCAAAGAATTTCGAAAACAGCCAGCCCCTCCTAGGCTCGAGGCAGCCGACACCGCAGTACTTTAGCCCGCCACTGTACGCAGCTATGGCACGGAATGAGAAGGTGTACATGCCCACCACCCAGCCCGCATATGGTAGGTGGGAGAAGAAAATGGTATATGGCGTAAAAACGGAATTTTTGCACCCAAAACGGATAGCATATTCGAAATCAACGCAAAAAAATTATCTAGACTGTCTCATTTAGGCTTAGGCTTAGGCTTAGGCTTAGGTTAGGCTTAGGCTTAGGCTTTGGCTTAGGCTTAGGCTTAGGCTTAGGCTTAGGCTTAGCTTAGGCTTAGGCTTAGGAGTGGTTAGGCTTAGGCTTAGGCTTAGGCTTAGGCTTAGGCTTAGGCTTAGGCTTAGGCTTAGGCTTAAGCTTACAAGGGAAGTGCACGACCGGCCCACGAGAAATCGACACGAGACATAGTGGATCTGATAGAATCGGACACGGGGATTTCGAATCTGTAATCAGAATTTGCTAAATAAAACGGAGAAAAAGTTATGAAGCATCAAAGTTGGCCAAATCGCCAAAAACGGTAGCTTTAAGGGAAAAAGGGGGAACGGAATTGAGGAGAAAAGAATTAGTGCATCTTATTCAGCAAAAAAAGGGCTTTCGAATGAGCTGTAATACGTACCATTTGCAAACAATTCACTGAAAAAAGTTTTTTTGGATTCACGGGCAAGGGTATGGCCTGTCAAGTTCATAGAAGAGATTTCTGCGAAATCATTGTAAATTTGAAGTAAGATAGCTCATTCGAAAGCGCTTTTTCTGCTGAACAAGATGCACTAATGGGTTGTGGCAAAGTTCCTTTCCCTGGGCCTTTACAGGCCTATAAAAGTCCGATTTTGGGCGATTTGGCCAACTTTGATGCTTCATAACTTTTTTCTCCGTTTTATTTAGCAAATTCTGATTACAGATTCGGAATCCCCGTGTCCGATTCTATCGGATCCACTATGTCTCGTGTCGATTTCTCGTGGGCCGGTCGTGCACTTCCCTTGTTAGGCTTAGGCTTAGGCTTAGGCTTAGGCTTAGGTTAGGCTTAGGCTGCTTAGGCTTAGGCTTAGGCTTAGGCTTAGGCTTAGGCTTAGGCTTAAGCTTTTAAGGCCGGCCGTCAAAGTCTCCAAAGTCGAAGACCAATGTCGCCGCATCTTATTTCCATCCCATTCCAGCGATGCAACCGCCCCGTTCGACGACGCCTCGTCACTACGATGGACTGAACGAGGTGTACAGTCAATCCGGGGATACGGCCGAGTTTGCGCGGAATATGGGCTCGTATTTGAACGACAAGGTGCCGCCGCTTGCCTGGTTCGGGCTGATGAGCATCACCTGTTTGGTCGGCTTCATCATATTGTTGATAGGTAGGCAAAGAGCTTTCCAGTCTCTCTCTCCCTCGCTCTCCAACACTGTACCTCCTTTTAGGCGCCTTCAACATCCCGTTCTGTAATGTCCAGCCAATGATCCCGATCTGGCTGCTCGTGCTCGGGGTGTTGATCATCATCTCGTCATGCGTCAGAATCTACGCGGCAATTCCGATGCCATCCAGAAGACGTGCGGCCGCACGCGCTGGAGCCCCTCAGCAAGCCTCTAGGTTATCTGCGGATCTATGCCTCAAAGGAACGGAGCTGATCTTCTTCCTCGCGACGATCATCTGGATTATTCTAGGCGAGTCTGGGCAGGATAGCAGAGGTTTTTGCGGAATGTGGGTGCGGAAGCCTTTAAATGTGCGGGGATAGCAGAGATCTTTGAGGAATTGAAAGGCAAGAGATTGGGAGAGAGAGAGTGAGCGAGAGAGCGAGAGAGAGAGAGGGAAAGAGCTGAGCACGAGAAATATCTTTTTGAGCATTTCCCAACCAGGACAGGCTAGCAGGGACCATTTCGGAGCTAAACCTCCGCTTTCCAGGCTGCGTCTGGGTGTACGGCTCGAAGTGGTACGTCCACTTCGAGGAGCACATGTTCGAGGAGCACTACTGCGATCAGGGGCTGTACTGGACGGCCTTCTCCGTCTGCACCGGTTCCCTCGTCTGCGTCGGCCTCATCGTCGTCGGTAGGCATTTTTAAAGGGGTGGTGACAGAAAGGTTTTGATCTTTTTGAAAGGGAATTTTGTCAGTAGATTTTAAAACTTTTCCAAAAACAAATAAAGATTGAATTTTGACCTGGTTTTACATATATTGAACTTTTTAGCCGTTCTCTTCATCATGATGGGCGGCGCGATGCGGGACAGTTAAATTGAGAATTCGCCTCAAGAATCTCAAATACAGGATTTTTACAGGACCCCAGTTTTTGTGTGATTTCTCCAATTTCTGACTGTAGACGGTATGCTTTAGATGATCAAAAAAAAATACATTACTGCCCACACGACTACGATATTCCTCATTTTCCTAGTTCTCCCCCTTTCTCTCACTTTTTCTCATTTTTCTTATTGAAACGGGTTCAGTGTTGTAATTTGATATTTGTGATTTTGTAAATGTCATTTTTGTATTCTATGACTCTCATATTTTAAAGGGGCTAGCAAGGACGCTTCTTACGGCATTTTTCGACGTTAAAATCAGTGTTTTTCCGTGCACAGTCCTTTTCAAACCAATTCCAAATTTTTGACAACTTCCGGTCTATCTTCGATTTTAGACTAATTCCAAGCATGTTCTTTTGGCTAATTTTCACCTACTGATGAACGTAATAAACGCATACGTATTTTCACGCTCACCGGGGCACCGGAAGAGATTATTTTTGGCTGCGCCCGTGCCTGGTCAGGTTTTGATACAGATAACATTAGCACAAAGAAGGAAAGGAGGCAGAAGCCACACAGCTGATAAAGACAGATACAACCAACGGTCAGTCCGCAGCTATTTTTGGAGTTTTAGTCCTGGTGATGCGGTCATTTTCTTCAAACTGTATAGAAAAGTGGGCTATGCGTTACGTTAGATCTACCTACGGCTATCACGTCTTTCTCACTCTCTCTCTCTCTCTCTCTCTCTCTCTCTCTCTCTCGCTCTCTCTCACTCTCCCGCTCTTTTTCTAGTTCTCTAGATCTCAATAACTAGCTCTTTCTCTAGCTCTCCTTCTCACTCTCACTCTCTGTTTCTCTCGCTTTCGCTTTCGTCTCTCTTTCTCTCACTCTCTCGCTTCTGACATTCAATAATCACGATTTTCTATAAACCTTGAGTTTGAATCTCTGAATGCAGTATTTCAGCTTTCTTAGAAATTGGTCTTTAGGCCCCAGAGTTCATTTGTTTGAGTGACGGGATAAATCTGTAAACGAAAGCGACTGGTTTCTCGAGTTTCCACGATAATACTGCACTCACAATGACGTGGGGATGGGACCGGATCTGAGGCTGTTAGTGGGGAGTGTTTAGCCGATCTGGTGCGAAGAAAAGAATATTTGGGCCCGAATCTTTGTTCAGGTCGGTTTGGGCTGCTCTCTCTCATTCTCTCTCTCTCTCTCTCTCTCTCTCTCTCTTCTCCCTCTCTCTCGCCGGGACCCATCCCCACCCTGTCGGCGACAAATAGCGAAACGAGAGCCCGAACACGCGCGCCCCTTTAAAATTGTTGGGACACCTGTGCTCAGGAGAATTATTACTTTTTGGATTATCCTGTAGTTCACCTGAGCCTAAGCTTAAGCCTAAGCCCAAGCCTAAGTCTCAGCCAACCGAAAAGCCAAGCCTAATCTTAAGCCCAAGCCTAACCTCAACATCAGCTATTTTTATCTAGGTTTTCGAAATTCCAATCGCACTATTGCCAAATTCCAGTCGGGACCCGTTGCCAAAAATACCAACTTGTATTTTTCATGGATTTTTACAAGTTTCCGATTTTTCCGGACGTTGCAGGCAAAAACTCTAAAACTATCACACATCCCTGAAAAATTCTGAGTCCGGCCACAGTACAGCGGATTCGACGCTTTTAAAAAAGCGGGAAACCCGCACCTAGTCCGCGCGAAATCGGCTTATTCACGCTGTTTTTTGGTGGGGGCCATTCGGCCACCACCAAATTACCTGCGAGCCTCGCCGGGCGGAACCGGTCGGGATTTTTGAGGGACGGACACTGGGGGTAGGTAGAATCCGGGGATTGTTAGATGTTCTCTCACTCTCTCTCTCTCTCGCTGTTTCACTCTCCAGAACACACCTTTAAAAGTACTAGTAATTTTGTGACTTCCGGCTGTCTGAGATTTTTTGAAGCCCGGGCTTAGGCTTAGGCTTAGGATTGGCGTAGGGTTAGGCTTCGGCTTAGGCTTAGGTTTAGGCTTAGACGGTGCTTAGGCTTAGGTTTTGTCGCCTAGGTATCGACTTCTTAAATGGTCTCCACTAACTTATTCCAACGCGTGTTTCCTAACCTAAACTTTTCCATCACCCAATATAGTTCGGTGATACGGAGCAGCTGGAGTCCGTTCTCCGCGTGCAATCCCATTGTTGTCGGCAACCCTCCAAAGGTTTTTGGATGTTTCTGGCAAACATTCCGCCCATTTCCAAAGGCAACAATAACACATAGCAATATCAAAAGCCAGCCAAGGCGATAGAGTTTGAAAAATTTAAGATTTGTTAGCGTTTTCTCTCTCTCTCTCTCTCTCTCTCTCTCTCTCTGTCTCGCTCCCTCTCTCTCGTGCGTGTATTCCAGAACAGGGCCCTGACTGTCCTTGTTTTGTCCCGGAAAGCCCTCATGTTTTCCCCGTGGTGTTCCTGGTCCTCGAACGAATTTCGCCTCCAAATTGTTCCTGAACAAGCTATTTCACTCGGAATCTCTGCTAGCCTACCCTTTCCTCAAAACCTCTGCTACCCTACCCGTTTTCGAAACACCGCTACCGAAAGGTTCTCTGCTAGCTGTCTTATGATCCTGGAGCGGATTCCTTAAGCGTCTCGGCTAGCTTGCCTTGTTCCTGAAGAATCTCTGCCAGTTTCAGTGTGGTTTTTCCTGAATAACCCATGTTAGCCTGCCCTAGCCTAGAGAGAGAGAGAGAGGGAGAGAGAGAGAGAGAGTGAGAGAGTCCCCAGAGCACAAAGCGCAAATCCCGGCGGTGCCAAGCCGGAGCCCGGGCCGCGTTTTGAGTTTGTGCCGACGCGCGGGCGGGCGCTTTGTCCCGGACATGTTCGTGTTTGGCTGGTCGGATTGAGGCTGTTCGGGGAGGGCGGATAGATATAATGCCCTGGTTACAATTCCGGACATGTCAGTTTCCAGAAATTCTGCACCGGCATTGAGAGCTCATGCCCTAACGTTCGCGTGTTTCCTAAAGAATCTCTGCTAGCCTGCCCTTTCGTAAAAAATCTCTGCTAGCCTGCCCTTTCCCAAAGAATTTATGCTAGCATGCCCTTTCGTAAAACATCTAAGCTAGCATGCCCTTTCGTAAAAAATCTTTGCTAGCTTGCCCCAATTTGATCTCCGCCATACTCCTCTATTTATTCCGACTTACAACAAAGCAAATCTACCGTACCTGGACGGGTGGCATCAAATAATGTCCCTCTGTTTGCCCACCAGCTCGCCGATTCCTGTGTCCTTGTATTTACCGCATCAACGCATTAGTTTCCCCGGAAAAACTAATCCCACCCTCGCCTAATTGACCTCTATTTGGTTTCTCTATGATCTTTCGGGAAATTGAGAGCAAGACCTATATAAAGGGATGGAAATCGCAAAAAAACTCTGCTCGCCTGCTCTTTCCTAAAGAATCTCTGCTATACTGCCTTTTCCTAACAAATCCCTGCTAGCCTGCCCTTTCCTAAAGATCTCTGCAAGCCCCTCATTCTCAATTTTTTGTTCCCATTGACCCCTCGGTATCAATTCGGATGACGATTGGTCTCTCCCTGCTCTTCCCGTCCGATCGGGGGAAACCCCCATCAAAAATCGTGGCGGGACCACCACGGTACCGTAATCTAAAATCTGAAAGTGACGAGGGGCACCGGGTACAAAAGCTATTTGTTGACATTTTCCTGTTGAAGCTATGTATCTATTGGCACTCTAGGCTTATAAAAGCCGAATCGGAAACGGAGTTACGGTAGTTTTTCCTAAATAACAGCTGGTCCTCAGTAACTGGCTGGGGTTACGGTAACTTTCTTCGAATGAAAGTGTCATTATTTTTTGAGAAAACAGCAAATTCTGGCGAGCGGTTTGCGACAAATTTTATAGGGGCTCTCCGATTTTTGCCTTCTTTTTCTTTTTCGATTTTTGCCTGCAAATTTCGCAACTTTTCCTTGCACGAAAACTTGGAAACAGTAGAACTGATTCACTGCATTTCAAAGGGGCCTTTTGAATAAAGTCTTTGATCTGCTTTTCCAGCATTTTCCAATAAAATTCGGGGTCCGCTTTCAAGAATTTTCAGGTTTCAATTTTTTCGAAATTTAATTGGAATTGCGAGGGTAAAATCGCAATTTAACTCTCTCCCCCTCTCTTCCATACTCTCTCACTCACTCTCTCGCTGTCTCTAGCTCTCTCTCTCGCTCTCTCGCTCTCTCGCTCTCCTCTCTCTCTCTCCTCTCTCTCTCCCTCTCTCCCTCGCTCTCTCGCTGTCTCTCTCTATCTCTCTCCCTCTCGCTCTCGCTCTAGCTCAAAAATCACGGACGTTCTTTAAAAATCGCGATGACTCATGGTGACGCGCTTGGTCAGAGGCTGGTCTCCCCAATTATCTCACTCCGCTATGAAATAAAAGTCCGCAACAAGGGCATTCAAACAGGCCGTCCAGAAACGCGACAATACCATCGACGAACAGAGAGATAAACAGAGAGAACACAAAGCCGTCGCACTGTTTCCCCCCCGTCCCTGGCCAGATGGGTATAAATAAGGCGCCCCGGGTCGGGTCATGCTTATTTTGATCTTTCTGGTGCTCATTATTTTTTATTCGCTAATTTCGTCGATCTCGTAAAATTTGTTAATTTCGCTAATAAATTCCGTTTTCAAAGATTCCTGGCTTACTGTCAAATTTCTCCTGGCTTTCAAAATTCAGTTTCTTTCCCTCAAAAACTTCTGCTAGCTTGCCCCGCTGCACACCCCTGGTTTAACAGTTTCCGCAAAAGATCACTCCTGGTTGCCCTCGTCTTTCCGGCCCATTTCCTCAATAATCTCTGCTAGTTTGCCCTGACCCAATCAAAATTTCTCGAGGCATCTCTGCTAGCTCGCCTCGAATTTTTGCTAGTTCGAATTTGAATAAATTTTGCATGTTCCTTAAAATCATTCCCATTATTTTCAAGTCTGCCTGCAAATGTGGCAGCCAGGATTTTGGTGAAAAATTATTATCGCGTTTTCCATATTTTGGTTTTTCGATATAACAATGTTTGTTTCAGAAAATGGACGTTATTACCTCAACAGCGACAGCCATTATACTGAATAATGTAAGTATTTCTCCGCCCAAACCAAGCCTAAGCCTAAGCCTAACCCTAACCCTAATAACCTAAGCCTACGCCTCAATTTCAGCCCCACACGCTATGGATTCTGATCGTCGGCTTCGTGTTGGCCTTCATTCTTGGAGCCGGAATGGGCGGAAACGATGTGGCGAATGCATTTGGTAGGCGGGAGAGAGGCGAGAGAGAAGGAGAGAGAGAGAGAGTGAGAGAGAGAGAGAGAGTAGGAGAGAGAATTTTATTTTCTCATTTCCAGGAACATCCGTCGGCTCCAAGGTGGTCACCATCATCCAGGCCTACATGCTGGCCACGGTGTTCGAGACTGCGGGGGCAATGCTTGTCGGTGAGCGGCAGATAGCAGAGATTTTTTGAGCAAGGGCAGGCTGGCAAAGCTTCTTGGGGAAAGGGTGAAAGCTAGCAAATACCATTTTCAGGCTCCTTCGTCGTCGACACGATGCGGAAAGGGGTGGTTGACACGTCGCTGTACGACCAGGAGCAGCAGCTGTTCATGCTCGGCCAGTTGGCTATTTTGGGAGGTACGTTATGCGCCAGGTTCCGGTTCAAGGGGTGACAGGTTCTTACGCTTAGGCTTATGCTTAGGCTTGGGCTCAGGCATAGGCTTAGGCTTAGGCTTAGCCTTAGGTTTAAGCCTAAGGCTTAAAAATCGGAACTTTATAGGCTGTGCCGCGTGGCTGATGATAGCTACAATAATGCAAATGCCCGTCTCAACGACCCATTCGATCGTGGGGGCGACGATCGGCTTCTCCATCGTATGCAAGGGGCTCGAGGGGATCCGGTGGATTGAGATTGGAAAGATTGGTGGGTGGCTAGGGTCTTTAATCCTCAGGTTTCCCCGCTAGCTTGCCAGGCCTGCTCTCCCTCGTGCTCCCCAAAAATTTTGCTAGCTCACCCATCTCGTCTCCGTTTTCTCAAAAATCTCCGCTAGCTAGCCCAATTCCACATCGCGTTTTTAGTGTCATCCTGGTTCCTCTCGCCCGCCCTATCGGGCTTCCTCTCATCCTCCCTCTACCTCATCGTCGACCATACCGTACTCAGAAAGGTATCCTTTATACAATCCAGGCTCTCAAAGCTTTTTAAAGGACGCGTGACACCCCAAAATTTCAGCCAAACGCCCTCGAAAGTGGCTACATCGCGCTGCCAATCTTCTACGCCGTTTGCGTGGGCGTCAACGCGTTCATGGTCGTCTACCAGGGATCGCCAGGTACTTTTAAAAATTAGATACGTTCAAAAAACATCCTTACAATACTCGAAAACCTCATTTTTAGCCCTCCACTTCGACAAAATCCCCTGGTACGCGGCGATCCTGATTTCGGTCCTAATCGGGCTGCTCACCGGTTTTGCCGTCCATTTCCTGGCCATCCCGAGGATCCGCAGAAAAATTCGAGGTGCGTTGAGCGTTTTTAAAGGTACCGGCAAGACAGAGCCTATGGATTGTGACTTGGGTGTGCCTTTAAACCCAGATTTCAGACAGCCACTCGACGTCGAGCGGAACGAGGAGCAACTCGGACGGGGAGCTCGTCAACGAGTCGACCATCGAGAAACGTGGGTTTGTTGGTTAGGCTTAGGCCCAGGGTTAGGCTTAGGCTTCGGGGCTTAGGCTTGCGAAATACTGGAATTTCAGGTGTCGCCGCCTGGGAATCACTAGAAGGCACGAAAACGATGCCCGCCCTGACGATGCCCGGCCGGCCTGGTAATGCCACTTTTCCGGTACTTTCACACCCCGGACTTCAGCATCTGAAGAACCGAGGACAGGCTTATCGTGGCTTCTCCCGAGACCCGGACAAATCGAGGCGACGGCCGTGCTCGAGCTGTTCAAGTACATTCAGCTGTTCACCGCCTGCTTCGCCGGATTTGCGCACGGAGCAAATGATGTTAGGTAAGCCGGGGCGTGTTGGCAGAGATCTTTGTGGAATTGTGAGAGCTAGGAAAGATTATTGAGGAAAAGCTAGAGCTTGATTTGAGACTAGGCTTAGGCTTAAGCTTGGCCTAATGCAAGCCAAGCAAGCAAAGACCTTTTTACGGATGTTTTTCAACATCAATTTCAGTAACGCTATCGCCCCCCTCAGCGCACTTTGGGCCATTTGGAACAAGGGAAATCAGGTAGGCGAGAGAGAGAAAGAGAGAGAGACACAGAGAGAGAAATCAAAAATACCGACCCCTTCCAGGAAGCCCCCGTCGACTGGTGGATCGTCCTCTACGGCGTCGCAGCCATCTGCGTCGGTCTATGGCTGCTCGGCCACCGCGTGATCAAGACGGTCGGCACCGAGATGAGCGAGATCAACCCGGCGTCCGGCTTCACCATCGAGTTCGGCGCGGCGATGGCCGCGTTGATAGCTAGCAAGCTCGGGCTGCCGATTTCGACGACGCACTGTTTGGTGAGTCGTGTTTCCTGAAGAGTCTCTCCCAGCTTGCCAGTTGGAAGGCTATGGGGGGCTAGCAGAGATTATTTAGGAAAAGGGAGACTAGCATAAATGGTTTGAGGTCGCATAAATGCTGAACTTCTTCAGGTCGGCTCCGTGGTGTGCGTCGGCTACTTGAGGTCACGAGAAAATGTCGACTGGCGAATCTTCCGGAATATTGCTGTTTCTTGGGTCGTCACTCTGCCAGTTGCAGGTGAGAGAGAGCGCGGGAGAGAGAGGGAGAGAGAGAGAGAGAGAGCGAGCGAGATAGATCGAGAAAAAGCGAGAGAGCGAGAATTCCTAGTTGTTGCTCTTCCTTTATAGCTCCAAAAATAATGATGAGGAAGGCTTAGGCTTGGGTTAGGCTTAGACTTGGATCCAGAGAAAGATCAAATTCCACTATTTCCAGGCCTAATCGGTGCCGGCATCATGTTCCTGCTGAAGACGGTGGCCCTCGACAAACCCAGTTAAACATTTCGAAAATTATTTATCGCCATTTCGACGTTATTTTGTTTTATACTGTACCCTGGCTCTTCCCATTACCGGTATCTTCCATTTCGCAATCAATTCCTCTAGAGCATTTCCATGTCATTTCCCGTGTGTATACTTGGTGGCTATTAATGCACGCTCGCTCTCTCCCCAATTATATGATTTTCCCTTGTAGAATTGCATTCGAATGTGTTGCTTTTATTCAATTAAGATGCATTGCTTTAATAAAGCCTGATACTCAGAAATGACGCGCACTTGATTTTCGGGATTTTTTTTAGGATTCTGGGCGGCACTTTTCCCTTAGGATCTAATTTTTCAAATATAAATTGTGGAAGCGCTTTTAAATGATTTTTTACCATTCCTAAACGATAAAAAGGTTACAAATTTTTCATAAAAAATAGCAAAAATGTTGATATTTTACCCACATTTCCATTTTTTAAAACCCCAACTAGGCATTTCGAGACTCTTACAAAAAGTTCGGTTGCTGCCATTATTCCACTTTTCCCAAAAAAAACCCTCAAAAAACGCTTTATTTCAAAAAGCAATTCACAATGCAAGTCCATCACAAAAAGGCAACAATTCGGTAAGCAAAATTAAGGCTTAAATCGCTATAATTGGGGGTGCTCAATTCTCGACGGTGGCCGGCTCCCAGTTGTGGGCCTGCGTGGCGCAGTGCTTCTCGTAGGCGGCCACCCATTCGGTCAGCTGATCGTTCGGGACTAGCTGAAAATTTGGATATCGCTCTGTCTCTCTCTATCTATCTCTCTCTCCTTCTCTCGCCCTCTCTCTCGCTCTCTCTCTCTCCCGACCTTCCTGCTGTCGGCCAGCGCCATGAAGGAGCGCGCCAGGTAGAGGTACTGTGTGTCCATCTGGAAAATGTCGGAAATGAGAATTTGAAGCCGCATTCCGACCTGAACGCTTCCGTGACGCGCCTCACGCAGCTCACGCACCACCTAGACGATGAAAATATCGATAACGGCTTCGGATTCGGCTTAGGCGTAGGCTTAGGCTTATGCACTTACCGTGTCTAGCACTGGTGTTTCGCCCTTGTTCAAGTCGCTCAAGATGATGTCGGTGGCGACGAGGGTCCCGGTGCGGCCGACACCTATTTGTAAGTTGTCTCTGTCCCTTTAGAAGCGAGAGAGAGAGCTCCTAACCCACCAGCCGAGCAATGGACTACGATAGGTCTTCCGGGGGATAGGCCGGTGAGGAAGCGGATGCAGATGAGCGGATCCGCGGGTACGCCCCGATCGGGCCAGCAGCCCCACAGGTTATGCTCGACGACGTGCGGCTTGGGGTTCACCTGAAACTCCGTTAAGGGTATGGAGATGTTCCTAAAGAATCTCTGCAAGCCTGCCATTTCCTGAAGAATCTCTGCTAGCAGGCCCTCGACAGATGTCCCGCTCCCTTTAAAACCCACATCGTACTGCAAGATTGTGAGCCGGACCTCGAGCCGGCTGCGCTGGATTCGGGGCTCCACCTCGGTGACGCTCACGCACTTGATCGTCAACAGCCCGGAGCGCATCTTGGGGGAGATAAATAGAAAAAGGACGCTGTCGGCATTTATCGGCATTTTTCGTGAGTACATACCAAAAACAGCTCTGCTACCTACCGTATCCCCTGGATTCTGGGGCCAGTACTTTTCGCTTTTCGGCTTCCCCTTTTCGAATAAGCCACAAAGCATCACGATGGTCGGGCATTTTTCTTGCCAAATCTGGAAAAAAATCGGGGTAAGCCGAAGCCTAAGCCGGAGCCTAAGCCTAAGCTTAAGCCTAAGGTACCAAGACGCCCCCACCATTCGCCAAAAATCGTCGACGGTCGACTTCTTCGGGGCTTGCGTGCAGATGAAGCTGAAAACGCTTCGTCTACGCTGGCTAGCATTAATCCACAGACCGCTTCTTCTGCTCGGGTGTGTCGACCCAGTTTGCGTGGATGTAGTCGGGCATAGCCTCTGGCCATCGGAGGTGGACACGCGTCGCGTCGAGGCAGTAGACGCCTGAGAGGGACAGACTAGCAGAGGCACTTTAGGAAAGGGCGAGATAGCAGAGATTCTTTAGCAAAGGGCGGCTAGCAGAGATTCTTTAGGAACGGGCAGGCTAGCAGATATTCTTTAGGATCCGTACCCGTCGATCGATTCTTCTCCTTATTTTTGGTGTAGGTGGCCTTTTTGTCGGCAGCGACGGTCTGCGTCTGGCACTTGATCTCCAGAAATTCGTCAAGCAACGCCGGGACGTCAAGCTAAAAAAAAGAGGTAGTTTAGTCGTTAGATTCCAAGAATACCGTAACATTTTTCTGCACAAAGTCGACGAGTGCGGTGTCGAAATCAGTTGTCGGCTTCTGAAGGTTTTGGTCGACCGGAAATGCACTCAAAAACTGACGTTTCCAGCCTCATCTGCCATTTGGGAAGAAGGAGGTGGCAGCGGGCGGCATTGAGAGTGAATTGAATTTTGGGTTCGGTTTATGGAATTATGCTAATTACGGTGAAACGCGGATTCTGTATGGAAACTTGAAGTAGGCTTTCTTTGTTAGGTCGAGGCTTAGGCTTAGGCTGCGGCTTAGGCTTGGGCTTCGGCTTAGGCTTAGGCTTATTGTTAGGTGTAAATGAAGAGTATTTTCTCGTTGTCAATACAATCTTCACTGGTTTATCAAATCGACCGGCATTTTAAAGGGCATTGGAATCAAACAACAAAAAAACACAAAAACACGGTAAAGCGTACGGATTAATAGAAATATGTTAATGATACCAAAAATCACTAATCAGACAATATTCATATTGGCATCGAGCTTCCTGGGAGCGAGACGGACCGCATATTTCTGAGGGGATACGGTGAGCCTGAAACCGCTTGTTTTGGCTAGTGCTCTCTCCTCTCCTCTCTCTCTCTCTCTCTCTCTCTCTCTCTCTCGCTCTTTCTCTCTCTCTCGCCTACCCCAGCGTCCGCTGCCTAGAGTAGTTTTCCCCGGGCACCGGACACACGTCGAACTGCTTGAGGACGTTGGCAAAAATCAGGAACAATTCGGCCCGGGCAAGCGACTCCCCCAAACATTGCCTTTTTCCTAAAAACATCCTCCAGTTTTTGGTTATGTGCAATACCTAGCGAAAATGGCATGAATTGCTCGACCCGCTTCAGCTTGCCTTCTTCGTCTAAGAAGCGTTCGGGTCTGAAACAAGAAAATTTACATGCGGCTGCGGAAGAATCTCTGCTAGCCTGCCCTTTCCTAAAGAATCTCTGCTACCCTGCGCTTACCTAAAATCACTCGGATCCTCGAACACGGTCTCATCATTCAGCATCGTGGCTATTTGGGGGATAACCATCGTCCCTAAAGGGGCAGGAACACTTTAAAAAATCGGAAAATGTGCTAACCTTTTGGATAAAAATATCCATCGATCCGGATGTCCTCAGATACAGTACGTAAAAGATTTATTGGCAAAATATTGGCGATGCGCTGGATTTCCTGGAATTAAGGAGTTTTCACCATCTCTCTCTCTCGCTATCTCTCGCTCTCTCTCTCTCCCTAAAACTCACACAAACTGCCGCCTGTGTATATGATGCTCGCGACCTATCCGCCAGCCCGATTTCTTCGACGTTGAGCCCGTCAAGTTCGGCCTGGAATATGCAAATTTGGCTTATTGCAAAGGTTCCGAAAGTTCAACGAGTTCAAGGAGAAGCGGAGCAGACTAGACCAAGAAACGAGCTTCACCTGTATCCGGCGCATCACTTCCGGCTTGTGGACCACCAGCAGAAAGGCCCATTTGAGCGTCGTCACCGTCGTCTCCATCCCGGCAAAGAACAGGTCGAGCAACAGCATTTGGAGTTGCCACAAGCTAAAAGGTGTTTGGGCTTCGGCTGCGGAGGCTTAGGCTTAGGTTTGGACGTAGGTTCAGGTGCAGGCTTGGGCTTAGCTTCAAAACCCACTCGAAATGTCCGGGATCTCCGCTCTGCCTCCTTCTCTCGATCTCCTCGAGGTAGGCAAAGGTGAAGTCGTCGACCGAGTGTCCCTGCTCGAACAGGGCGACGTGGTCCTGAAGCGAGAGAGTCATAGAGAGAGAGAGAGAGAGAGAGAGAGAGAGAGAGAGAGAGCAAGAGTCGAAAACTCACGTTGACCTGCCGTCCCAAGAACTCCCAAAGGGCATCGCGATGTCGGATCAACTCCTTCCAGGGCCCATCCAAAAGTGGAATTTTTGAGGTGAAGGGGAAGGCGAGGTAGAGGCCTAAAAATGAGAAATTATCTAAAAAAATATCTCACTGTACCCATTAATGGGTGAACCACCAGCCGGGATTGGGCGTCGAGAAGCGAGTGAAGACGCTTCATCTCGGAAGATCCCTGAAGCATTCATTAGATACATCCTTCTCCTAAAGAATCTTAGCCAGCCTGCCCGTTCCTCAATATCCTCTGCTAGTTGCCCCACCTGCGGGAACGTAACGCCGAACAGCATATCGTTGATGATGTTGCCGACACAAATGGCTAAAGGGCGCACAAGTCGATTTTTTGGCCGGCTGTCAATTGGCGCACCTGGAATTGCAGAAATCGTCAAGAATTTGAGCTAGCTTGGGTCGGTTCAGAAAGCGAGAGAAATAGAGAGAGAGAGAGAAAGTAGACAAATCAGAGGGGGATTAGTGTGAGAGAGAGAAGAGAGAGAGAGAGAGAGAGAAAGAGAGAGAGAGCCAGATAGACATCTCGACCAACCTCCGACAATATTTTCTTCTCCATCAGCTGCTGCCCCACCCCAAAGTCTCGCAGCACATGTAGAGAAAACCTAAAAGCTGACCCATCATATTTCATACAATATCCCCCACCTTCTCTGCTCCCTCCACTTTTCCCCATCTATCTGTATCACACCATTAGCCCCGCCCATAAACGAATCGGTGGCAAAGTTTCGCCACCGGTTGCTGAAGAGCTCGCCGTGCTGCACAAAGTATCTAAATGAAGCATCAATTATTGCAGATGATTCCCAATTTTTCTTCTGCTAGCTGTAGGGGACCAACTTCTTCATTGTGTGCACCTCGTTGACCATGACGAGGGGGAAGGGGCCAATCCAGACGGTGTAGATGCCGCCGTATTTTCGGCGCCAGTGGGCCATGATCTCGTCGAAATTCGCTGAAAAGTGGTAGGTTTATCTAGCTGTCTCTCGCCGGTCCTGTCTCTCTCGCCCTCGCTCTCTCTCCCACTCACCTGTCGCTAGTGATACCATATTCCCAACTGTCAACCATGGAGTCGGGCCGGGTGGCAGATTCCGACGTTTCCAGTAGAGCTCGTGGATCAGGAAGGGGAGCACGAGGAGGATGGTGAGGAGGTAAGGATGATTCTGAAAAAATCAGGTAAAGCTCTCTCTCTCCTCCTACCTTCAACTGCAACAACAGCTTCAAACCGACCAGCCCCAAAACGAAGCCGATCCCGAGGAGCAACCCTCGACGATCGACCCTCATCATTGCCCTCTTTCTCTCGCACTCACTCTTGCTAGCTCTCTCTATCTCTCGCCGACACCCATTCACATTTTACGCGGGCACCGCGAGGCGTATCTCTATCTGCAAGTTGCATTCAGAGATGGACATATCCGTTTCAGGGATTAGAATAGGTTGTGAATAGGAGTGCACTGGAAATCGAATGGGATTACAGGGACCGGAATGGGTTTAGGGACCAACGGATTTAAACCTAGAGCGACCTAGAGAGAGAGAGAGAGAGAGAGAGAGAGAGAGAGAGGCAGAGAGAGTAGGAGAGTGACAGAGAGTGAGATAGTGAAGGCTAACATTCTATTTCCAAAGATAAAGAGAAAGTTCCTAAAGAATCTCTGCTAGCCTGCCCCTTCCTAAAGAATCTCTGCTAGCCTGCCCTTTCCTAAAGAATCCTCAAGAAACCAAGATAAGCAGAACTATGCAAAAAATATTTCCGGCATTGCCGCAGGAAAACTCGGGCTGCCCCGGAAATGGGGGTCAGGGTTCAGGGGGCTTTTAGAGGCGCCCCTGTGATGACGGGCCGACGGTTTTTGAGGGGGGCGGGAGGAGGTGTAGTGAGGATGGACTCGGAAACTCGTTCTACCTGCCCCCAAATGCCCCCCGGGAGGCTCTTGTTTAACGGTCACACACGCAAAAAAAATATAGACAAAGAGCATGTGCAAACCGGGAAACAGAGAGGAGTTTTAAGGGGCCAAAAAGGGGAAAAGCCAGAGAGAGGGATAGAGAGAGCCAGAGAGGGCAGAGAGACAGAGAGCGAGAGAGAGCGAGAGAGGGGTAGAGAGAAAGCAAGAGAGCCAGGGAGAGGGCGAGAGAGACAGAGAGAATGAGAGAGAGAGAGCGAGCGTGAAACCTGCATGCAGAAATTCCTTAAATTCCATAAAAAACCCTTTGTCTACTCGAGACAATGCCATTGGCATGAAAATCTCAAGACAGTAGTATTTGAGCGGGGCTACTTGAGGACAGGTTCTCCGGGAATGGCGAAGAAGGGAAGGCCATCGGGAATAGACAGACATCGCTTAAGGACTTTTTCGACCCCCTGCGGAAAAGAGGGAAATCGGTGAAACCCAAAAAGGGAACGTTTAACTGGCCCGGGCAAGGTTTACAGGGACTATAAAGGCAATAACTTTATAAATTTTTGGAGAAAAATGACGCTGGCTACTGCTGCATGCTTAAAAAATCCAAAAATCTCATCGATTTTGGAAAATTGTCGGGAGTGAATAGATGTCGCCTTCTCAACCGTCTTAGGATCCAGCGCCGGCAATATGCAAATTTCTGCCTGTGTGGCATTGGTTTGGGCCGACGCTGGCACGGGAATAGAAGATTGCTCCGGTTTTGGTCGCTGTTAGCTTTTGATTAACAGGGAGGTAAAGGAGAGGGCGAGAGAGAGAGAAAGCGAGAGAGAGCTAGAGAGAGAAGAGAGAGAGAGAGAGAGAGAGAGAGAGAGAGAGAGAGAGAGAGAGAGGGCGAGAGAGAGAAAGGACGAGAGAGAAAGTGAGAAAAGAGCGAGAGAGAACGTGAGAGAAAGAGCGAGAGAGAGCGAAAGAGAGAGAAAGAGAGAGAGACAGCAGATAAGCAAGAGCAAGCACAATTTTGCAGTGATTTCTCTCAAGCTCCCTTTAAAAACCGCAAGCTTCTGAAAACCCGTTCAAAACCCTCTGAATTGTTTTGAGAAGTTCAGCCACGTAAAAACGATGTCAAGTGCTTCCAGAAGTGCTTTCGAAAGTCTCGAAAAATGGCTCAATCCGTTCAAGGAGCGGGGCCCGCAACCAAAATTTCGGGACCGGCTTCTCACCTGGAGTGAGGTGGCGCACCCCTTGTACCCTGGAGGGGAATGAAAGTGAGAGGGAGGCAAGAGAGAGAGAGAGAGAGAGAGAGAGAGAGATCGAAAGCCTCCTCCCCGTAGATCTCGTATCTACAGCCGATCCGTGCTCACCTGTCCGCTGGACCGGATCCGCGGGAACGGTGCCCCAGGCCAGCCAGCCAGCCGGACACGCACTTTTTCGCGGATTCCGTGTGAAATGGCCGGAAAATCGAGGCGAATAGGGTTTGGTGGGCGTTCAGTGGAGCGTTGCGTAGCATCTGTAAGGTGACTTACCGAAAAATTTAGAAAGCACAGGAAAGTAGGCTGAGGAGTAGGCTTAGGTTGAGGCTTAGGCTGGGCTTAGGCTTAGCCTTGGGCTTAGTCTTAGGCTTAGGCTTAGGCTTAGGCTTAGGCTTAGGCTTAGGCTTAGGCTTAGCCTTAGGTTGGGCTTAGGCTTAGGCTTAGGCTTAGGCATAGGCTTGCGGTTTGGCTTAGGCTTAGGCTTAGGCTTAGGCTTAGGCTTAGGCTCAGGCTTAGGCTTAGGCTTAGGCTTAGGCTTAGGCTTAGGCTTAGGCTTGCGGTTTGGCTTAGGCTTAGGCTTAGGTTTTCCGTAGGTTTAGACTTAGGCTTTATGTTAGGCTTAGGCTTCGGCATGGGCTGGTCATAGGTTTTGGTTAAACTTTAGACTTGGGCTTAAGTTTGGCTGCCCTTGGCTTAGGCTTCGACCTAAGCCGCGCTTCATACAACTTACAGTAAGGCTTTGCTACGGCACACTACCGTAAATTCCCATTGTACATTTTCTACGACCTACCTAACAAATATTTCGTAAAATTTCGAGGAAACTATCATCAATGCTTCCTTTTCTATAATTTTCTCTTTCGACCCTCTTGCCTTGCCAGTCCCTTTAAACGCCCTGCGGCAATGCTGTGTCGCCTCTCTCGGGGTCCCGCCACGCTCCCCTGTCTTTCATAGCCTCTTTGGGGGTCTTCGATCCGCTCACCTTTCACCAAATATACACGACGCGAAAAGGGGGCCGGCCACTGTAAACTATCGCGACCTGTTGACCCCCCTTGAGTCATCGGTTGATTCATCAGGGCTTCAAGAAAAATTCGCTACTTTTTGGCTTCACCGACGGGCTTTACTGGCTTAGTTTCAATTTTTGCAACTCAGCCATTAGAAAACCATTCTCAATATGTATCTGCCTGAAAATCAGCCCGAAATAAGCGCAAAATGTAGTGTTTCGTGAGGAGTTTGTTCTTTTTTGGCTTTCACGACATGGCTTAACTGGCTGAGCTTCAGTTTCTTAAGCTCGTTATCAAAATCGTCCTAGGCAAGCGGTCTCTGCATTAAAACCAGCGAAAATTCGCGAAAGCCTAGATCTAGCTTATTTTCGAGCCGCCTTCTTGCTAGCGACTTGGGTTACCCAGCTTAGCTTGATTTCTTGGGGCACGGCTCTTTAGAAAAACCCTAGACGTAGATAGATTGCCTTTTTTTCCTTTAATAGATGCCCTAAAATCGGTTCGGACAATGAAAGCCCAGTTTTTTTTTGGGTTTTCCGGCTTACCCTACCTGGCTTGGACAGCTTTCCTGGCTTAGCTTAATCGATTTATGCTGGTTTTTTTAAAGCCGGGTTACCAGTATATATCTTTGTTATATGTTTTTTGTGATGACGTCTATTTTTTCATCTTTCTCCATCTTCTGAAAAACGTTTGCCCCGAAAATCGCCAACTTTCAGGCCGGGATGAGCGGCGACGAGCTGTCGATCGGCGCCCACAACCTGCACGTCTACGAAGGGTTGTACAGAGAGGTTAGTGAAGCTTTGAACATTTTGAAGCGTGTGGAAGCTACCATAATTACCCTAAAAATACCGATATATACTTCTTAAAACCTTTTAATCTACGCTCAAAAGCCGAAAATGCCTATAAACCGCCTTTTCAGCTAAACCCGCAAGGAGCCCCACTAACCCCGGCCGGTGATGCCGCAGCTTTTCTGCGAAGATCCGGACTTCCGGTCCAGTACCTCGGCCAAATCTGGGAGCTGGCCGACTATGCGAAACGGGGAGCCCTTGATAAACGAGTGCGTTTTAGAATTTAAAGGAACCGGGAAGTCAAATTTTCCCCAAATCCAAGAATACAGGGATCAAAAACAAAATACAAGCTAAAAAAAATTCATAGAATAATTTTTCAGGGCGCTTTCATCGCGTTCAAGCTGGTTGCCGCGGCGCAGCAGGGGCATCCGGTGGTGCAGAGCTCGATCATGATCCCAGGTAGGGAGAGGTTTAGGCTTAGGCTTAGGCTTAGGCTTGGGCTTTGGCTTAGGCGTCTCTAGCCCCGAAACCCAAGCATACCAAGCCCTGTTTCAGGCCTGAACCCGCCGATGTTGGGCTCCAGAACTGCCACTCCCGCCGTTCCCTCCGGTCCGAGCAGCCTCCAGGCTTCTCCTTCTCGACAGAGCGGTAAGCAAAAACTACCTTTGCTAAAAACTGACCCACCTACAGTACCCCTACCTCGATCTCCATCTGGTGGACGTGCCGAGTGGGCCATTCAACCGGTAGACCAGGCCAAGTACGACTCGATCTTCGACTCGCTGAGCCCGGAGAACGGAAAGCTGCCCGGGGCCAGGGTGGGTTTTCAAAGATCTTTGCTAGTTTACCTAGCTGCTCCTGAAGAATCTCTGCTAGCCTGCTTTTTCCTAAAGAATCTCTGGTACTTACCCTTCTATTCAAAACCCATCTTTCAGGTCCGCCCCGTCCTCCTCAACTCGGGTCTTCCGCCAGGAGTTTTGGCCAAAATCTGGGAGCTCGCCGACCAGGACAAAGATGGTCAGCTCGATCGGGTGGAGATGAACGTCGCGCTGCACCTTGTCTACAGGTAGCCCACCTGACACCATCCCTTTAAAAACGTTTCAGAGCGCTTCAAAACGAGGCCTTGCCAAATAGCCTGCCCCCGTCGCTGATCCATCCCAGCAAGGCGATGTTGTCGAGGAAGACGTCGGTTGCGTCGGCGCTCGATTATGGTAGCCAGTCGATAGGTACGGTAGTTTTAAGAAATGGGGACATAGCAGGGATTCTTTAGGAAATGGGCCGGCTAGCGGCGATTCTTTAGGAAAGGGCAGGCTAGCACAGATTCTTGAGGAATCATACAAAAGCTGTTTCAGGTCGTGGCAGAACCGGAAGTATGGCTTCCCTGGAAGGAGTCGGCTTCCAAGGTCCGCTTGGAGGCATGGATCCGCCGAGAAGCTATTCTGTGAACCCGGTTCAAGGACGACAGCCATCGATGGTAGGCAAGCTAGCATGGGCTTTTTGAGGAGGCTTAGGTTTGGGCTTAGGCTTAGGCAAGCTAGCAAAGCTTCTTTGTTTTCCAGAGCGGCACCCCGGTTCCAATCACCTCCCCCTCAAGCGAGTGGCCAGTCGATATGACGGAAGCGAACGCCGTTTTCCAGCGCTGCGACACAAACCGGGATGGATTGGTGAGTGGAATTACATATCGTAACCGGTCCTTAGGTATCTGGCGGTGACGTAATGGGCGAATTTCTACGCTCCGGCCTCTCCCAGCCGACGTTGGCCCACATCTGGACGCTGGCCGACACGCACGTCAATGGGACCCTCAACCCCGAGCAGTTCGCGTTAGCGTGGGTGTTTTGTCGTTCAAAAAAACTCTACAAGCTCTTAGAGAAATCTTCCTGTCCCAAATAATCACTGCTAGCCTGCCATTGAACCCATCATTTCCAGAATGCACCTCGTCTCAATGGCCCGTTCCGGTCACGACCTTCCCCCTCAACTTCCCCCTCATCTAATTCCGCCTTCAATGCGCCCGATGCAAGTCCAGGTGAGGGCTTTTAAAGGACCATTCAAGACAAATCCATAGGAGCCCGAGCCTCAGCCAGCCATGCCCAGCTCCGCCTCGCAGTACATCGCCTTTGCCGCTCAATCGGAGAATGCCGAGGTAAGCACGATGCTTTTGAAGAACCTCTGTTGTCGCCATCGATCTCCTCCAAAACCTCTGCTAGTTTCTTGTTTTTTTCACAAGAACCTCTGCTAGCTTGCCCCTCTTTTTCACCATATTCTGTGCTAGCCTGTTCCTACATTCCACACGAAACTGCTCGTTCTCCCACCTGATTCCTCAGAGTCCCCGCTAAAAATTCCGGTCTTTTTTTGCTCATTTTAATAGATTTTTGACCAAAAAGTTGAAACAATTTTGTGTTTAGATCGTTTTTATAGATAAAAACTATGTAAAATGCTCTCAAAAGAGTTTATATTTTGTTATAGGGCCGTAGAGAATCACAGAGAAAAATATGGTTCCCCCGCTAACCGCCCAGAACCAATTTATTTTCCAGCTAAAACAACTCGCCGACGAGATGCAGCGCCTGATCGACGAGCGCCGCGAGACCGACACCAAGATCACACAGCTCGAGGCGGACATGACCGTCAAGAACAGCGCCATTAGGAATTTACAGGTGAGGAGGTGCTCCTTTAAACGGGAAACCAATCTTCAATGACCCTTTAAAGCCCCAACTTCCGGGTAAACCCTTTTTTTTCAGGTCGAGCTGACCACGCTGGAGAATACCGTGAAGCAGCTGGAGCGCCAGAAGACCGAGGCCGGGAAGAGGCTCAATGATATGGACACTCAGATTGCGCAGCTTGAAGAGCAGTGTCTGATGCAGGAGGAGAAGGTACGGTAGTTGGGGCAAGCTGGAGATTTTTGTGAGGTTTCAGGTGAAAACCGGCTCTCATGAAATCAAAATATTTTCAGGTTGATGAGGGCCAGAATCGGCTCGATCGGCTGAAGGAGGAGACGGAAAATGGAGCCGCGAACGCCCAGGTAGGCTTAGGTTTAGGCTTAGGCTTAGTTTTAAGCTTGGTCTTAGGTTTAGGATTGGAATTAGCTTAGGTATTGCTTAAGCTTAGGATTAGGCTCACTTAGGACTTAGGTAAGCTTAGGCTTGGGCTTAGGCTTAGGCTTAGACATCAGCTTTCCACGTGCTTCACGCCAGATTCCCTCGTGCAAAAGTTAATTTTTAGAAAAATGCTGAAACCCTCGGCGCGGCGCAATCCGAGCTTGCCGATGCCGAGAATGAGGCCCGCCAGCTGAGTGCTCAGCTTCAGGCCGAAAAGACGGCCATGGAGAGGGCGGTGATGGCGTTGACAACGGTAAATTCCAGGAGCACGGTAACTTTTCCACAAATCAGCTTGAACGCGACGACGAGTCCGCTACTCGGAAACAAGGTCAGATGGAGGCGGAGCGGAGGAAGATTGAGGAGACAGCTGAGAAGCTAAAGGTAAATCAGGGCAGGCTAGCAGAGATTTCTAAGAAAAAATTGCTGGACTTATTGGCCCATTTAGAAAGCGTTGGAGTCGGAGAATCCGGAAGAAGCGCTAGCCGGGCAGCCAGAGCTTTTCGCCAGCTACCGTACGCCGGAAATGGTATGGAACTCACCGTTCCCCGCCCCCCCCCCCTGTTTCTCCTTCATTCTCGCTCTCTTTCTCACTCTCTCACTCTCCCTCTCTTCTCTCTCTCGCTCTCACTCTCTCCCACTCTCACCCATCTGAAAAATTCCGAACTTTAGTTCACCGACGCTCCTTCGACTTCACATGCTCCACCGAGACCGGCAATGCCCAATGGTAAGTCTAGATTCTGGTGCTACGATAATTGGGCCATCATTTAGGAGGCGATCCATTTTCCGGGAAAGATCCCTTCGGTGCAGCTGCTGCTCAGAGCCACGGCTTCGCCGCGGATCCGTTTGGCCAGGCTGCGCAAGGTGAGCTGGAGAGAGAGGGAGAAAGGGACAGAGAGAGAGAGAGAGAGAGAGAGAGAGAAGAGAGAGAGAGAGACGAAATATTCTTAAAAAGCTTATAAAATATTTTCAGGCAACAAGCCGGTCCCGCCACGACCGGCTCCACCCCGTGCTAGCCCCGCCCCTGGCTTTGCAGCAGATCCGTTTGCTGGACAGTAAGTGTTAGGCAGTTACATGCTTAGACTTCAGCTTAAGCTTAGGCTTAGGCTTAGGCTTAGGCTATAGGCTTGAGCTTAAGCTTTGGCATATGTTTTGGCTTAACTTCATCAATAATCTGCTCAATTTCAGAGATCCGTTCGCCGGCACCGGGAACAACGCTTCCGGCTTTGCCGACTTCTCCAGCTTCGGATCCTTCAACTAGCCCAATTTGCATAATTGTCTTTTGCATAATAAGAAGCCAAACTTTATTTAACAGTTCAGGCCGTTATTTACAATCGCGAAATTGCCCCGCTTGTCCCTTGACACTGCTTACTGTAGCCTAGTGTAGCTTCGTGAACTCCCAAAATGCAATAATTACAATAATAATAACATTTTAATTTATATAGCCTCAAGGCCCGATTCCAAAGCTTCACCATCCCTTTAAACCTTAATTTATTAATTTAATTGCTAGCCATATTGTGATAGATGTTGGTCTGCTGCCCCCCAGTGCTCCCCAAAAAGTGTGTCATCCCTTTAGTGGCCAGTATAATTGTCATATTTGCTGGGTTACGGTAGCTTACAGTAGCCTTGAGGGGACCGGGAAATCACGTTTTAGGCTGGCTAGAACTTCACCAGCGCTCTAAAATGACTTAAGATTATTTACCGTAGCTTCGAAATTTTTTTTCGGTATTTTCTACCATCCTGACTTCCCGGTCCCTTTAAAATACCGTAACCCATTGACAGCCTCGCGCGTCATCCTGTCAAAAACTTTGATTTCATACCGTAGCCAAAGATACTGTAGCCCCGACCCCCAAAAAACATTCCCTACTGCCTCGACCCCCAAAACTTTGAGAGCTCCAGAACATTACTTATTACCGTGTTGTGTATTTATTGGGATAGAAGAGAGAGAGATTTTTGTGTGGTAATAAATATTTAGAAGAAAAACAACAAATAACTCATGATTCAGAGATGGCTTAGGCTTAGGCTTAGGTTTAGGCTTAGGCTTAGGCTTAGGCTTAGGCTTAGGCTTAGGCTTAGGCTTAGGCTTAGGCTTAGGCTTAGGCTTAGGAGCTTAGGCTTAGGCTTACGCTAAGGCTGGCTTAGGCTGGCTTAGGCATAGGCATAGGCTTAGGCTTAGGTTTAGGCTTGGGCTTAGGCATAGGCTTAGACTTAGCTTAAGCTTAGGCTTAGGCTGAAGCATAGGCTTAGACTTAGACTTAGGCTTAGGCTCTTTTACGCCTAAAAGATCACGCGGCCTGCCTGGGCCCCAAGACAAAGGCGATTCTCCCGCCGTCCTTTCCCATGCCTTTGTGTGTGGGTATCGTCTCCTCTATGCCCTCAGGGCTTTTGGGAAGATAAGGTCTTCTTCTCCTTCCACTCCTAGGCTTCTTCTTCGGCTTCTCCTCTCTCTTTTCAGCCTCATCGGCTCGTGGTGGCTAAGGAATCGATGCCGGCTGCCCCCTCCTCGTCGGCCACGGTCTTTTTGGGGGGCCCAGGGCCCGCTAGGGCCCCAATTGCAGGCCACCCAACCACGTATTCCTTCACTCGGGAAATCCCGGTGGGCCCCCCACTCTCGGCCTATTGGGGGCCCACACACCTAGAGTTTTTGGGGTGTGGGTCTCCACTATTTTCCTCCAGAATCTTTGCAGGTTTGCGCCTGTTTCCTAAAGAATCTCTGCTAGCTTGTCTCTTCGATTCCTAAAGAATTGTCGCTAGTTTTCCTAGGTCAAGCTCCGGTTCCTCAATGACCTTTGCTAGCCTGCCTTTCCAACCCTCGGCTTTCCCGGTTCTTATTAAAAACCCCTTCCTCCCTCCCGTAAATTAAATTCCGCCCGGCTGCTAATTCCGCTCGCACGGGCCCCGCGAGCTTGTACTTGTCATTCCGTGTCAGTCCTATCGACGGCCGGATTGATGAAGCATAGCGATCCTTATTACTTTCCTTACCTATTTATAGCCCCGTTTCTAGCTCCTGTTTTCCACGACCGTACTCAAAACAAATTCCCCAAAATGGCCCTTCAGAATTGGATTGTTTGTGTGGGGCTTGAATTTCACGGGCTTCACATTTGGGGGGAAGCCCCCAAAATGTACCCATTAATTCACCCCCCGCGTGAAATTTCCCATGCTACAGCTTCTCCTTTGTCGCCCATCACAGGTTTCTTTTACATTCCAATGGCTTCTACGTTCTTAGGTGTATTTTGTACCGTCAGTTTTTAGAATTTCACGGCAGCAGCCAGCATAGAGGCCGAGAACGCGGCGCCGCAGCCGGCGGCGGCCTCACCGGCCCCGCCACCCGCCGCCACTGCTCCTGCTACACCGGTAAGCTATATCAGGCTTCGGCCTAGGCTTATTTAGGCTTAGGCCTAGGCTTGGTTTGGGACTTAGGCTTGGGCTTAGGTTTCGAAGTGGCTTCGCTTAGTCTTTGGCTTAGGCTTAGGCTCAGGCTTGGTTTTCGGCTTAGGCTTCCTCGGTTTCCTTACCTCGGTTTTAAAGGAACGTGAAAGCGTAACAATCAACCATGGTCTAGATTAGGGCTCGACAGCTACATGTCACCCAAAATTTCGCAAGCGTTTTCGATAGCCACTGTCAACGTCTAAGAAAAATCCGGCTGCGCGGGATGCGTATTTCGGAGTGACTCGTAGTTGTCGAATTTCAAAAAAAAATTCAATTTTTAATTATTTATGTGCCAGAAAATCCAGACAAACACGTAAAGTTTCCAAAAACACCTCTCGCCAATCTCAAGACAAAGGCCTCACCCTCCTAAAATCGAAATTCGCACGGGTTCGCTCCCGGCGATCGACTTTCCGCGCCGGCTGATCGGGTGTGGGGCGGCGCATCTTTTGGCAACACTTTCTTACTTTTCCATGCCTCTCCCTGGAAGCTAGTCTCGATGTCGGTATTTCTGGACCTGTGGCACGCCTTCTGGGGAGTTGTCTGTTGGCCGGTAGGCTGGCAGAGGACATTTGGGAACGGGCAATAGGCTAGAAACGCTTCGGCTAGAAATTTTTCGGCCCAATCTACTTCAAAAACGTTTTGCAAAACTTAAAAATGGAGCGGAACTGAGCTTGACGTTTTGCCAGATGGATACTACGCTACGCTACAATATACACCTCCTTACAGGCGCCAAAACCCAGCACGAGCCAACCCCCAAATGCCGCTCATCAAAGTGCCGAGACCTCCGACTACCGGGTGGCCGTCTTCGGAGCGGGTGGAGTCGGAAAGAGCAGCATTGTACAAAGGTGCGTAAAGTTAGGCCATAGGCTTAGGCTTGGGCTTAGGCTTGGGCTTAGGTTGGGCTTGGCTTCGGCTTCGGCTTAGGCTTAGGCTTAGGCTTGGGCTTGGGCTTAATCTTAGGCTTCGCTTAAGCTTAGGCTTCGGCACAGTATGCTTCCAACTCAGCTGGAGCTGTATTCAGATTTGTAAATGGCACCTTTTCCGACAATTACGTCCCCACGATTGAGGATACCTACCGACAGGTACCTTTCAAAAAATTCATGAACCCAGAAATCCCATAGGTGATCTCGTGCAACCAAAAAAACGTGTGCACGCTCCAAATAACGGACACCACCGGAAGTCACCAATTCCCGGCGATGCAGAGGCTGTCGATCAGCAAGGGCCACGCCTTCATTTTGGTGTATGCGGTCACGAGGTAATTTTATGCCGTCACCGGACCTTTACATGGACGTGTTTTGGTGTATCGGGTAGCTGTCACGAGCTAGCCACCCAACCGGGGCCGATTCTGGCGTGTTCTAGCCCCTTCAAAGTACAAATATACGCCGAAAAATTATCAAAAAAAATTCCAGTCGCCAGAGCCTCGAAGAACTGGGTCCCATCGTGAAAATGCTGATGGAAGTCAAGGGGTCGCAGCTGTCCGAAGCACCGATAATGCTCGTAGGGAACAAGAAAGATGAGAGTCAGGTGGGTGAAGGCTTGGCTGAGACTTAGGCCTAGGTTTGGTCATAAGCTTAAGCTTGGGCTTAGGCATCGGCTTGCATAGGGTTCACTTTCAACTCAGAACTTTCAGAAGCGCGAAGTCTCCACCGAAACAGGGCAAAAGCTCTCCGGCCGCTGGGGCACTGGCTTCATCGAGACGAGCGCGAAGAATAACGAGAATGTCACCGAGCTCTTTCAGGTTGGAAGGACGGATTAGGCTTAGTCGGCTCAGGACAGGCTTAGGGCTGGCTTAAGAGCAGGCGTCTCTTAACAAATGTTGGAAGTTCCAACCTTTCTTAACAGCATTTCCAACACTCCAACATTTCCAACTAGTTTTATCTTGAAGTTTAGACCCTCCTCTCGATGGAGAAGAAGCGTCAGCTGGCCCTGACCATGGAGGACCCCGAGGCGAAGAACGGGAAGAAGAAAAAGTGCTCCGTGATGTGACGCCCGTACGCCGGCTAACCCTCGACATTTGCATTGCCAAAATACCGCCAAAGCGTTGCTAGTCTATTTATGTATCCCGGATAAAAAGATTGCGTAATTGGTTGCATGAAAAGCGCGAAAGAAAAAAATGTTATGGAAAAAATTGACTCCTCCCTCCCCCCGCTAACAGCCCAGAACCGCGACGCCTTGCCAATCCAGAGCGAGCGTTTGTCGAAAAAACCGAAAAATGGCAAAAATAGATAAAACCCACGACACCCAAAAAGCTGAGCGCCAACCTTCGAAACCGGGCTCGGGCTTAGGCTTAGGTTTAGGCTTAGGCTTACGCTGAGGCTTAAGCTTTTTAGGCTAGGCTTAGGCTTAGGCTTAGGCTTAGGCTTAGGCTTAGGCTCAGGCTTGGGTTTGTACTCCGGAAGTTTCGAGTCATCTGGATTCAAACCGGCCAAAACACCCTCAGCTGACTCATTCCCCCACGAAAAAGCTTACCCTAACCTTTGCCCAGGAAATGCAGCCAATTTCCCCATAGTTTCCCGTAGTAACCAGTCTCACCATAAAACGGCCGTCATTAGGCTAGTGCTGAACCCGGGACCCATTTCTAATGCAAGACCCTGGAAATCACCTGCTAGCGGGCCACATCCGCTCTTTCTCACTTCCCGTCAAACTAAAATTGATATTTCCTATTCTTAAAGTATTCCTGAAAGATGAGATTCTATACTTTCTCATTACTACTACCTCTAGGCTGCTTTGGGTACATTAATGTGCGCCAAACTATCCCGATGGGCACCCAGACTTTCAGTAAGCATTTGTGTAGCTAAAGATGACGTTATTACAACGTTATATGGTTATAATAATGCTATTTTAACGCGCAAAATGCAATACTTTTAGGTCAGGGTCAATCGTTCACGATAAACTGCGCCGACACCACGACAATGTCCCAGGGCACCTTTGATCAACAACAAAAGGTAGCTAAAATTAATTAGAAAATCCTTTAACAGAAGCAATTCTTGTGATATACCTATTACCAAACAATATATAAACGTTTTTAAGTTGTAAAAACCACGCAAAAATAAATAAAACCTAGGTCTGGCGCTGGAACAGCAACGAAATCACCGCCAATACGAATACTCGGACCATCATCAACAACTATCGACAAATGCAGTAATTTTACACACAAAATCTTAAAAAAACTAATTATCAGGTTCGTCTCTTTCACCCAAAATGATGCTGGCTCCTACGATTGCTGTATTTTGCCCTACGGCGCCACGGACAACTATTACAACTGTTACAACACAAATGTGGTCTTATATGGCACTAGTGGGTAATTTTAAGATCGTTTATGCAAGCGAAAACCTTTTAAAATGTCTTATTTGAGATGGAAACACGCAATACCCCGGCCAATCAACTGGTAAGATAAGGTCCTCCCCCCGAAAAATTTCTTCCAGAGTTGAGCGTTGTCGCGCAGCTGCTGCTCGCCTACACTCGGCTGATTACCAACACTCAATATAATGGTTGAATAAAGATTTTCCCACAAAATTTGCATCGAAACCAGGGTAGAAAAACTGGGAAAGCCTCAAAATAAACAATTTTTCCAACCTTACTCGTACCCTCTACTCGGCATGGTGGCAATCACTTTGAGTGGTAAGTTTGTCAGTATTTGTAACGTCGGATTTGTAGCTTTTCACACCTTGAATAGAATTTCCAAAACAAAAATTCACCACTTTTATAAAAAGCAAAAAGAAAAGCTCCGATAAGCGCCACATTACGGATCGGCTAGTCCATGGCGTCAATTGGAGCAGCGCGTCCATCCCAATCTTTATCCTTTTCGCCTTTATTTTTTAGTTGCTTTTAGTTGTTTTGTTAATTTCTTACCAGCTAATAAAATCTAAAAATTGCGCACTCTTTCCTGTTCCAGGTGTCACGATGAAGCTCTTCGGTCGCTCGACGGCCCTCCCGAAAAACCCGGGCGAGACGATCGTGACGTTGAAGGAGGCGCTGATCGCCCTGCGCAACAACAAGACCATAAAGGATGAGGCGAGGCTGATGGAAGACGTGCGCAAGCCCCTCAACACGCTCAAGTCGTACTTCTTCGGCCTCGAGCCGGGCCACTCGGTGGACGCGCTGCTGGTAAACTGCCTAAAACTACTCGAAAAACTTTTTTAGGCCCAAAAAGCCGCTAAGGAACTCGCTGACAGTGGGCTGATTCGCATTCTTGTCGAGTTCTTCCGCGGTCTCAACCTGGAGTGTCGCAGCGAAATCTCGCAGCTCTTGGCCGGATGTCTTCGCTTGCAGGTAGTTTAGCATTTTCTTCTTTATCTTCTTTTTCTCATCTCTGCTTGGTTCTTTTCTTTCGTTTCTTCCTTTCAAAGCACTACCCTTTTTGTTTTAGCCCCAGAACAATCCAGTCGCAGACGTCTTCTACAGGCAGCAGACACTTTTCGACATCTTGATCAAATGGTAGTGATTTTGTTTTCAGCCAGAAACGTTCTTTTTTAGCTTCGACGCTGGAGAAATTGCCTTTCAGGCGGGATCGATCCTTCGGGCGTGCTGCCCTCATCCGGTATCGAATGGTTTCTTTTTTATTATTTTTTTAGCGTTTGACGGGTGCCATCCTCTCTTCCGACTACTTCTTCAACTTCTTTGAGCACATGGAAGACCCCTGTTTCGATATCTCGGCTGAGGCTTATTCCACCTTCAGGGTTTGTTATTACAAACTTGTTTTTACTTTTTTTGCAGGCCGTGCTCTCAACGTGCAAGCTCGAAGCCGCCCAGTTCCTCAGCAAGTACCACAAGGAGTTCTTCACCGAATACGACAAATTGCTGCGCTCCACCAATTATCTCTGCAAGCGCCAGTCACTTCGGGTAACGTTTTCTCTATTTTTTTTAATTTCAACTAATTTTAGTTGCTCGGTGAGCTGCTCGTCGAACGCTACAACTACGAGGCCATGCAGCGCGTCGTCTCCGATGTGGAAAACCTGAAGACTGTGATGAATCTACTGCTCAACCGCGCCCACTCCATCCAGATCGAGGCGTTCCACGTCTTCAAGGTGTTCATCGCCAATCCGCAGAAGCCGCCCCTCATTTTGGACGTGCTCATCCGTAACAAGTAAGCTTTCGTCATAGAAAATTTACTATTTTTAGACATCGACTGATCCGCTTTGTGACACACCTGAAATCTGGCGACGGCGTCAACTCCGCTTTCGAGGAGGACAAGCTCTTCTTGCTGGACGAGCTCGAGGGTCTCCCCGAGCGCGATCCGAAGGTAATTTTTCGTTTTTGTGTCATTTTCCTACCTTTTCAGACTCGCGGCAAGAACCCCGAGGAAGAATTGCTTAAATTCTGCAAGCAGAGCGCCAACTTTTGAATCGCCGTCACCTATTTGACAAATTAATTGCTTGATATTAAAACTGTTCCTGTTCCGTGTTCTCTGTATTATCTTCGTCCCATTTGTGATTGCCCCCCTAGCATTTCTACACAGCTCTGAACGATTCGCCGCACGTTGATGCACGACATTGTTGTTCCTTCGTCCTTGTAAATGGTGTTTTCCTTCACTGCTGTCTGACTGAATTTCCACTGATTTCACTTACTTGTAGCCTACTCGTTATTCATTGACCGTTGTAATTCTTGAAGCATTTAAACTGATTTGTCGTTGACCGCAAAATTTGAATAAAATTTTTGTTAAATGAAATTGGGTGTTTCGCAAAACGTTGTGTAACCATAAATATTATCTTTAAAGTTTTCTAAACATTATAATAAGTAGGAGTTCTTCAAACTATGCAGGTTTTGTCGTGTTCGGTTTTGGTCTCATATCGCGTTTCGTATTCCCGCCGCCTATCTGGCGGCTGCGCTGCGTTCCCCTTTTAGATTGACAAGTCGGTTCGTGTCTATTTGAAAGACAAAAACGCTTTTTTTACCGATCAGAATTCGACTTCTAAAGCTTGTTTAATCTCAATAATTCCAGGCTGGCCGCTACAATGGCCAACCCGAACCGGCAGCAGCAACAAGATCAGCAGCAGCATAATGGGGCCTATCGATATGCGATGCCTGGGGTAAACAGCGAGCAACTTTTCAAGAAAGTTGTTTTTTAGCGTGTCGTTGACGAAATCTTGATGGGCGAGGGCCCGGGACGAAGGCTTAGGAAAAATGTCGCAAATGTGCGACGGCACGTCGACTATGTACCTTGTTGCTTGAATCTGACACAGGTAGCGTCCCCGAAAGTTTTCGATATTTTCTTTAGTCTCGACTAATTCAATTCGGTCGGCAAGATCGGCGTGCCGCCCAGCCCGATGAGCTCTACCAAAACACTCCTTTACCTCCAGCGGCCACGCCGGATAAGCCGGTACTAATAATGAATTAGAACCACTAAATACTGATTAGGTGGATTGCGTAAATGCGAAATTCGTCCGGGCCGCGATGAACAAAGTGAAGTGTCCCGTTTACACATTGGCGGTAAGCGTTCGAATTTTGTCTTCTAGACTGTGTTTTGTGTCAGTGGACTCCCGAAGGAAAACGTCTGATCACCGGCGCATCAACGGGCGAATTCACGCTATGGAATGGAGTGGCCTTCAACTTCGAAACGATCCTGCAGGTGTGACATCCACGCGGAATATCCCTATCGCTGATTCTGGTTTGCCCGTTTTTGCTACGGCCCCGCCGATGATCCGACAGCGGCCCGGGAAATAAATTGGCGTGTCGGGGAGGTGTTTCTCGTTTTTGGATGACCGCCTCTGCCTAGTAATAAATCCAAAAGGCAAGCGGGTTTCTTTGAAAAGACCATTTTGACCATTCTCCATTGCGCCACTAATAAATCCTGGGCGTATTTATCGATGTCAAGCTCTGGTAATTGATTTCTTCGGCGCGATAAATAGTTTTGAAATATTTTGGAGAGCACATCGGATCTCTTTCACGAAAACATTTCATAGCGGCGGGTCGGGAGAAATCTAATGGCAAAAAACCAGCTCGCGCTTCACTATGTGGTCGAGAAGACTTCGTGTTTGCGGCAGCGACGTCGTCAAACCGTCGTCTTGCTTCTAGACCTTCTTCATTGCCGTCCAGTAGCTCGCTGCCTGAAACGCCCTGAAAAAAATTAAACCATTTAGGCGCATGACGCTGCGATTCGTTCGATGACCTGGTCGGCGAACGGCCACTGGTTGATCAGCGGCGACGCCGGGGGTTTTATCAAATACTGGCAACCGAACATGAACAACGTGCACATGTTTCTCGCGCATAAGGAGGAAGCTGTACGCGGGCTGAAGTGAGTAGTTTTTAGAATCTCGTGAGAAATTAGTTATTTGCGTGGTTTCATAAAAATTTAGATTCGGGCCCACCGATGCCAAATTCGTTTCCGGATCTGATGATGGAACCGCGAAAATCTGGGATTTTGCTCGATTCACAGAAGAATTCTCATTACGAGGACACGGCTCGGAGGTAGCAAGAAAAACCTCTGTTAATCCCCGATCCAGGTCCGCTGCATTGATTGGCACCCTACCAAATCGTTGATCTGCTCCGGAAGTCGAGACACGCAACAGCCGGTCAAGCTCTGGGATGCGATAAGTGGAAAATGCGTTTCCACGTTGTAAGGAACAACGGGAATTTCGATAACATCATTTTAGACAACATCACAAATCGTCAGTGATGGCTGTCGAGTTCAATCGAAATGGCAATTGGTTGCTGACTTCTTCTAGGGATCAGGTATGGCTTTTTTGGATTTCCGGAACCCTCTTTTTCTAGCTGGTCAAACTCTACGATATCCGTACGATGAAGGTGCTGAAGAATTTCCGAGGCCACAAGAAGGAAGTCACATGTAGGGAGCTTTTCGCAGCTTCTTTATCCCTTATTTTAGCCCTGGCCTGGCATCCGGTGCACGAGGGATTGTTCGTGACGGGCGGCGGAGATGGGTCAATTGCCTATTGGCTTGTCGATAACGACAAGGAGGTAAAAACACCCTTTCTTGATAATTTCTCTGCTGCAGATCGCCCTGCTCGAGCACGCGCACGA
Source organism: Mesorhabditis sp. LJ9110 (assembly GCA_038088335.1). Classification (NCBI taxonomy): domain Eukaryota; kingdom Metazoa; phylum Nematoda; class Chromadorea; order Rhabditida; family Rhabditidae; genus Mesorhabditis; species Mesorhabditis sp. LJ9110. The sequence continues at coordinate 338,505 of JBBGBA010000075.1, forward strand.
CCAGGCAATTTGGTGTATGCGCTGGCATCCGCTGGGCCACATCCTCGCCACCGGCTCCAACGACAACAACACCAAGTTTTGGGCCCGGAATCGGCCAGGCGATACACAGGCAAACTTGAGCGGCTAAATAGAATGTTTTTTTCTAGGAAGACATCTTCGGCTTGGCCTCCTATCAGACGACGTTGCTCGGCACATCCGATCAGCGTGAACAAAAGAACATGTTCAAGGACCAGGAGAAGAACCAGGCGGCTCCGATTATTCCTGGTGCGTTGGAGCTTATGCCCCCTAGCCTGTGATTTTTTTAGGCATGGGACTGGACGAGGAGGTGTACCAGGAGATGAACCGCGACGTCAGCTCGGTGCATATCGGGATGTCGATCGACGAGTTCACGCCGGTCAGTGGAAGCTAGATAAAGCCCTCGTTTTCTAGTGTCTTTTTTCGGAAATTACATCTTTTAAGGGCCAACACTCTGGCGCTCGCCGTACCCTGATCAAGCAGCCGCCCGCGAAGAAGGCCCAACGCCAATTCGAGCGCATGTGGAACGTGGCCAAACCCGGAACCGGTGAGGACAGCTACGACAATGATGCGCAGATGGACGAGGACCCGTATGCCAAGAGGTATTTTCGGGAAATCATTTTTCAAAAATTATAGTTCGGAAAAGCACTTTCCGAAACTCAAAATTTCGAAAATTCATTTGTTTGTAAGGCAATATTTACGAAAATCACGTTTTTCTGAACCTAGAATTTTCAAAAACTTGCGCTGCTTTTTTCATGTCCTTTGCGGTCATTTCCTATTGATAAATGGACGTATTTTTTTGCGAAATTCTGATTTTCGAAAAAGATATCTACGTAAAAATTGTTTGCGAAAATGTGTTATGATAATCATCTTTTTTCAGGGAAAAGACGAGCCTCCTGGGCGCCCCACCGCCCTCTGCTAGCATGCTCGGATCTGGCGGTGCTTCGGGTGGACGTAAGCTTTTCTGCCATATTTTTTAAATTTATTCTTAGTACCACCTCCCTCGAAGAGCACCTCGCTCCTCGGTGCATCTGGAGCCTCTAGAAGCTTCTCGTCGGGTCGACCCGCCCTCCTGGCCCGACCGCCACCGATGAACCAAAATCCGGCCGAACCTGACAACCCGAATCTGCAACAACCAGCCCCGGGTGCCGGCCGGAATCTACCTCCGCAATTCCAAGCCAAGCATCAGTTTCCGCCAAACGGCGGCCCTCCGATGTGGCCACCAGGGTTTCCGGTGCCCCCGAATATTGCTGGGATGCAGCCTGTTCCGGCCATCGGCAGCGCTGATGAGGTTCGGTTTTTAAAGGTGTTGAAAATACGGTTTTCAGGATTATCGCAAAGCCGACGAGGACTATCGGCAACCCGATGAAGATTACCGAATCAACGTGCCCCCGGCTGGAGAGCAGTGGAACAGGAATGGAAGTATTCCTGAAGCGCCGTCACAATTTGGCCCAGCCTCAACGGCCCCACCAGTGCCTCCACATTTCCCGCGGGCTCACCAGGCCATGCCACCCCAATTCGAGCCGCAGTTCGAGCCGCAGTTTGATCGACAACCCGCCGGGGAGCAGGTAAAAAGTTCTCGTAAATTCCAAATCCATTTCCAGCACGGCTTCGACCCTCGGGATCCTCGTGGAGCACCTCCTCAGTCTAATTTCTCGGCTTCAACTATGGTAAACCTGTTTCGACGTCTTCTAAGTCCCATTTTTAGCCTCCCTTCCCTCCACCTCCAAATATGCCCTTCAACGCACAGCAACAACAACAACAACAGCAGCAACAAGGCCCACCCCGTCGTGATGATGGCGCCTTCCAGCATGGCCGGGGCCGCGGACGAGGACGAGGAAACCAATGGCGACCCTACTAGCTTATTCCCCCGTCTTTTTAGACGTTACTTAGAAATTCCAAACGCAATTCATCCATCCTCTAGATATACTCACCATCCACTTGAAGCGGGTCTTTTTTTTTGCAACGCTAAGTGTTATCAATATTGTTATATTCTCCCTCCCTGCCCTCCTTCTCAGATTGCCAATGTTACGTGATTGTTATATCCCTGGGAGATACGGAATAAAGAATTATGCTATGTTGGTGGTCAGGAACAAGGGCTAATCGCTGCACGAGAGTCCTTCTTATCCCACTTTTGACTCGGAAGCCAAAAACAAAAGCTCAAAGCGCGTTTAGGAAGGACGGATTGATGATTATTGCCTTATCCCTATTTTTGCCGAATCCTTCCTTGATTCTGCTTTAATCCTTGTAGAGCGCTTCAGAATCTAAACGGCTTGAAAAATTGTTCAGATAAAGCCTGACTTATTTCGGAATTCGACAGCTGAAATGGAATTGAAAAATTTCAGGCCAAAACCGTCGTCTAAATGTTTCGCTAAAACCTAGTTTAACCCTGATTTCCAGCCCTCGATGACGGGAAAGACGCTTTTTCGAGATTTCGCCTCGAAACTTCAGGCAATTCGACGGGTTTCCGGCTATGAAGGGAAAACAGACGTCATGCGCAAGTTTCTAACGGAGGTCGACGCTCGCGGCGCTCACAACCCGTATGCGGACCTGTTGCTGTCGGCGGAAAATGAGGAGCTGAACGATTTTCGCGCCGGAGTGGTTGGTCCAGATCTACTTTTCCATGCTTTTGTATTTTAGGTAAAACTAAAGCAAATGGTCGCCAAATCGATTGGGCTGAAGGCAACGGACATCACATTTACGAATAGTGGGGTGATGATCAAAATTTAGCGTCATTTTGAGGGTTTAGAACGTCTACCAGAGCCTACGCGAGCTCATCGCGCCGATAAATGAGCGCTACACACCCCGGGGAGGCTTTTACGTCGAAGAGGTGCATGATAGACTGAAGCTTCTGATGGCAAAGGGCTCAAATAGTGAGTTTTCTAGACCTTTTCAGTTTATTCTCCTAGACAATCAAATTCTGCGCGAATTCTACGAAACGTGCGACAGCAACGAGCTGTTGTGGATATTTGCTGTGGTGACGAAGAGCGTTGTGGTTAGATATTTTCTATAAAAAATTATATTAGTTTCAGACAGCGTTAAAATGGGACGTCTCCTCGCTGCGCGATGCCCTTTTCCCGGGCGGGAATCAGAAATTCAAGGTATCGCTGTTGTTGGAAAACCAAATCATTTTTCAGGAAAATCGCGACTACAAAAAACGTCTGCAATCCGAGCAGCCCGATTATCCGTTGATGTGCAACTTTGAGCCGATGTTGTTAGCGAGGCTAGATATTGGGGATTGGTATAAAAAGGTAAGCAACACTGAAAAAACATAAATTCTTTGTTTTAGATCGACGATCACGCCGGCTCGAATTTTCTGATGGAGCTCAAATTTGACGGGGAGCACGTCGTGATACACAAGGTTTGGCAAATTCCGGATTGTAACGCCGTGCTGCAGAAATTCGACGATTGGCGCGTTGTTACACGAAACGGCAAGGATTTCACAAAATACTACAACGGCGCCGAGGGCAACAAGAATTTGATAGAAGCTGTGAGGCCGTATTTTCGGTGAGCAGATTTTTATTAGCTTTAAATTTAAGCTTAGAAACGATGCTAATGAATTTGTGATCGATTGCGAGTTAATGTTGTACGACGAGGTCGGGAAATGCTTTGGTGGGTTTTTAAAGAGCTCTTGCTGTTCTCTCGCCGGAAAAAGGGGTGGAAAAGACCAAAATTGTATCTCCTTTGTAGTCCGGCATCACCAGGTCTGCGCCGACGGGCAAACCTACAATTTTCAACACATCAAACCCGCGGATTCGGTCCATCTGGCAGTTGTGGTACAAAAAGTTATATTTTTCAATTCGTGAAAAAATAGGTGCTTGATGTCCTCTACCTAAACGGCAACAATTTCATGGGGACCTCGTTTGACAAGCGGATAAAAGTGCTCGAGAAGCTGCTGCTGAAAAAACAGGACCCAACCCTCATTTTCATCCCGGAGCGCAAGACCGGGAATACAAAGTGAATTTTCGCAGCTTTATTCAGTTATTTTATTATTTAGTATTGATTATCATGGTTTCAAACTTTATTTAGAGAAGACGTGCGGGCCTACTTCAAGCAGTCGATGGAAAATGGCGATGAGGGGATCGTGGTCAAGGCCATTTCGACGTTGTATACCCCGGGCAAGCGGCTGGCAAGCAATGGGTGGTTTAAGGTAAGAAAAATTATTTCTGCCATCAAAACAGCTATTTTTCACTGCCTTGAATCTACGAATGATTTTCCTCCAGGTCAAAGCCAATCTAACGGAGGGTGCGCATCTCGATGTGGCGATCGTCGGCGTGAAATACGTGGGAACCGCCAGGGAACAAGAGCTCGTCATTGTCGTAAAGAAACGTAGCTGATGCTAGAAAACGGTCAAATTCAAATTTTTTTAGCCTTCAACGAATACGCCGAGCCGGAAAATAATGCGACATTTGACCTGAAAGTGATCGGATCAGTTGGAGCAGGTAAAAAATTTTTTAACTTCTAAACCAGGGTTGAGAAGCCGCTTCGCGACTTTTCAACCCTGGCCCCGTCTAATCCTATGATGTTCTCTATTTTGCATAATTGTGCCTCAATTCCAATGACAAAAAATGAAAATGAAATTCCTTTGGGCCTTTATATAGGCTACTGGAACTTCCGACGTATGTTAATTTTCTCCTAACAAAGTGGATGACGGAATTTTTACGAAAAACTTAATTTTAATGTCGAAAACAATATATTTTACAAAATCTGATATGTGTGCAGTCATCTCGAGACCATTACGCATCTAATGACGTATCAAACACCTCCTTACACCCCTCCCCTCTTGAGATATCCTCCGGACAGACAGACGGAAGTTGCATGCAAAGTGGCACACACACACACACACAGACACTATTTTTTTATATATAGTAGGATTTCGGTCTATTCAAAACAATAATCATTGTTCATCACCAGGTTTAACGCACGACGAGCGCCGCTGGGTGCTGGACGAGGGGCGGCGAATGGGCGCGCTACTTTCTGACCCTCCCGCCGGCGTCCAGGGCGCGCCAATCAAAGATGGAGGCTATTTTCGGGATTGGGATGATTTCAAGGTGATCCTGAAAATTTGCATCTGATCAAGGCCTTTCTTCAGGTGGTCGAGGTGCGCTGCGCCGGAAAGCAAAATGGCGCCCTCCAACACGCCGGTCTCGTGCGACTCCGTAACGACAAGGACCTGAAGGACCTGGATACGTATCGGGATTTCAAGGAATTGGATGAGGTGATTTCCAAATTGTGCATCATGCTTTTGTAGCGAATCCGAAGCGGTGGCCTGCCAGAGCTTGACCAGGAAGCGGCCGCCTCGAGAAAGCGCCCCGCCAAGCAGCCCCAAATCTCTAGGGCAAAACTGGCGCGAGAAGGCGGTACGTCATTTGATGCGTAACGTAGCGTATGCTTTCCAGTGAAACAAGACGCGAAAGCCGAAAAAATTGACGACGGCCTTGAGGGGCAATTCGTCTGCGTGATCCCGGGGCGCAGCGATAAGAAGCTGGCCGAGCTCGTCGAGATTCTGAAGGGCTTCGGGGCTACGGTGCAGGCTTTACCAGGTTTAACCGGCAGCCCATTTTCTAAGAATACAATTGTAGATGATCAAACTAAATTCCTCGTCGCTGTCGACAGGAATGTGCCGCAGACGAAGAAGCGTGTCAAGGAAGCTCGGTACTGTTAAATCGAATTTTTTAAATGTTCTTGTTTTCGCTGGACAATCGTCGCCGAAGCGTGGCTACGGAGATGCAAAGAAAGGGGCGAAATCATTGAGTGGTAAGGGTTTCGCTGAAGCTTACTTTTTAAATTTACAGGACCCCAGAAGAGACGCTCTACGATGTGGGTTCAACAACAAGTGACTGAAGACCACGCCCAAACTATGCACATCCCTAAATGACCTGTACAATTCGATGTATTTACTTTTTGTGATTGATCAATTGTGATAAACGACTCTAACCCTTTAAAAGTGAGAAAATGGCCCCCGATTAACAACTCGGTGCTTTAAAGCCGATGGTAACAACCAGTTGTCAACAGTCTCCCCTAGGGGTTTGGCCCCTAGGCCTTCTGCTGGCCTTCCGCGATCTGTTTGCGCGCGGATCAGTGTGCCATCCCGATCCCAGCACCACCACCGCCCCTCCCCCCCTTTCGGATACATCACTCGCGGGGCCCTTCATCGCGCGGGTCACACTCTCTTAAAAAGGCGGAGGCGTTCGCCCCGGTTTTCGGAACTTTTTTGGCCCTCTGTGATCCTTTAGATCAACTTTTCGACTATCTAAACCAATCACACTTCTATCCTACTATATATAAAAAAATAGTGTTTGTGTGTGAGTGTGTGTGTGCCACTTTGCATGCAACTTCCGTCATTATGTTCCAGTCGTATCTCGATAGGGGAGGAAGTTACGGGTATGTTTGATACGCCAAAGGGTGCGTAATGGTCATGACACGGCTGCACACATAGCAGATTTTACAAAAGTGTCATTTTCGACATTAAAATTAAGTTTTTATGAAAATCAGGGCTTGCCTCTTTGTTAGGAAACATTTGCATGCGCCGGAAGTGGCGAAAGCCTATATAAAGGGAGAGAAAGGGATGTTTTTTATTTTTCTTCATGGGGATTCGTGAACAAATATGTAAAATGAAGAATATCATCGGATCAGACGGGGCCAGGGTTGAAAAGTCGCGAAGCGGCTTTTCAACCCTGGTTCATTTCCTAAAATCTCAAATTTTTACTTTTAGAACGATTTAGAGCGGAGTATCCGGAATGAGGGCTGAATTCTTATTTCTGGTCCTGATCTGCGTGGCGCAGGCGCTGCCAACCAGGGGTAAGTCAATGGAAACGAGACAACTTTCTGAGCAGAACATTTTTTTGAAGAAAATTCGCTTCTTGAATATACGCAGGGGGAGCGAGCGGACAAACCCTTGATTTTTCAACCCAAAAAGCCTTCGACATTTCGACTTTTCAAACATCCTTCTAAGTTTTTCTACTTTATATGCAGTTAAAATTTATTAAAAAAAAGCATAGACATTTTATATTTTATTACTAGGCCAGCCTGGCCCTACAAGAAAAAGTTGATCCCCGCGAATTCCCCCTACTCAAGCACCCAAAATGCAATAGTAGATCGAAATCAAACTTACAAACAGCTTGTTAAACTAGGTAGATTACAGGCTCAAAGAGGCAGCAGCACCATCATAGCTGGAACCACCATTAAATTTATAGAAATCTCCGGCCGACCCCCAACCTATGCAATGATCAACAACATGCCGTTTGTCCCCCGGGCCGATCTCACCCCCGAGAGTAAATAAATCATTTTTTTTTGGCAAAAACTCGACTTTAGGATACATCCGGAATCGCCGTAGCTACACAATTCTAACACCCGAATATTCGATTCTAGACGACATCTTCTAACCTTACAAAAATCAAGACCCCTTTCCCCAACAAGTATTATTTACTGGTATGCTGATCCGAATCTCAATTTTCGATACCTTCCATGTTCTATTAAAGATTTTCGAATAATAAACGTATTTTTATAAAGATTTATAAGAACACAATAGACAAGTGAAAATCCTCGAAAAACATAAAATGGCAACAATGCAAGGCGTAACAATAACAACTACAACAAACTCAACAACAAGAAAACATGGAAAATCTAGCGACCCGGATTCGATAACAACAACAACAACATAGGAATAACAAGGTAAAATCACATACGGTATCAAACTGACTAATCTTCGTCACTGGCCGCCTCGCGGAATTTTTCGACCCGTTGTCGCTTCGACACACGATACGGTTTCCAGGTGTCGATTTTCCGTTTCCGGGCGTCGGCCTTCTTTTTGTTCTTTTTCTTTCGCTCCTTGTCGAGCTCTTCCGGGTTTTGGTGGATTGCTTTCTAGAAAAATATAAATTTTTAAACGGTGAAAACCTAAATTTAAAAAAATCAAACCAACGAAGCAATCAATTTTTCAAAAGATATTTTTGAGAAGAAACACACCTCTTTCTTCAAAAACTTGCGCTCCTCAATCTTGTCCGAAAGCGCGCGACTAGCTCGGGCCAACAGCTCGGCGTAGGCGGCCTCTCCTATCCGCTTCTTCAGCACCTCGCTGACCTGCATCGCCATGTCGCACAGCTCCTCCGTGTCTGAAATGGGCCGAATTCCGGGATGCTAATAGTAAAAAACGTACTCTTTGCACTCTTCTTCATCAGCTCCCTGGCCAGCGCGGGCATGAAAGTTTCGGCGAGGTGCGTGAGGCGCTCACCCTCATTTTTCAGTGCCAGCCCGGCGCACAGCTTGAAGACGCCGAGGCGCTGAAAGAGAGAAATTAATTTAAAATTTAAAACTTCACAAACGCCACTTTTAAACTACCAACCCTAATCGCCGAATCGGGCAGCTTCCGCATCTCGTGCTGGCACACCTTGGCGAGTCGATCAACGATATTCTTCCAATCTTCATCCCCGAGGCACTCGCACAGGTAGATGAGATTTTTTATCGCCTAAAAATACAAACAACGTTCCAGGCAGCCAAAATTTCTCTCACCTGCTCGGCCGTCGCTTCACTGACAGTCGAGGCTCGCAACTGGAACACCATCCAGTCACACAGCTCCATTGCGGACGGCTCGGCGGTGCCCTTCATGCTGACTTGCCCGATCAGGGGTAGACCCTAAAGGTTTAAAAATCTTGACCAAAATTCTCTACATACCTGCCCAATAAAAGCCGAGGCAGCCAGCCGGACTTGATCCATTTCCTGTGAACATCTACAGTAGGGGCCCAGCGTGGCTAAACCGAAAAGTAGACGGAAAACTAGCTTCACCCACCAAAAGCCGACTTCAACATGACCGCCAGTTCTTCTTCCAGTGACTTGGAAGGCTCGAGGATTTGCGTCATTGCGTCGATCAGGGAAAGAATCTGAGCAAAAATTATTTCATAAACTATTTTAGTCCTTTTTGGTTCTTTTGCATTATTGGGGGGATTTTCAAAATGTCAAAAAATATAGACTTTTCGACCAAAAATGGCCGATTTTTGACCAAAATGTCACTTTTTGAAAATGTTTTTTTGATAGTTTTTCTAAGGCAAGCTTACTGTATTCTCAGCCAGCTCCTCAAGCGCATCGTCAGCCGCCAGCACCTTGAGCAACTGGGAGAAGGCCTAAAAACAAAGTTATTTCGAAGAAGCCAATCAATTGATACCTCCTGACTCCGGTTCGCAAACCTGCCCTCTTCAGCCCCGGCCAACTGCGAGATGACGCCAGCGGCGACGGCAAAATTCGCCTCATTCTCCGAGTCGAGCCAATCGACGGCCGCCGAGAAGATCTCGTTCCTGGACCCTTCCTTTAGCGCGGCGAGCAACGAGCGGATGGCCAGCGAGCAGTAGCGACGACATTTTATTGACGGGTCGTTGACAAGCTGTGCGCCGAGCTTGACAACGGCGATCAACGCGACTTCTTCTAGCCGTTCCTAAAAAGTCGATTTGGAAATTTTCAAAAAAAAAGCGCGGATTACCGGCAACAGCGTGGTGAATAACGTGTTCAGCATCTCGGCGGCGCTCAGCCGACCTCCCTCATGCTCGTACTCGAGTTGGTCAAGCCACCACTCTAGCTCCAGCTTTGGCTTGCGGGCTTGCGGGTGTTGGATAAAGGCGGAAATTACCTAAAACAGTTTTTTTTTCCACTTTCCTTTTCAAACACAAAGCGTAAATTCTGAGGATTCTCCAAAAAAACCCACAACTCGACACTGCGCTTGCACGCTCGGGTAATCGCTGACAACAGCTTGCTGCCGCAGCAGCTTCACCACGTCAACGAGCTACAAAAAACGATTGGAAAATCCGAAAGATAAGGACAAACCAGCGGATGCTTGATCTCCTTGGCGATGATCGTCTTCAGCAAGGCAAAAGCCGTCGCCTGCTTCGCGCTGTCCATCACGTCGGTGGCCACGTAGTTCAGCAGCAGCTCGATGTGCTTGTCGTCGAGCAGTGCGGCTGTGGAGATTTTGATGAGCCCCGTGAAGGTCTGGAAGAAGGAGATTTTTAACAGCGACGAGCAATCCAGGATTTGGTTACGAACGCAAAATAAAACCTTGAATAACAGCTGGTTCAGCTCAAGCACTGCCTGCTTGTTTCCAGCCCCACCAAGGGCCGAGTAGTCGGCCAGGATGACGAAGAGACGCTCAGACAGCGACTTGGTATTGGAGTGTAGGGAGGGAAGCGGGAACATAAGCATACGGTAGACGCAGCGCAGTGCCAAAGAGGTCACCTAAAAAAAAAAGGGTTTAACTAGCTCTGTTTCCCCCCTCTCAACCCTCTCTCTCTACTTACCTTGTCGTATTTTAGCGTCAAGCATTGGGCTAAGATGGAGACGAATGGATCGAGCCTGGCGGCATCGTCGCCGGATTCCGGGTCGAACCTATTCGTTTTCAATGTACTCCTAGAAGAAACGAAACTTACTTCTTGTTCTGCAACAGAAACGCCATAATCTGGAGGCCGTACTCGACGAAGACGTGAGAACGACTTTTCAGGGATTGCTTCGTGATCTCGCCCAGGCGGCGGGGCTCCTAAAATCAGAAATATATTTATTTCGATCACCCAGTTACCATTGGTATGATGCAGCAGCTCTCCGGCTTGATGATGCCCTTGGCCTCGTTGATGACGGTGGTGCGCTTGTTCTAGAAATTCAGATTTGCGGGAAATAAGTTGACCCTACCTGAACTGCCGTCATCTTGGCGACGTGCTCCTCGAGAAGTTGATGACAAAAGATGAGGAGGGTGGGCAAAGGAATTCCGGGGTTTTCCTTCACTCCGACAGCCATGTGCATCAACAGTTCGCCGACCGTCTGGATTGCTTTGGCCGTCGGCTTCTTGTCGACGACCAGATAGAGGGGTTCGAGGACGGTGCGCAGGGAGGAGGTGCCGACAAATCTGGAATTGAAAATTAGGTTTGAAAAACTTTTAAAACCAACCTTCCAACATTCTCCACGGTATCCATCGTTCGTCGCGCCTTTGCTTCCGGCACGTTCGCCTTGATGGCGTCGATTTCCTTCTCCTCGGCGGCCGCGTAGAACAAGTCCTCGCAGCACAGCTCCATGACCACCTCGAGGCAAGCGTCTAGGTCGCCGGGCTTCAGTCGGTCTCGCATGACGCCCATCAGCATATTTGTCGTGTAGATGAGGACGTGGACCTAAAGGAAAAGCTAGAAATCGAGAGCCACTCTTACTTGAAAACCGCGCTTCATCACATGCTTCATCTCCTTGATGACGAACGGGAAATATTTCGGGCCCAGCGCGAGGACGACTTGTGTTGCCACCTTTCTCGCCGTGTCGCGCACACGATCGGATCGGGCGACGAGAAGTTCGACAAGTTTGAGGATGACCCCATGTAACTGGTGCTTCAGGATAATCGGCGGGAGCTTGAGCAGCAGCTTCACGGCGGCCAAGGTAATCGGTGCCCTCCGGACGTCGTCATCCTCCTGGAAGTGCTTCTTGCCCGAGTCCATTGCCAGCTTGTGCACGTCCTTCGATTTCGGGTTCAGCTTCCCGTTGATGGCCAGCTTCAGCTTGGGCAGCAGGTTTTTGACGACCTTGTCGTAGACGACCTTCGGCGAGACGGGTTTTTCGACCTTTGGCAACTTTTTGGGCGCCGCCTTCTCGGCTTCTTCCTCCTCAACGGGTGCTGGCGGCTCGTCAACTTCCATCGGCTCCTCATCAATCTCGGGCGGGGGTAAATATTCCTCCTCCGCCTCGTCTTCCATCGCTTTGAAGTGGAAAGCATCCAGCACGGCGCACACGATTCGGATGAACGCCTTCTCGTTCTCCAAGTCCTGGGCCAGTTGGTTGATGTACAGGTCGAGGAGACGGATGTACTGATTCCACGGGGTTCGCTTCAGGACGGCGACGAGTAAGAGGAGCGAAGCATCGGAAACCGAGCTCATCTTCTCGTTGACGTCAAGCATGTAGTGGCGGAGGAGTGGGATCAGATAGTCCACCATCACGTGCGCGTTCATCTCGATTTTTCCGGCCTCAATATCCTCGGCCAGGTCGGCGAACGCGGCCCTTCGGCGCCCGATTTGGATATGGACTGCGTTTTCGAAAAAGTCTCGGTCCGGGTTTTCGACATTTCTCGTCTTGCCCAGCTCGGCCATGTGGGGGTGGCCGGGGAACGCACAGACGAGGACGTGCAGTGCCCTGATGAACTCGTCGCGCACGTTCTGCTGGGGCTGCTTGAATCCGCGGACGATCATTGGCAAAAGCTGGTGGTCGATGGCCTTGAGGAGCTCTTGCTCATCATATCCGGGCTTTGGCAGGTAGTCGATCAAATCGCGCAGGTTCAGCGAGGCCTGGGCACGCAGGGCAATGTCGTCGATGACGGCCAGGGTGTGGGCGGTTGATTGGACGACGGCGCAGAGGAGCTGCACATGTGGGCGCGCCGTAGCTTCGCGGAAGATTTTGGAAAGCATCGCATAGCCGAGGGCGCGGCGCTCGTAGTCGGGCTCGTCGAGTCGGCGAGGGTTCCAGCTTTCGAGGTCGCGCAGGGAGGAGAGTACCTGCAGATACTAATTACGGGTAGCGATTCGATACTCACTGTTTTGTCGACCGCCTGGACGTTCGGATTCTCGGAGAGCCCGTTGCACAGCTCGCTCAGCGCGGCACGAATTTGTCGATCTTCGAAGGCGACGAAGAGCTTCGGTAGTCGCCTAAAAATGTTTTGTAGTAAAATGCGTAAATCGCTTACAAATAGATCTCGGCCGGTCGCTCCAGGTTGAGCACGATGGCCGCGAGCGTGTTGAGCATTTTGGCGATGAGCTCGGGCTAAAACCCATTATTCTTCAAGCCAATTCTTTCACACCTTTGCGTCCTTCTTCTTCCGGTCGAGGATGATGAGCAGGCACAGGGTGAAGCGCTCGGCAATGGCTGGCTGGTGGATGAAAGGCGCCAGTCTAAAAAATTATAAGCAAAATTAATTTAAGCGCTAAATTTATGCAACATGCCAGGAAACTCACTCGCTGAGGATCTTCAGATTATCGCCATCGACGGAAGCCTTGCCCCTCTTGCCGCCCTCCAGCGTTCGGGCGACGTACTCGAGGATCGTGTCGAGCTGGGTGACGAGCAACGAGGTGCCAAGGTTGATTCCTAACCAGCTATAAACTACCAGAAAATTCTTTAGTACCTTCTTTCTGCTCATAGGGCAAATACTCGAGCTCGGCCACGTATTCCGGGGTCTCGTCGGCAAATTCGAGCATAGACACGAGTCCGGTGCGCACCATTTGGATGTATTTTGGCTGAAAAATGGGGGTCATATTCCAAATACGACGTTTCTCGGTACCACAGTCTTCTCCCACAGCAACGAGTCGACCATAATCTTGAGGGGGCACGTCTCGACGTCGTCGATCTGGACTCGGGCGACGAGAAGGTGGAACAACCTGAAATTTACCTAATTATTGATGGAAAAATGCCTTACTTTGGCATCTCAGACATGGCCTCGATTAAACCGAGAACCGAAGAAATCGCGACGGTCAGCGTACGTTCGCCTTCTTGTCGAATCTGGAAATTGTTTTGAAATGGAACATGACACGCGTTTTAAAGCGCCTAGATTCACAAAGCTCACCTCGACGTACGGCACAACGGCCCATTTCCACAGGGCTCGCACTTGGTCGGCGTTCCATTCGTGCTGCGCAAAGGCGAGAACGTACTAAAAATACACATTTTTACACCTATTCGCCAAAAACATTTTTTTGGTAGTATAGCTTTTTTCAGTTTGCTAGCCGCTAAAAATTGCCGTTTAACAACCAAGCCGAACCTGCCGCATCCTGCCCATCGCCTGGTTGCGCACCGATTTGAGCATCTTGGCCTCATCCTCGTCCGCGGCGGCTGATAGCTTTGTCTAAACGGGTTTATGGGAGTCCCAGCAAATCCTTGCCCACCTCGATAACCGCAAAAATGACGATTAGGAGCTTGTAGATGAGCAGCCGCTGCTCCTCGTTCAGCACCTGGGCGATGCCCTTCAGCAGGTTTTCCGTGGCCTCGAGGGAGCTGAAAAAAAGAGAATTTTGATAATATTTATGAGGCACTCGTTCCTTTAACGTGCCTAGGCTAGGTTAGCGGCAGACTATGCGTTTTCTTATCTTTCTAGAATCCAGGTTCCTCTTTCTAGACGCACCTTCCAGTGAAAGGATCCCGCTCCCGGTTTCCCCCGCAACATTAAAGCTACAATGGGATCGCTCGCTGGGGCCGGTGGTGATCGAATAGCCCATTTCTATAAGCCGTTGGAGGAGCCGTTGATTCAATTTTGTCCTAGAGAGGGTAGGGCCAAAACTCTAGACCGGATGCCCGATACCTAGCACGAAAAACTCTTTTTTTTTCTGTTCTCCTTTAGTTACGTAATTTGACGTTTTATCTACGCATCTGCTAGGCCGATTTTAATGGCGGAAGCAAGATAATAGGACGAAAAATCGGAAGACCTTAACTCTATGCAGAAAAAGGAAGCCTTTAACATTCGAAAAATGTCAATACATATAAAGGTAATGATACTCCAATTTAATAGTTTTCTACATAATCTATTTCTGGTATAGCGTTTTTTAAACCGAAAAAGGTAGCTTTTTCTCCTTTTGACCCCCGTTTTTACGTAAGCTCCCCTAAACCCCCGTTAATTATGCCCTCGCCTTTCCGGCATGATGCACCCCCCGGTGTCCAGTGCAAGTGGCCGCAGCCCTCGAACCGGGTGGCGAGGGTCAGCTGTTCCCGCCCAGTCAGAGGGCCCCCGTCCGCAACGGGGGAGCCCCGGCGCTTTAGTTTCCCGAGCTGCTGCTCATTTCCCCCCGGTGGGCCTTAGGTAACCACTCATCAATTGGGCCAATCGTCCACCCGGACACATTGTTCAACGGGCCCTCGGGGCCAGATGCCAGCCGTTCCTTACAAAACCTCCAATCGCCCGCTGGCTGATCAGGGGGCGCCAGGCAGCACTTGCTCGCCCATCAGTCACCGGAACTCCGCCCGCTTTATGGAGTGTTAACGATACTTTTTCGGGGTTAGGGACATTCGCCCTGGAAACTTTTAAAGCCCCACCGGAAACTGAAACCTTTGAAGCCTAAAGTTTCTTGCCGGCACTATCCCTTTAGTGCAGAACACCCTCCTTCTATCAACTAGACAACCTCAGCGTTCGACCCTTGCCCCATGCAAAATGCCTGTTTGTTTTTCGTCTTCTGAAAAATCGACCCCTGCTATAGACTAGATCTAGACAGCCACAGCATTTTATACCATTTTAATAAATATCAAAAAGATCGATTTTTCGAACGAAAATGGCCGATTTTTCAGCAAAATTTCGAATTTTTAAAAAGTTTTAGATAGTACTTTTAGTTGAAATATAGTTAAATACCTTCACTATTAAAATATTTTCTCTTAAGTTACTGGGCAATTCTAGAATTGGACAATAAAACTTCGGTTCCCTCCCACCCCGATAACGCAAAATAACCAAAGTTAGATGCACATTTTCTACCTCCATAATCCTCCATAATAACTAACCATCCGGCTGTACCCTTGTTTTAGCAGGTGCGCGAGGCCCCCGTCTTAGAAGTACCCAATCCCCACGCTAGAGCTAAAATTTCCGCCGGCGGCTCAGGTTTCACGATACGCCTCCCCCGCCGCTCCACACCTCGATCCTCGAGAGTTTGTGGTCAGCTTAACCATGAGGCCCAAATGACCGGTCTCCGCTTCTCTTTGACGCTCTCGTCTAGACGATTTCTATACACGCCTTGCATAAAATATTCGAGGCACCTGGCTGTCGCCAACTGGGTGGTGGCCGTCGGGGTAGGAGGCAACTGCGGTAAATGGGTAATTAGGCCGCCTTTCGGCTCCTAGGGGTATATGCAAGGTTACAAAAGCATTGTCATGTTTTGCTGGTCTACCGGACCTTGGCTATTGTTAGTGCGAGTTTTGGCCTTGAAAGTTTCTTCAAGATGCCCCCATCGTTTCTAGCTCTCCAAAAGTAGCTCTTTCTGCTAAAATCTGACTTTTCATGTTTTAAGGGGGCTGCTCAGCCAAGATTCGCCTTTCCAAAATATCTTTACGCCCGGTCAACGCATACCCTAGATATGCTCTCGACTCTGAACGAACATTCCGGGAACGCCGGACCAAATCCGTTTACCCCATCAGCCATTCAGGCATATTTCCGCGCGGGGAATCCGCTAGGGTGGCCCATAGCACACGCGAAATACGCCAAAACATCCAGGTCAAGCCAGACCGATCTAAAAATCAAAGATAACAGGATTAATTCTATGTAAGATCACGAAATTGCCTATTTCCCTCCTTATCGTTCTGATCCTTCTAGAAAAACCTCAAGTACCGAGACTGGCATTCTTCTCACCCTCTCCATTATTCAGCCGATTACTATGTCACACAGGCCTCGCTAAGCGCCCAAAACATTGCCCGGCCGAAAAGTCTAAAGTGCCCATTTTGCAGCAGCTGTGCCGGCGCGGGGCTTTCCGTATGTGCGGAAGAACGGTTAATGAGCTCATTTTGCCGAGGGGAAACTAGGGTCGATGGACGGACAGCGGCCATTTGCGAGAGTGATTGCCCTCCTCGTGGTGCTCAACAGTGCGAGTCTGGGCTTGGCTAGTGATGCCGGCGGGGTCGTGTCGACACAGTGCCGGTGCGTTAAACACTTATCAAAAAAATCAAAATCGATAGGTATTGATGGCCATTAATGAAAAACCGAAAGTCCAGCAAAAGATAGTCCGTTTTAGCTTTGGCGGCATTCTAAACATCGCCTGGAAGAGCTGCGAGTGCGTCCCGGTCGGCAAAGATGCGGCAATACATGTTATGTGCCGCCAGACTTCCGCAGCCACCGTACCCCCACTGCCACAGCCAGAAGAGGAAGCATCCGCGCTTTTAGAGGTTTTTTGCCTCCTGTTTCTTGAATAATTAAATTTAGGACGAACATGTACCCTCTAATATCCTCGCCCTCTCCATGACGGATGGCGGTCTGAAGTTCTTACAACAAGACAGCTTCCGAAACAACAACATACAGACGCTCGACTTTACGAATAATCAGATCCAGACTGTCAACGTCAATGCGTTTCGCGGACTTGAGGCACTAGAGATTTATCAAAAGTCAAGCTCCGATTTTAGATGAAGCTCTACAAGCTCGTGCTCACTCAGAACAATTTATCGGTGGTGCCCTCGTGGTCGCTCACCTACCTGCACCAACTTCAATTTTTGCACCTGGAGCAGAATCGGATATCGCACATCCGATCTAATACATTTGACGAGACGCAGATGAACAACTTGCAATTTTTGCATATGGACCATAATCAGGTAGGAGACGGATTTTAAAGTAGCTGGGAAGTCTAGGGAAACAAGCCCCACTTTCCAGATCACCTCCATTCCAAATCTCGCCTTCAACCGGTTGCGACTTATCGTCCTAACCCTATCCGACAATCGCATTGTCGAGCTCGAAAAAATGTCGCTACCCGCCACGCTGAGCTTCCTCGACTTGAAGAACAACTTATTACCCCAGGTAAGCAAAAAAAGGTCCGAAAACAGCCCTTCAGATCCCATACCTTGCCCTGAAAGAGCTGAAAAATCTGAAATCGCTGAACCTGGAGGGCAACAACGTGTCGAAGTTGTTGCCCGAGACGGACGTGATTTTCGAGAATGAGCTCAAGCTGATTTTACGCAACAATAAGATTCGGAGATTGCCGGACGGATGTTTGAAGAATTTTAAAAAGTTTAGCGAGCTTGACCTGAGCTATAATCAGGTATGGCTTTAATTTAAATTCGTCTAAGGTACCCTTAGATTCACACAATCTCGGGCAACGTCTTCGACGGTATCGGTCAAATTCGCGAGCTCGACCTCAGCTACAACAACATTGCCTACATTCCGGAAAATGTGTTCGCCAATCTAGCAAAGACGCTGAAAAAACTGAATCTCGAGGAGAATATCTTGCATGGGTTGCCGAACTCGATGGGGGAGCTCCGAGAGCTGACCCATCTGAACCTCAACGGGAACAAGCTGCATAAGTGGGTTTGAAATTAAAGGAATTAGAGTAAAAAAACCTAACATGAAAGCTTCGCCATCAATTTCAGGCTGGATAACGCTGCCCTGACCGGGGGGAAACGTACGCTGCTCGAGCTTCGCGTCGCGTACAACCACCTGAAAGGGACGCACGTGCTGACCGGGATGGAACGGCTGCAACAGCTCGACCTCAGCAAGAACAAGATTCAGACCCTGGAGAAGCTGGCGTTTGGGACCTTTG
This sequence comes from Mesorhabditis sp. LJ9110, assembly GCA_038088335.1. Taxonomy (NCBI): domain Eukaryota; kingdom Metazoa; phylum Nematoda; class Chromadorea; order Rhabditida; family Rhabditidae; genus Mesorhabditis; species Mesorhabditis sp. LJ9110. The sequence goes on from JBBGBA010000075.1 coordinate 356,729, forward strand.
ACGGGACCGGCACCAGTCTTATGTTTTTGAACCTAGCAGGTGAGGGCAATGAAATCAAATCTATAACTTTTCATTTAGGCAACCAAATCAAGGAGATCAACGACCCGGCCGTTTTTCTCTACATGTCATCGCTGGCATACCTCGACCTGAGCTACAATCAGATCGTCCAAGTCGGGGACCAGGCGTTTGATAAGTTGCCCGGGCTGGAGAGCCTTTTCCTGCAGGTGCGTAAAGTTCGGTTCTTTCGCATTATCGGGGGGGGGGGGACTTTTTGTATAAGTCTAAAATGCCTAAAATAGAATGCTTTAATAGTGTTTTAGTAATGTATAACTATATCTAAACTTGAAAAACTAGCTAAAAACTTTTAAAAATTCGACATTTTGGCAAAATCGATCATTTTGTGGAAAAATCTATATTTTTGAAGTTGTTTGATATAAATGTAAAGTTTTCACGTTTAGGAATAGCAAAAAACGGAAAAATTAGATCCTAAGAAAAGTTGGTCCCCCGATAATGCGAAAGAACCAGGGTCCTTACCGCCAAAAAAAAATTTGTTTAGAACAATAAGCTTTTGACGTTCCCATTGGCCGCGCTTGGCAAGATGCCAAAGCTTCGGAACTTGGTCCTCGACGGAAATCATGTAGCCGCTTTGCCGGATTATTCACTTGGGAAATTGGTCCGGTTGGAGAGGCTGTCGATGGCCGGGAATCGGATAGTGACGCTAGGCGACAAGACCTTTCATGCCAGGTTGGCTACAAAAACACAATTAATCTGAAAAATTCAGCAGCAACCGCGAGCTGCGCCTCATCAACCTGGCCAACAACTGGGTGACGATCATTCAAGGAAAAACGTTCTCTCAATTGGAAAACATTCAGCAAATTGTCCTCGCTGGGAACCGCCTGCAAGCCGTCGAATCTTTCGTAGGTCACCTGCACCGAAAAAGATAAAAAAAGATCTAGACATTCTCGGAGATGCGAAATCTACGCTACATCGACCTGTCGCGGAACCAGATTGTCGTCATCTCATCGTACTCGTTCGTCAATTTACCGCAGCTGGAGGTGCTCAACCTCGCCAATAACTATATTGAGACGATGGAGCGGGATGTGTTCAGCAAGGTCTCAAAGTATGTCACGACCCTCTAGCGAAAGATGGTGCTTTCCTGCTAACGGGGGCTAATTTTTATTTTTACGCCTATTCCTACCTGCTGCCAATCAATAGAGTATTTTTAAAAATGTTCTTAGTAGTTTTTCATTGCTAAAAAGTTACAAGGCTTTATAAAAAAATTACACAAAAATGGTACTTTTATCCGTTTTGGCCACAATGACAAAAAGCAAAAAATGTCCGAAATTTTTCAATAATGTTTTTATGTATAAATTGTGAAAAACAATTAAAATTGTTTATATTTCGGTATAGGGCGTGCGGAATTACTGGGGAAAAATCCCCCCCCCCCGTCAACAGGAAAGATGGCCATTTTTTAGAATCGAGCACCTCGACATCAGCAACAATAAGCTGAAGCGGTTGACGTGCGACCAGGTTAGCCACATCAACACGGTTTACCACCTGAATGCGGCGAACAACCACTTGAAGAGGTAAGCCTGCTCATTCCGAGTTGATGGCTTTAGCATCGACCTGAACTGCATCAAGCGCAGCGTGCAAACACTGAACTTGGCACACAATGAGCTGCAGAGCTTGCCGAAGGAGGTGATGCAGGACTTTGACGAGCTGCGGAACATTTCGTTACGCCATAATGGTATCTTGGAGGTAGGAGAAGTTCAAAAACAGTAAAAAAAAACCCTGAACAGATCCCGGTGCACGCCTTCACTGCCTGTCACAAGCTAGAATATCTGGACTTGGCGAAGAACCACATCCGACACCTGTGGAAGGGCTCTTTCATCAACCAGGTATAGAAATTAATGGATTGAGGCTAGAAAGAAGTTCAGAAGCGCTTCACTCGCATCGACCTGAGTAGCAACGTCATCCAGGGCATCCAAGTTGGGGTCTTTGGGAAGGACAATCTCTACGAGCTCGACCTGTCCGACAACGAGCTGATGAGGGTGCCGACGGCGGCGCTGGAGACCGTCGCCAACAGCCTGAGCTACCTGAACCTGCGCAGGAACAAGATCAGCATGATCGACAGCTCCCAGTTTGTCAGTGTCTTTGTTTTCATAGGCCTCTAACCTGAACTTTTAGCTCGGCCTGCGCAACCTGTCGATGCTCATCCTAAGTGATAATGTGATCGAGACGATCGAAATGTCGGCTTTTCAACATTTGCAGAGCCTGCGCTTCCTCGACTTGAGCCACAACCCGATCACGACATGGCATCCCCAGGCTTTTGCCGTGGGTTAAAAAAATATATCCGGACGTGGAGGAATTTAGGAACTTGGCCATTCCATCAGCCTACTCAATCTAGCCGACACTGGCTTGTTTTCAATGCCGAAATTGAGCCATCGCTCCATCCGGCACCTCAACATTAGCCAGTAAGCTTCAGCGCTCGAGAGCCCCAAATTATCCTTTTTTTAGCAACAAGATCTACGACATTCAAAAGCGGGATTTGTCCTCGTTTGGAAAACTGGACGTGCTGGACGTGTCGTACAACAACATCCACGCCCTGGACTCTAATCTCTTTGCCGACCTCTCCGGGCTGAAGGCGCTGAACATTTCGGGGAACAAAATCACCCAACTGACCGAGGAGCACTTCCAGAACCTGCGTCAGGTAATGGAACACCGACTTTTCAAGGGAATTTTTAGCTGGAAGAGCTGTATGCTTCCGTTTTACCCTCTCTCGTGAAGCTGCCAGAGCCCTATGCGTATGCGTACCTATCACATCTACGAGTGCTGAAGGTAAGTCAAGTAATAGATCCCCTCATGAAAAAATTTAGCTGATGGACCTCCCCTCATCAGTGCGGAACCACAACGTCACCGAGATACTCGGTTACTTGCCGCCGTTGCGGGTGCTCATGATCGAGATCAAGGACGAGTTCCTGGACGACCAGTTGAAGCGCGCCGACAAGCGCATGCTTCGGGATCTGATGATCACCGGAAGTCGGGTGAAACAGGTGGGGGACCAAAAGAAGGCCCTTGATCATGCTCTACAGATAGCCATGGGTGCACTGGATGGCCTTCGAGGGTTGCACTTTCACCTCGACATCCACGACACCGCCCTGGAGTCGTTTCCCTCGTCTCTGTTTAACACCCTCTCGGGGATCCATTTCCTGTCGTTGTCATTGACAAACAACAGGCTCGCCACTATCGACCCGTTCAAGTTCTCGCAGATGCCGGTCGTCAACCAGCACGGCACCGTGTTGCATTCGATTAATTTGAGGGTCAGTTGGGTCATTGGGTATTGAGTACTACAATACGGTTCTGTCGAACTAGGGCCGCTAACCACGATTCCATTAATGCGCAGTTTACGGCCTCAAAATTGAAAGCGTGCGCGAAACTAGTGCCTTCAATTTTTTTCAGGACAATCCGCTACGCTGCGACTGCGATTTCTTATGGATTTCCGCGTGGATCAAGCACGTCGAGTCGCTGCGCGGCACCCCGGGAGGTGGTGACCTATCCACCCAATCGTTCTCCAACACCTATTGCCGAGGAAATCCCTCCTCGCCCTCGCTCCTCGAAATGTACGAGGACGATGAAAAGTTGAGCCTATGCCTACGGGGGACCCTGAACACGGCCCCAAAACTTTCTACAATTTTTGTAATATTAGCCCTAGTTTTTGTCTTTTGAGCCCAATTTCCGTACTCCTCGCTGATCTCGCTCGAAGCTATCCCGCACTGTGATAAAACTACGTGGTGCCTTTTTGAATAAAATGGTGTTTGAAGATATTCAGGAGTGATAGATAGAGCAAAACTTGCAAGGACAAACTCACATATAAACACTCTTCATGTCGATCTTCTCCCGGAGCGCGGCGTCCGTCTTCACCCTCTCCGTCAGCGACTCGTAGCTGCTCCCGGAGATGTCTAAAATTTTTGCATAATGTTATTTTTAAAGGGATTGTGACAGCAAGTCCCAATCATTAAAATTGCTCACCGAAATTCTTGGTGATCGCGTGAAACAGAAGGCGGATGAACTGGTTGAGCTGGTCGGCCGAGCAGCCGGCGATGAAACGGATGATGTGCGTGCGATGGTTGTGGCCCATTTCAGCGGCTGGGGCAACGAGTCGACCATAGAGAACTCTAGAACGGGAAAGTAAGCCTCAAAAAGGGCACCGATTCCAACCTCAAAATCACGGGCAACAGCTCGTCGACATGCCCCGGGGCGATGATGCTGTTCTCGGAACCGACGTTCAGCTTCAGCAGCTCGCCGCGGAACGCCTTCTTGTCGAGTAGAGCGAGCAGATTCTCCCTAAAAACCAAAACAGGTTAGAGTAGAGTGTAGTGTCGTACTTGTACGAGTTCATCCATTTGAACTTGTAGGCGAAGATGCAGTTCAGTGCCGCCTTCTGGAGCTCCGGGTCCCATGAGAGCAGCAACTGCAAAGGGGATACAGTAAGAAATGTAGACCAATTTAGACCTCGTTGTACACCGCGAAGACCTCCTGGTTACGGTGGATCGACTTGGGGCCCCGGAAAGAGGAGAACATCTGCAGGAAGGCGATCAGGACCCGACGAGCCATTCGCTTGCTTAGGATATGGAGGGCGGTCTCTTCTTCCTGTTCCGCTTCGGGGTCTGGGACGACTTCCCAGTCCGCTAGCTCCTCGTTCCCTTCCTTCGGCTCTGCTTCTGCAGCTTCTGGCTCTGTGGGTGTGATTTCTTCAGCCAACGACGGCTTCTCCGCATTCAGGTAGTCTTTGCTGAAAAAATTTAAAGAGAACGTAACAGCAGCGAATACAGTAGTACCTGAAGAAATCGAGGAACAGCGGGACCAGGATCTTCGTTTTACGCTCCGATACTTCGGGGGCCTGAAAAGAAGTTAAATTAAAAAAAATTATGCCTGACGTACCTTCGCCAAAAAGAGCAGCATTTGTTCGATGAAGCTCGAAAAATCGGTCCTCGAGCTTGAATCGACTTCCGGGATGAGCGAGGAGAGCGCGGTGGGGATGCTCAACGGGATGTCGTTGCGCAGGCCTAGGAAAAGAATGAACTTTAGGTGCTTTCGCGTGATCTCTTAGGAAACAATTTTTAAAATATAAACAATGTTTGAAAATAGAAGTTTCTAAACTGTTTTTACTGTATTGTTTTTGTTTAACATTCTCAAAGGTGAATCGTCGAAAATCAAAAACGAACCGGCAAAAGCCGTCATCAACACGCGGTCCACCTCGGCCCAGAACGCATCAAGTTGAAGCCCACTCGCATAGCTGAGGATGATCTCGTGCATGCCCTTCCACAACGGGATGTATTGTTGATGGAATTGGGCGAGGCAGACGCGCAGAATAATCGCCTCGTAGTCGGCGGCACGGCCTTTGGGCAAAAACGCGGTGTGTTTCCCGTGGACCAGGCTTCTAAAAGATCTCTAAAAAGAAGATAGGCAATTCGCACCTGAATTTTCGCAATTTTTCCCTCAATCCGACGTGGTCGAGCGATTCCCGTTCGGCAGATGCCAGTACAGCAAAAGCGTTCTCCGATTGGCCCTCGAGCGGGACATCGAATCGGGCGCAGATATCCAGTGCGCACAGCCTCAACGGCAAGTACGGAGACGCAAACGCATCCGTCAACGGGACAATGATCTAAAAACAACATCATCTTCAAGTCGATGCTAGGCACTTGATCCAGATCCTCCAAACTCTTCTTTGGCTTCTTGACGGTCACGAAAAGCCGGTAGAAGCGAAGGGCAGAGTCGGTGCACCCGAAGTTTCTGATGAAATCGAAGGCCAACTTCTCATCGACCTTGCGGAGCAGAGTTTTGTCAGCCTGAGCGCCGGAAATTTGTGAAATGTGGCATTTTTACCTGGAATAGGGCTGAAGCTGCGAAAAACACCAGCTGTGAGTGCAGGAACACTGTCGCTCGATCTTGCGGGGACGGGGCCGAGAGCAGGGAGAGGAGAAGCGCCAATATATTTTCGCTACCTGAAAATTATAATTTTTTTCATATAGACAAAATTCACAGTTCGAGAGCGAGAAAGAGCGAGAGAGAGGGAGGGAGAGCGATCGAGAGCAAATTTTATACTTCTCCTACCTTGTACAGCCTCGTTAGCCGGCGTCAGCCAAGGCCAAACCGCCAAAGCATGAGCAACCTGGCGCACGGCAACTTCTGACCACTCCGCGTCGGTGATCCATTTTTTAGCGCTAGATATTTGCTCATTCGCGTACTCCCGGACGGCGACTTGGTAGGAAGTGTCGAAAAATGTCGCTCTGCCGGCTGAAAATAATAAGTAGATTCTAACGCCAAAACGGCCGAACCTCTATCGATTGCGCCTTCCAGCGGCCGTCGATCCAGACAGATTTCGGCGTAAACCCGAAGGAGCTCGGCCTTTGCACTTTCATCGTCCGACTAAATAGAGATGTTAAAGGTCTTTGTCAGTCAAGTAAAACTTACCTTGACTACACGCGTAGCCAAGCTGCCAAGAGCCGGCATGATGTAAAGGTCGAAACACTGGATCTTGTGGATCGACTCGAGAAACTTCAAAAGTGTCGGGTCGCTAAATAACGTTTTTTAACTAAAAAACTTTAACCTGTCCGTTCTGCTGGAAATTGCCGCGAAGAGATCTCGCAGTTTTGAGAACCATTTTTCCGAGTCGTAAACCTCATTGACAAGCTTAAAAAAGACAGTTCAAAAATGAGTGCCCCACTATACCTGCGCTAATAAGTTCAGAAAGTCCTCGTCGACAACAAACCAAGCTTGCGGGACGGCCTGTTCGATGACGGCCAGAAGTTCGCTCTCTTGGCTAAAAAAAACGTAAGAATAAAATTGACGCTACACACCTGAAAACTCGATTATTTTTGACGCGCACTGTGGCCGCGTTGATCAATTTCAGAGTCTGGCAGAAGCTCTTCGGGTCAGACGTTTTTGACAACAAATTCTAAAAAACTAGCACAATAAATAAATCGTTCAAACTGACGAAAAGTGGGCGCACGACTGGCGCGAAATGTTCTCGTTTAGCGTAGTGGATGCAGTAGATGATGGCGCCCTGGAAGGCATCCAATCCCGTCTTTCGCACTTCTGGGTCCTGGATCGCGAAAGTGGCGTCCAGCATCTCGGCCAGGAGCTAAAATTTTCTGGTATAGTCTCACTAGAGCTAATCACCTCCTCGGTGCCACTGTAGAATTGGCCGTTAACCCCTCGAATTGCGTTGAAGATGAGCATCGCGACACCGTCCAGGAGCCGGTCATCCTGGAAAGACTTTTTTTAGATTTGGGACTTTTGACATACCTGGACTTTTTGCGCCTTTTCGAACATGAAAACGGTGAACTTGGGGATGGCGGATGATTTTCGCATCAGGAAGGCAAAGGCCTCGGCGGCAAAACGTCGCACATACTTGTGCTGACTTCCGAAGAGGGGGCAGAACCGACTAAAATTTATATTTTTTTTTGCTTGACCTGTAAAACTCACTCAAATGTCTTTCGCAACTCCTTGATGATCAACCGCCAATGTTGCTTGAATAGTAGGGCCATCGTCAGATGCGTCTTGTCGAGCAACTCGACATTGTTATCTGAATTTAAAAAGCGTCATCGCCTGAAAACAAGTACAAACCGGCGCGTTCCATGACGTATATGATCCGCTCGAAAAGTGGCCACATGTGCTGATAGAACTCATCGCGTAGATCCTTCGCAAGGGCGATGCACATCTCCAGGAGGGCCATAAGCGCGGAGGTTTCCTAATTGACTTGTCTCCAAAAAATAATATCCTATACCGGAACTTCCAATGCTTCGAGGAGAGCGCCGAAAATTTGTTTCTAAAGAAGAATACAAATTTAATAAAGATCAATACGCTGTAGTGCAGGACTTGGGCATAAGTCGTCAGGTCCCTCTTGTGGGGGATGGCCTTCAAAAACGCGTCTCAAAAAAATCCACCTGTTTGAGATCGAAAAATCTTACAAAAATCCGCTCCCCGGTCGATCTCGACCCATTTTTCTAGGGCTTCTGCGAAATGTGTCTCGTCGTGCTTGGTGTCGCTGAGCTCTTTGCGAATCAGCGCCCGCTGGCCTCCAACTTTTTCGATCTTCTTGGAGAAGCTCTCCCACTGAAAAAGCAAGGATTTAGTCGCAAACCATCATTTATTTGTATTCGTAAAATAATTTACCTTGAATCTGTTTCCTTCTCTGCCCATTCTGACGGGCTTGTGATCATAAAAATCTAAAGCATTCCAATTGTAATTTTTCGATTAAATAAGTTTACGACGAATAGAGTGTAGGAAAACGATACTAGCTATGAAAAGTAAAAAGTTTTATAAAAAAGAAATAAAAACCAGGAAAAGAGGCAAATTTCGATACGCGGCGGTCCATTCGACAGACCAACGCTGTGACCACTGCACAAATTGCCATTACCCCATTCAAACCTTCCGAAAATCGTCGAACCCAGAATTTCTTGCCATTCTCGTTCGACAATTGCCAGAATTGTAAGGCAGAAATCATGGTGGTGAGCGGTTTTGCATATTTCTGAAAATGCCGGTCTTTTAGTTGCCGCTATCCCTCCTCCGCACAGCCCAAAATCACCCGATGTTGGTCGAGTTGAAGAACGGTAAGATTTTTGAACTTTTTTAAGGAATCGATGAGCTTATTTTGCTGTGAAATGGACTGTGACAATTCGCAGCGTTTTGTACAAACTTTTTGCTTCAGGCGAAACCTACAACGGCCATCTGCAGTCATGCGACTCCTGGATGAACATTCACCTACGAGACGTCATCTTTACCTCAAAGGTTTCTTGGGAAAATGTTTTACATTACAATGGTTTCATTTCAGGATGGTGACCGTTTCTTCAAAATGCCCGAAGTCTATGTGCGCGGCTCGACAGTCAAGTATTTGCGGATTCCGGATCAGGTACTATTTGATATGCCTGATATGCTATTTTGTTTTTAGGTTGTCGACTTGGTGAAGCAAGAAGTCGCTGAAGTGCGCCGGCAACAGAAGGATCTGCAGAAACAACGTAAAGCTGCCGCCACGCGTGGACGTGGAGGTGGCGGACGAGGAGGTTCGACGGGTAAGGATGAAACAGCATTTGTTTCATGTTTTTTGGATCTGCTTGAGCTTGCACTCTTTTTTTTCTGTTTCTTGAACTCATTCGGTTTTTTTCAGCAGGCCGAGGTGGTCCCGGAGGCGGACGTGGAGGCGGCATGGCCAACCGAGGGAAATGAGCAACAACCATCGTCAAATGCATCTCCTCCCCAGAACTCTGTCTTTATTTATTCACATTTATTCCCCCGCCCCGTGTTCCCTCTCACGTGATGAGCTCCGATTTCTCAATTCATCTTGTCAGATGTCCTGGGTATTACCTTTTTTACATTGTCTTGTGTATCGTTGTCGCATAAATCTGGTTTCGCTCATCCCATTGATGCTTGCAGGGAGGACAGATGATTTTTCGGGTTCATTTCATTACCGCATCGAGCCGAGTGGTGCTGTAGTTTGCTCGTTGTCGCCTTATCAATCGCGCGCTAGGTTGCGTGGGGAGAGGATAGGGCAGGACGAGTTTCGCGCTGCCAATTCGTCCCGATTGCTCGTGTCAACTGTTCGCCGCCAACCATGGAGCAACAGGGTCCATCTTCTAGACCAGCGCCACCACCTGTACCTCCCCGTCAGTATTATGGTATGTGAAATTTTGGAATAGCAAAGTTTATTGGGGATCGGGAATGCTTTTTCGCCAGAAAAAAATTTGATTGTTTTTTTTCAGATTCTCAGCAGATGTCGATGCCGAACAACGGCATGTACGGCGGAGGCGGATTTGGTGCCCCGATGAGCTACGGCGTCGGATATGGCGGTTACGGAGGTGGATACGGTGGAATGGGAGGAGGGATGTAAGTTTATCACAAAGTGTGGCGGATTACAGTTATAAAGCCAGATAAAACGAAAACGGCTCGATTTTCAGGTACGGAAACCACTACAACAACGGCATGATGGGCGGCTACGGCCATACCGAAGGGAATTTTTCACGTTTAGCGGAAGGTTAGAAGAAAGCTAGCCAAAAATGATGGTGTATCTTTTTCTTCAGAATCATCTCGCGGCGCTTTCCAGTCGATAGAAGCCGTGGTGAATGCCGTGACATCCGTGTCAAATATGCTCTCCTCGACTCACAATGCCGTTTACAGTTCTTTTAGGTAAAAAAAAATCCATGAACAAATTAAATCGTGGCATTCCAGAGCCGTAATCGGGGTCGTCGATCAATTCTCGCGTCTCAAGGGCCAATTCACCGGGCTGATGGCCTCGCTGGCGCTGTTTCGCTTTGTGCAAAAGTTGTGGAGGTGGCTGCTCGTTGCTTTGAGGCTGAAACCGGCAAATTATGCTAGCGACCAGGAGTTGGCCTGGACGACGGCGCAGGCTCCACTTGGTAAGTTAAAAATGAACCGGACTTCAAGCCATACGCTCATTTATAAACACAAAACAGATACAGAAAAATTCACAAAAATCAAACGTCCACAAACTTTTAGGCGCGGATCTGTTAGTCGGCGGCAGCCCTGGAACCCCGGTCAATTGGCCAGCCCTCTTTTTCTGGGTTGTCGCTCTCGGTTTCCCGTATTTGATCTACAAGTGCGTGACGAGGATGGTGGAAAATGTGGAGAAGCAGCGCGTCTGGGCCACTGGGCCGGCCAATCATTACAATGCTGAGGTTCGATTATCGACTCATTTAAGTTTCAAATAATATTTTAAAAGTTTAAAAATCGAAAAATCAAATAACTCGGAATTAATTTAGGCGCTCTTCGATTTCGAGGCGCAAAACGCTCAGGAGCTTTCGGTGATGGCAGGCGAACGGTTGAGGATAGCGCCGAAAGAGCAGCAGCCGAAAGTTCGCGGCTGGCTTTTGGCGAGGTGAGTGAAACCCGTATTTTGTAGTAAAAACGTAATCTTATCCAGTGAAAAAGCTGAACCTTCAAACATGATTTTCAGCACCAGCGATGGCCAAAAAATCGGCCTAGTCCCAATCAACTACGTGAAAATCGTCGGAAAACAGAGCAGTTCCCCACCGCCGGCCGACGCTTTCGAGAAGTCATTTAGACCCCCTTTGAAATCCATGCTCGAGGGCCAGCCAAAAGAATAAAGTCATGCTTTTATTATTACATGGATTTAATATTTATTGAGGGCTCATCGAGCTGTCATTACTGGCGTAGCGTAGATTTGCTCTCGTGAGATCGGGGGTAATTTTGGATTCGGTTTGCTCGTTGTGGAAGCGTCGCGGGATTGCCAGGCTTCATTCATATGCTGATGATAGAACTGCAAATGGGGCTAAGGATACGATTTTTCAAATATAAATAGAGCGGTGCTTCTAGTTGTTTCTTGCGATTCTCAAGCGTAAAGACGTTACAAATTTTATGAAACAATATGATAAACATCGATTTTCGACCAAAATGTTCACTAAAATTTGTTTTTCTGGGTTTTTGGATATTTTCCCCACCTAATATATAGTTACATTTTACTAAAAACAATACAAAAATACTTACTTTTACTTTACTAGGCATTTTTGGACTTATAGGTAAAATTAGCACCGTCCCCCCGATAAAGCGCTAGAACCGCCAGGGTCAGAGATCGCTTCCAGCTTACCTGAGCCTGCTCATCCCCGGCGAAAATCATTCGCCGACCAAGCACGTCGCGCACTTGTTCCGGCTTCTCAGCGCCCTTATGACCAATGAGAGCCCAGAAGCTTTCGCGGAGCATTGAGTGGCCATAGATTGTAAGGGCCATTTGCGAGAGTAGCTGGAACACTCCAATTTGATCAAACGCGAAGCCGTAGCAGTTCAGTTTCAGGCAGAAATCGTCATCAGGGAATTTCCCAAACCACCCGATTTTCTGCCTAATTATTTCCCGGGGGATAACCTGCACAAAGGCGCATTATAGCGCTTGAACTCACCTGCAGGTGGCTCACATAGAAATAAAAGGTGGAGTATAAGGGCAGAAGATCGAGGCTGCGCCCCTCCCAGATCCAATAATATGTTGAGAGAACAAAGAAATTTGTCAGGCACTTGAACGGCGCCACTTTTACCAATAGCTCGGAGGCCTTCAGATTTCTGACGGTGTCGAACCTGCAAAGGTAAAATGGTTCTAAGAGGATTCCAGCCAGAATGGCGACAACCGAAATGCCAAATCAAGTGTGAAAGATCGAAAGATCCAAAAATCTGAATTCCAAACCCTTTTTGGTGTCGGAATTTTGGCTGTTCTATGAATTAACTAAAAACGGCGCTAATGCACTTCGGGGGGGAGGACAGTCCTTTGGAAAACCTACGCCTAAACCTACGCCTAGGCTTAGCTTTTTGCCAAACGAAGCCGAAGCCTCGATTGAACGAAGCCCAGCTCTAAGTTAAGCCCCTAAATGACCGCATTTTAACATCGCAAAGCAATTTAAAGCTCAAGATAAGCTTGGTTTAGGCTTAAGCTTAAGCTAGGCATAGTTAAGGTAAGTTAAGCCTAGGCTTAAGTTACAAAGTAGCTTATGCGGAGCGCCTCGCACCCTCTAATTACCAATTTCGGAGTGCCCCCCCTAACTGCATTAGAACCCTAAAAATTAAAAAACTAAAGATATTACTATAAGAATACACCATTTCTTAAATAGAAATGGGTGGAAATAGAAAATCAGCGCCCCCTGTCCACCCAGCTGAAACCCTTACCGCTGAGCAACGGTGGCTTCCCTGAAAGCCGCAACGCGAAGGTACTCTTTCTTGCAGCGAATATGTAGAAAAACGAAAAATACAGCCGCTATTGTAAAGAGTACATATTGAGCCCCGTAAGCGAGCTGGGCCGGCATTCCGAGGTTGTACAAAACGATCAGCATAAACGAGTAGATCAGCTGAAAATTGTGTTGGTTTTGGAGCTTTGATCCCGCACCGATCCCATGTAGAGTACGATGGCCAATATTGGACGCGCCGACATTTCCTCGTAATCGTGCGTATTTCGCATCGCGATAATCCGCTCGATGCTGTAGCAGAGGATGATCAGAAATGTTTGGCTGATCACTGGAAAGACGAGATCTATCAGCAATATTGGGAATTACGCGTATCCATGACCATATTCCAGTACATGATAATCTGCGTGTTCAGCCAACCTAGCAGAAAAAGAGAATGGCGCAGCGGACGCAAATACAATAGAATTAGGTGTGTTGTCGGGTGTAGTAGGAGTAGTAATTTCAAATTAGGATGGCAGAACTTAAAAATGTTTAATGTGGAGCTAAAACTGTTTATTTGGTCGATCAACGCAACCAACCATTTTCTTAATATCCAATTTTTAAAATATAAAATTGCGGATGAAACACGTTTTTGCTATCCCTGACCTCAAAACACTTTACAAAATTTCCTTAAAGAGATAGGGGCGGCATAAGTCTATCGATTACGCGAGGGAAAGAAAATGTCTCTGCGCCTCTCCCTGGGAGCCCTCTCTCGCGCGGGACCCGCGGGACCTGACCCGCGGGACAGATGCCGTCCTCATCTCTTTAAACAGCACAAAATATCGATTTTCTACCAAAGTGGGTCGATCTTCCCAGCGTTTCAGATGACTTACCTGTCTGGTTGTCAGAATTCGTATATACCCACAAACGCAGCAAGTCAAGAAAAACAAAGAACACATCTCGAGCAACTGCAATACAAAAAAATCAAGCGACCCTCGCTACACAGCTCGCTAGGCTTATTGTTGGTGGTCCATAGCAAAACATAAGAAATTCTCGACTTACCCAAAGATTATAAACAAGCTGTTGCATATAAAAATTCGCAAGATAGATTTCACCTCTTGCCATTTTTGGTCAGAAATCGAGGTAAATAACAATGGTCCGAGATGAATGCGGCCTCGCGTCAGCTCTTTCCGGAGAATTCCCCCCGAGGGGGCTGAGCCAGCGAATACAAAAGATCTGGGGCCGCTTGGGAAAATCCCAGCATCCCTGCACTAATTCAAAGAATTTCTGGACCACATAGCACGACATCAGCAAGCACATCAGTCGGGTCGAAAATTTCGAATGAACTACCTACGAAAAATCAAAACCGCAAAGTGCCGACTTGATTTACAAAGCACGTCCTCGATATTAAAACGTTTAGCAATCGCTGAAATTTACGAAGCACTTTTTCGAATTTACGAAGCACTTTTTCGAATTTACAAAGCAGTCTAAGCAATTTAAAGCACTTTTTCGAATTTACAAAGCACTTTTTCGAATTTACGAAGCACTTTTTCGAATTTACAAAGCACTTTTTCGAATTTACGAAGCACTTTTTCGAATTTACGAAGCACTTTTTCGAATTTACAAAGCACTTTTTCGAATTTACAAGCACTTTCGAATTTACAAAGCACTTTTTCGAATTTACGAAGCACTCTGAGCAATTTACGAAGCACTTTTCGAATTTACGAAGCACTTTTTCAATTTCGAAGCACTTTCAATTTCAAGCACTTTTCAATTTACGAAGCACTTTTCAATTTACAAAGCACTTTTTCGAATTTACGAAGCACTCTGAGCAATTTACGAAGCACTTTTTCGAATTTACAAAGCACTTTTTCGAATTTACGAAGCACTTTTTCGAATTTACAAAGCACTTTTTCGAATTTACGAAGCACTCTGAGCAATTTAAAGCACTTTTTCGAATTTACGAAGCACTTTTCGAATTTACAAAGCACTTTTCAATTTACGAAGCACTTTTTCGAATTTACGAAGCACTATTTCGAATTTACAAAGCACTTTTTCGAATTTACGAAGCACTTTTTCGAATTTACAAAGCACTTTTCGAATTTACAAAGCACTTTCGTTTACGAGCACTTTTCAATTTACAAAGCACTTTTCAGTTTACGAAGCACTTTTCAATTTACGAGCACTTTTAAATGCAAAGGAAATGTAAAACAAATTTGGAATGTTTGTTCCGAAACCATCAATTAGCATTCGCACATTCAATATGGCTTTCAGGAAACAAGAGTTTCCGGAAATCTCCTTCGGAATGAGCTACTATAAAAGAGCTTCGGGCTCGTCGCTTTTATATTTTCTACGACTTTGTTTATACAGGGTGTCCCAAAAAAAAACCCCCCCTCGGTATTTGGCCGTCTTCCATCCAATTGGGACCAAATTTTTACCAGTGATGGGGACCCATAAAAACTATGTGCAGCCGAATTTTCTAAGCAAAATATTGTAAAACAAAAGATATATCAAAATTAAGGTTTATTTGCCGATTTCACAAATGTTTAGCAAAAATGAAGGGCACTTTTTCACCTGAAAAATTTTTGATTTACGAAATTACGTTTTTATTATCGAAATTGCCAGCAACTGACCGAGAAATGACCATTTTTTGGAAAATTACTCAAAATCGGCATGCTAATTGCGAAAACATAGCCAAAAACGAGTACCAGCGTTTTCCAAAAATCAGTTTTTTAGCGATAACTTTTTGGTTTTACAATATTTTGCTTAGAAAATTTGGCTGCACATAGTTTTTATGGGTCTGCATCACTGGTAAAAATTTAGTCCCGAGCCGATAGAAGACGGCCAAATGCCGAGGGGGGGTTTTTTTTTGGGACACCCTGTATTCCTGTGAGATGCCGGCTACCACAACGGTGGGTTTCATCACGCTTTCACTGGCCTCGTGTGCTGGAACACCATGAAACTCTCCGTTTTGCAGTCGAAGATTGCGGCCGCGCAGCAGACTTTAGTCGACATTCTGGCCATTTTGGCCGTCTTGCCGGACCGCTTGATTGCTGGCTTGACCAACGTAGGGTTGCCGGCTAACTATAAAATGTTTTTGCTCAACTAGTAGTTTCTTTTCGGGACCAAGCGCCACTTGTGCAGAATTTTGCTGATTTCGCATCCGTTTTCCAAATTGCTGCGGACTTATTTAAAACGTCATTGGGTTTTTTTCGAGAGCCAAGAAAGGCAAAAATTCGGTTTCTGACCCACTATTCCCTGCTTCCTTCTATGCAGGCCTTGACAACGGGCTGGGCCGGCCCGGAAAGATAGATGATGGAATCTAGAAAGATGGTTTTCGCGAAAAAGCAAAAGACGTTTGCACCGGGCGGGGTCGAACCCGCGCCGTGAGAATGCCAGCCCAGCGCGCTATCCACTATACCACGCCCACCAAGGGGGGGGGGGAATCAAATTTTTTCCTGGTTTTCCCGGTTGACCTAGTAATCAAATATAAAGTGTTTTCACATTGTTTTTAGTAAATTTTAACGGGAAAATTTAAGTATACGGTCACCTAGCGAAACCCAAACTTTTTATATGTGGAAATGTTCAGCCCGACAAGCTGGTTCAGGATCAGTTGAAAAAACGATTGGGAAACACTTCTGGAGCGAGATATAGGGGCCCAAATTTAGCTAGTTAGGTATACGGTCACCTATTCAAACAGACATGTTTTATGTATAGAAATGTGCATCTCGTCGAGCAGAGCCCATATCTGTTAAAAGAATTATTGGGAAAACTGTATAAAGAAACTTATGAAGGTTTAAAACTCAGTTTTCGGAGAGTTCCGGCTACGCGACACTCCTTTGTACGGAGCGGTGTAGCCTGTATTCGTACGTACCTCGTCAATAACAATTGTTTGTAATTTTTAAGCGTTTTTAACGATATTAGTGTAAAATAGAGGTACCGGTGAGGCTTTTCACATTGTCAGGCAAGGTGGGCCGTCGCTTCGGATGGGCTGCCGCTCCACTCTTCCGAAATGGGGGCGCCCCCGGCCGCTTCGCCGCTAGGCCCCGGTGGCACGAAGCAGTTCAAAACATCTGCCGTTTACCGCCCATTTTCATTTTTTCGGCATCTGCAGATTTCGGACCTTCTCTTCGGACCTTTTATGCTCAGGAATAGTTAAAAACCATTTAGAAACGCATGCACTATGTAGAAAAAAAATTTAGGCTCGGGCCGAAAAAATTTGGTTCCGCCCCGGGTTCCGTTTGGCAAAACTCCCTTTGAATTTTGATTCTCGACCAAATGGTGTATCATCTCTAGCGATGTCCGGGCGAGCTGAAAATTCCTAACAAGTAGTGTAACAACCTGATAGGCAGCAATTAGTTCTCCCGGAATCCTACAGAACCGCCTCATCCCTTGTTCAGGTGCGTACGGCTGTTCAGCAGGGCGTTGAGGTAGCGACCTTCGTCTCGGGTTACCAACATGACGCGCGCGTCAACCCCGGCGCCGCTGCGGCCCCCCGGAAGCAGGTCGATCGTACTCGACTCCACTACGATACTATTCTTAGCAAAAAAATGACCCGTAAGCCTGCATCCTAGAAAGTACGGTTCTGGACTGTTAGCGGCGGAAAAGGAAGCCACCTTCTGTTTTTTTCCCTTGTACCTACCTAATGTATTTTTATAGTGTTTATAGTATTTTTTGATCGCAAGGTTATAAAAAATTTGGAAATTTGAAATTTGGAAAATGCTGCTTTTTGGTCATTTTTCCTAATTTTTGACCAAAAATCAATAAGTTTTGAAAATGTTAATTATTTTTCACATAGTTTTATATCTAAAAACTAAGTAAAATGCTATAAAATGGTTATATTTTACTATATGGGGCCATAGAGAATCACCGGGAAAATTTAAAAAATTAACTTATCGTTTTTAAAGCGTTTATGAGATGTCTCAGGAAGCAAAAACTATTCAAACAGCATAAGACTGAGTGGCCAGTTAGTCATGGGCAAAAAGGCATTAATTATCCTCTGACTCATAGAAAATCAAAGAATTCTATTTGCTCACGCAGCCTGCCCTTGCTCCTCCTACAACGCTGTTCCAGGGGTTTCGGCTGGTGCCATACATCCCGGAGGAGATGCCAGGAGAAGGTGCGCCGTTGGGACTCCCGGCCGACGAGTGGGCCCCGCGCCAAGAGTTTTGTCGTTGCTCACGGTGCTACGCGGCAGCGTACCAGGCTGCCGATGTAAGTACCGAGACGGTTGCCACTAGATTAAAAATCACCGATATAGACCAATTTCCCACAGTGCTTTTAACGAAATATGGACCCGTTTTTAGAATTTTATACATTTTTTAGGTAAAAAAACTCATTTGGTTTTTCGATCACAAAGATATTCAAAATTTTCAAAAAAAAAGTAAAAAATGTCGACTTCTTCGAATTTCGATCTTCGAAAAATTCGATCTGACGGGAAAATGTTAGTCTCGCCCGATAATGCGAAATCACCTAAACGGATAATCCAAGCCTGTTCTCGCTTTGGCTGCTCCCGGAAACTCAGCCTTCGCTCTAGAAGGCGACGCGTTGCACGATGGACGCTCGCCGTGACCTCAAACAAGCCGCCAGCCAGTTCAACGAGCTCAGCCAGCTGCTAGACCAAATGAGCGAGGAGGCAAAGCTTATGCTTGGAATGAAACTCCCTTGTTTAGACCACGGAGCTATCCCCCGAACTGACGCACTTGCTGGAGTTGCTCAAGTACTTCAGGTCTCAGATGAATGAGATGGCCCAGCCCGCCGTGGCGGCCCTTGCCGAAAGTGTCTGCATTCTGGTGAGTTCACTAACAAAAGTAGCTAATTCAATTTGGCTTCGGACAAGTTCATATCGCTTTTTTCAGGAAGTGATCGCCGGCGGCGATGATGAGCCGAACGATGCTGATGGAGACGCGATGGGGGCAGAAGTAGGGGACCACGCCATTCCAGGCTTTAACAGGCAGGCACGGATAGCTTTTGGGCTACGGCAGGCTCCCTTGCACAAGGGGACAGCGCGCTCGCTACGTTTTTGTTCGAAAATGAACAAACTTTTGGACAAAACTGGATTTTTCTCAAAATGTAATAGAAAAATTAGAAACTCAATTAGATTTAAATACACGAGACGCCAAGGCGCAGATTTTGAGACCTAACTATCGAAAATCTATTCTGGTACTTTTTTGTGATGGTCTTTTGAAGTTCAGTTCAGGATTTTGTGCGGTTTTAAATAGCGCAGAAACCAAGCATTGCCGCTGAAATCTGAGCCTAGATTTGGTAAAATCAAGGTCGATTACCCCCCAGTGCGTGAAATCGACGCTTAAAATGGCTCCAAGTGACTGTTTTGCGAAAATGTACGCCAGTGGATCAACCGTCTCTTTTTGATCGGGTTAATTTTTCCAGATCCTTATTGTTTTAGCAGTTTTCAATGGCTAGAGCACAGTTTTTAAGCAAAACGCAAAAGCTTGGCAAAGGTTTTGGGGAGAAATAGCGGTTGCACGTTGGTCCTGGGGGTCGAACCCGGACCCTCTGTTTGAGATTTGGGATCGGCGCTAACCGATTGCGCCGCAGCCCCGGGGGGTCCTATCCGTGCCTCCGTGGAATGCCGTGGGACGACTGACGTGCGCGGCCAGCATTACCATTTCGCATATCTTTCGGATAAATGGTTTTCGGGGTACATCGCAAATACAGATACACACAGAAATGACGAATCACGCATCGATTCTCAAAGTCCGATGCATGTATTTTGATGGTGTTTTTAATGTTTTTGATTGCTAGAAAGCTATAAAAAATGTTTTGTAAATTAGAAATTGTTCACCCTTTTTTTGATCAGTTTTCATTTATTTTCGAAATTTTTCAAAAATCAAAAATTTTCGAAAATTTTATTATGTTTTATACTGTTTTTATATCTAAAAACTATGCAAAATGCTAGAAAAATGGTTTATATTTTGATATTAT
Source organism: Mesorhabditis sp. LJ9110 (assembly GCA_038088335.1). NCBI lineage: Eukaryota > Metazoa > Nematoda > Chromadorea > Rhabditida > Rhabditidae > Mesorhabditis > Mesorhabditis sp. LJ9110. Next base: position 376,351 of record JBBGBA010000075.1, read on the forward strand.
AGGGCCGTGGAGAATCACAGGGAAACATTTGGTTCCTCCCCCGCAAACAGTCCAGAACCAGGAAATTTTCCAAAAAAAAACATGCTGTGGGCAAATTCCCGCTTAATTTTGACTGAGTGCCGACTTCATATAACACTTTTTTTCAGCAGGGCCCAAGTCATCGAGGCCCGGGGCGCCCGAAAACGATGAAGGTTCGTCGTCTTGAGTTGTGGGGCAAACTTGCCAGCCGACCTTTTACTCCAGACTGATTGGGCTGGGGAACAGGCTTTTCACCCGCGTTCAAATCTATATTAGTGTTGTTCCGTTTAGAAAGCCGAATGCTGCTATTGCAAGAAGATGCGTGAAACAAGTGTTACATTGGGCGCGCCGCTCTGCGCCATCTGCAGAGGACAGCTAGTGTAAACCCTTCGATTATTTTTGAGAAACAGACTAAGTCTAGAAGCGACAAATGTCTGCACAAATCGACGTCAAACGTATCGCCGATATAAAAAACCTATTCTTATAGCGTCGCCCTCAAAAAACTCACCCCGGATGCCGATTGCCAAGGCTGCAGGGGCAAATGTAGGTTCTCCGCGTCATTCATGACATGATTTTTGCAGACCTCTGCGCTAAGTGCCGAGTTGACAAGTGCATCAGCCTGGGCATCGACACAGCTCTTCTATTGCGACAGTTAAAAGGCTAAACCCTAAATATTCTTACATAGCTGATTTATTTGCCGAAACGCTCTAATTTCGCGTTGTTTAATTTCGCCTTATTCGAAAAGTTCATCGGTTGTGTGTTTGTCTGCAAAGTGAATAAAGAAAAGAAAGATGCATCAAAGAACCACAAAATAAATTTTCCGCGGATTGGCGCGGACGTAATATCTTTTTTTGCTCTCAAGTTTTGCCTCGCTCGTGGAGAATAATTCGGAAAATTTTGAGTCCATTGCACGGGGCCTTATCGAGATTTTATCGGCGCTATCGGTTAAAAAACTATCTTGCCATTTTTATTTTGCCTCCCGGTCGCGGGAAGGTGTGCAATGGAGGGGCGCGTCGTCTCCCGCTCTCCGTTTCATCGCTCACGAAAACATGAAAAGAACGGCAAATTTTGGCTGCCAAGGTTTGCAGAGCAAACAGTTCGCTAACCTATCTCCCTCTGTTCCTTACCGCCTTTTCATTCCGCTAATCCCTCTCTAAATATCCTTTGTAAAGCTTGATTTTTTCAGATGTTATGCGAAACCAGACGGACTGGTTACGCAAATCATTCTAGAATACTCGAATTCGAAGAACCACCTCAGCCAAACACGAGTAAAGCTTTATTATTCAGCAACATATAGTTTTTAGGTAATACTCGGAAACGGCGTCTCTCTGGAGAGGAGTCCAGCCGGCAAGTGAAGAAATCTCGTTTTGGCTTTCGGTTTCTAGGTATCGTTTCCCTAACTTCTGTATTTTCCCCTTGATAGACGCTGTTCGATCGTTCAGTTCGACTGTTGCGAACGTGTTGGGATTGGCAAAAGCGGGCCCAGCGCTGGAGCCGACAAGATTCAACAGTGGGTTTCGCTATTGCTCCTCGAACCCCTGGCTTAGGTTGTGACGAGCGAATCGATTCAATGGCAGAGCCAGCGATTATTACACTAGATGACAGTGATATAGAAGAAGTCAGTTTATATTATCAAAAATGACGGTTTGGTGTCTAGGTGCCCATAGTTTCCCAAGATTTATGCCGAAGTCCCTCGCTAGAGGTTGTAAAACATGTTACCCCGGATGTGATCGTTGTCAAGTCGCCACCAAAGAAGCAAATCAGCGAGGTAAGCGAATAAAATTTCTAAATTACGAAAAATAGGTGCAAATTCTCCACGAAACTGTGACACTCGACAACGAGGACGACGTGCAGGTCATCGAACGTCGGAGGGTAAAAAATTATCTAATTCGGTGACTTGGGAATTTAGCTGAACACCCGCCCTCGACATATCGCTGAAAATGCCGTCACAAGAAATGCGCAGCCACCCCAGATTGCCTCCACTAAGAACCATCCAAATTCTGACGAGGTTTGGCGTCCATCAATTCACTTATTTTGCTTTCAGGAAAGCTTGGAGCGCTACAAGCGTCTCTTCTTGTCTCGCACGCGCTCGTACAGCGATCCACGGGCGCTGAACGCTTTATCTGGGTGGGTTCTGTTAGGCGCAGCGCTAAATTTTGTTCATTCTAGATTCGCGGTGCTCGAGCAAGCCGGCCGCTCATTCGGTGGGCAAGAATCCTTTGGCAAGTCTGATGTATCCGAGGTTTGGTGCGGCGGATAAACTAAGGCAAATGTTTCAGCGATCCAGTACAACTCCTCGTACGATTTCTGGCCGTTCATCATCACTCAGTCGACGCTCCGACGCTCGAACTGTAACTAGCCCCCGGACGCCTACCACCGGTTTCACTAGTCCAAAGTCACCAACGACCGATTCGCCCTTCGCCGTGTTAGATGGGCGATTGGCCCAGCTGAACTTGGGCCATAAATCGAAAGATCTGCGAATTCGAGAGTACGAATACAGTTTTAAATTTTTTTATTCTTAGGTACCAAGCCCAAGGTGAAAGCCAAAAGGCCTACTTGCGACGACAAGAAGATGAGGTGCAAGTGATCGGCTCGGCAAGGGCCGCGAAACGGCCGGTAATTTTTAGTTAAATTATGAAACCGTTTTCTTAGGAATATACCCTCGACAAGATCAAGAAGAAGGTCGAACTTTACGGGATTGTCATCCCGGTCCCAGAGCCAAAGAAGGACCCCTTCCCCAGTAGGGAGTTCTCGCGAGTTTCATGTAGTTTTTTTTCAGAACTTCCTGACGACCACAACGAATTGCTGCAGCGGGCGTGGAATCAAAGACTCAACCCGAACGAGGTCTTTTCTACAATCGACTCCGTTCCGATTCACCGAAAGGACCTGCTGACTTTGAGACGTGAGTGAATTCTTTTATTAGTCAGACGCGAAAAAAATAATGTAAGAAAGAAACAGAAAGAAGAATTAGATTTCATTTGACGAATTGAAAACTTATTCCCTCGTTTAGCTCGAACCTGGCTGAACGACGAAGTGATCTGCGCCTTCCTCAACCTGATTGTCGACCGCGGCTGCACAAATGGGTTCCCCAGCGTAATTTGTAATCGGAGCCTGAGTATACGCTTTTTAGGTCTACACGTTCAACACGTTTTTCTATAGCAACCTTCGTACACCCGGGAAAGGCTACCCTTCGGTTGCCAGGTATTTTAGCGATTACGCGCATACACTTTTTTAGATGGACGCGCAAGGTGGACGTCTTCGAGAAAGACATTCTTCTCGTCCCGGTGCACTTGGAGGTCCATTGGTGCATGGCGGTAAGATTTGCGTAATAATCATCTGAAAATAACTTCTTTTAGACAATAAACGTGAGAGCCAAAAAAATTGAATACTTCGACTCGATGGGCGGCTATCGTGCGGGCGCAGAATGCCTGGAGCATCTCCTCAAGTATCTCGAAAAGGAGGCCGACAACAAGAACAAACCACCGGGAACTTTCGTGCGCTCCGAATGGGAAGCCATTTTCCGAGAGGTACTAGACGCATTTTTCAATACGTTCAGTTTTCAGGATATACCTCAACAACGCAACGGCTACGATTGTGGCGTCTTTGCATCGCAATTCGCCGAGGCCGCATCCCGACAGGCCCCGATCCAGTTCCGCCAGGAGAACATCGACTACTTCCGCGAGCGCATGGTCTGGGAGCTGGTCAACCAAAAGCTCTATTCCGGCAATTGACAATATATCCCTGATTGTTGTTGACTACACTAATTTTGCTCGCATTCCTCGTGACCCGGTGCTCTCGCGTGTCGCTCGACCAATCGCAACTCATTTTCCTCGATTAACAGGCGACTTTCGCCCGCCGCCCCTTTGAAGTTGGTCTCAGTTGGTGATATTTATTATTGACAAGGCTTTGTATGTACAACACTTGAAAGCGTTCCATTGTAACGTGAATAAATTTCTACGTCTAACGGGGCAGAAAAAAGCAGGAGAGGTTGCAGAGACAGCGGATATTTTTCACCGAAATATGGAAAATTCTGGAAGTGCCTTCTACACCAATGTTTCGGATGGAAATATACCCTTAGAGTTCCTTTAAACTTCTCTACCGCCCGGATTGCATGCAGCAGACCACCTAGACTGGCATCTCGCGGCTCCGATAGCTTACTTTGTGTCTGGCCCCCATGTGGGGCGCGTGCCGCTCTACATTGCGTGTCCTTATCTAGTTCATGTAGATAGACATAGCCGTTATACGACGAATTTATGTCCTTTAATTTTATTGGAGCTAGGTTCCCGAAAACAAGTACATTTTTAGGTAATGAACCTCCAGGTCCAACTCCTCCTACTACTATGCTCGATACTATACTTGTGTGTGGAGGCCGGCCGGGATTTCTATAAAATCCTCGATGTGCCGCGAGGGGCCACCGAGCACCAGATCAAGAAGGCCTATCGAAAAATGGCGAAAGAATGGCATCCGGATCGACATCCGGACGATGAGGAGGCCCATGAAAAGTTCCAGGATTTGGCAGCCGCCTATGAGGTAGGGTTTGAATTGAGGGTTTTTGGTGGCTGACTCTCCCTCAAATAGACAAATGTTTTAGGTACTTTCTGACAAGAAAAAGCGATCGGTATACGATCGATCTGGGGAGGAAGGCGTGAAGAAAATGGAGGGCGGAGGCGGAGGCCACAACCACGATCACTTCTCCTCATTCTTCGGTGACTTCTTCGGCGGCGGCGGTCATGACGACGGCGAGCGGGAAACGCCAAAGGTTAGAGTATATAATTTTACATTTATTAAATTTATTAAGGGAGCCGATGTCGTGATGGATCTGTTCGCTTCACTGGAAGAAGTTTACAATGGTCATTTTGTCACTATCAAGCGGAAAAAGCCCGTCTACAAGCAGACATCCGGTAAATTTCGGTCATCACTGTCATTGGTGAGTTTAGGAACTCGGGAATGCAACTGTAGACACGAGATGCGAACCGAACAAATGGGCATGGGACGATTCCAGATGTACCAGGTATGATTTTCATTTTTTGGGTGGATTATTTATACCTTTTTAAGGTGAAAGTTTGCGACGAATGCCCGAACGTAAAACTAATACAAGAAACGAAGATTTTGGAGGTAAATTTTTGCCACCCTAGACCCAAGTTTGATTTTTAGGTCGAAGTAGAGGTGGGAGCCGACGACGGACACGAGCAAGTCTTCGTCGGTGAAGGCGAGCCGCACATCGAGGGAGACCCAGGAGATCTGCGATTCAAGATTAACATCCAGAAGCACCCTCGGTAAGCTGCTTCGCCCTTGTTTAGCAAAGAGTTGCTTTCAGCTTTGAGCGCAAGGGCATGGATCTGTACACAAATGTTACGATCTCGCTGCAAGATGCCCTCAACGGTTTCGAGCTCGAAATTGACCATTTGGACGGCCACAAAGTGAAGGTGGAGCGAGAAAAGGTATCGGAATACATGACTGTCTAAAAATATTGCTTTTCTCAGATCACCTGGCCCGGTGCGCGAATCCGGAAGAAGGACGAGGGCATGCCGTCGCTCACAGATAACAACCAAAAGGTATAGAAACTATTGCTTTCTGAGCTAAAATTATTTCAGGGAACCCTGTACATCACATTCGACGTCGATTTCCCGAAGGGTGAGATGACCCCCGAACAAAAGAAAGCCCTCGCCGAACTGCTCAACCAATCCACGAAACCCAAGATTTACAACGGACTTCAGGGATATTAAATACTAGGTTTTTTTTGCAATTTTAATCTGGGATCGGTATCGTTCTTTCCATTGTGATTTCAGTTTACGCCCCGCAACCAACATTTTTTTTTGTTCTCCGGGTTCCCGAAGCCTTTATCGCATCTCATTTTTCAACTAGGGAATCCTTGAAGGGATATACCTTGCGCAAACATTTCTATACCAAATTCCCGTTTCGGTAAAGCCCCCTCAATATACTGTGATTGACGCCGATGGCTCGGTCGTTGTGGACCGGCGAGCTTTCGTTGATATGAAGGGTACCCCCCGGGGCTGGACATGTAAAAATCCCATTTTTTTCCTAGCAATTGGCCATTTCAGTTAAGATACGCGTGGATTTCGAGGTTGCCTCCACTTCTTGCCCATTTTTGTTATTAATTCTCTTGTTTTGTCTCGGATTTCTCTGTGATTCAATGAATAAAGCAATATATGGTGAGGAAAATGTAGTTTCGCACCGGATTCGCTACATTTTCAGGTTGTTTAGAGATTCATGATTGTATCCGCTTCACGAAGCTCGCTTCCGTCTGTGGAGATTCCTCGTTTGAGTGATGTTTGGTTGCTCTGTCGCCCCCGTGTCAATAGGCCTCGCTCGGTTTTAATCGTCTAAGCGGCAGCTGGAGGCGGAAACCCGCGCGGCCCAGCTTTCGAAAGCAACATCTGCAGAGTCACTTTTGATTACAGCCCCCATTCCCTCTCACTATTAGCCCTGCCCTCACCACAAAATGTCCCAGGAAAAGCGCAAGCCGGGCTGTCGGCACATGCGATGGTCGATTAAACAAGGTTGGGTTTATTTCTTTACTGTATAGGCAATTTAGGCCACCTACTGCCCCAATACTCGGTGGTCCTGAAGCTCGCATTTCCGCCAAACGATCGAGCGTGGAGGACGAGGGTAAAGAACATGCCCAAGGAATGAAAAACGGCTTTTAGGCGGCCGTCAATAAATGCGACGAGGATCAGTGCCGCTCCAGCCCTTACGAACTACTGGCCTGCCTGGATTGCAGTTTTGTTGCGTGCATCGATCACCTCCCGGCCCATTTTGTAGAGGACGTTAAAGATGTGCAACACAAATTCGGTAGGGAATCGGCACTTTGCCGCGATTTTAATTGTTTTAGCCGTATCGTTTACGCAGGGCGAAGTGTTCTGCGGGCGCTGCCTGCGTTTTGTTACGCACAAGAAAGCAACGGAAGTGAGAACCAGAGTTCTTGAACAATACCAGTGAGTTATAAGAATTTTTAAAAAAAACTGGGCGGAGGTAGAGAATCGTCTAACAAGCTATTTAGGCAAGTTATGGGCTTCTCCATGAACCCGCGCTTCGAGCCGATCCAACGCAGAAGACACGGCACTGGTTTTGCGCTGCGTATGGACGATCATTATTTGCGTGGCATCGTAAACCTCGGCAACACCTGCTATATGAACTCGATTATACAAGTTAGTTTCTAGGTTACGCCTAGAATTAAAACATAAATATACCTATAATTAGATCTAATGTAAAAATGGCAAACTTTCAGGCACTCGTCAACATACCGGCCCTCCGAGATTTTTTCCTCTCCGGGTTGCATCAGCACGAGGGCGGGGAATTGGCGGATTGTATGTTGTGCATCATCCAGGACGCGTTTCAGGTATGTAAGAACCGGATCGTAAAATAAGAAGGTTTAGAATCTCGTTGCTGTCGAGTACGAGACACCTGTGGTCCTGAAGCAACTTCTGGGCGCTCTTTGGGGGTCCTCGGCACATTTGGCCGGGTGAGTTTTAGGCTCATAATTTGGAAATGTGTTTTTTAGATATCATCAGCAAGACGCTCACGAGTTCCTGGTGACAATTTTGGAGCTGATGCACAAGGCATTGCGACGTGGGCATTATCCGCCTTTCTCTATTTTTATCCTTAGCGGATGACAAGACGGCTTCACACGTCGGCCAGTGCAACTGTATCATCGACCAGCTGTTCAGCGGCGTCATGCAGTCTAGCTTGTCGTGCGAGCGATGCGGGTTAGCCGAGAAAGGAATTTTTGAGCAAATTTGGGTTTTAGTCATCGTTCCCTGCGCGACGAGCCCTTTCTCGACATTGGCCTTCACTTGACTGACCAGCCGACAACGCTCGAGGAGTGCCTGGAACGGTTTGTTCCGAAATTTTTGCAAAAAAAATAATGTTTTTAGATATATTCACAAAGAATTGGTCGCCTGCACGACCTGCGAAAAATGTGGCGAACGCGGGCTGCAGAAACAGATGACGTTCAGGTAGAACAGAAAGCTCATTTACGCAAATTCCATTGATTAAACTAACTTTGAAATTTTTGTCGTTTTTAGACGAATGCCAGTAATCGCCGTTTTCCAACTGAAACGCTTCGAGCACTTTGGGGTGACGAGGAGGAAGATCAACTCGCCGGTCAAGTAAGTCTACGAAGAGGAAACCTGAAAGAAAAATTAAGGCTTGATTTACCTTTATGGTCCTCGCCCGAAAAGTGTTTTTTCGGGTCGGAATCGATCTAGAAATGATCAAAATGTAGTTTTCAGTGAAAAAAATGCGCCGGAAAGAAGTTTTTGAGGGCTAAAAAGACCTTTTTTGCTAAAAGTCGGGGACCATAAAAGGGGGTACGGGGGTATGTCGTTTATGGTCCTCGGCTAAAATCCAGTTTTTCTCGTCGGAAACAATCCAGAAATGTTCAAAATATCGTTTGCAGTTCAAAAAGCGCCGGAAAGACCTTTTAGCTGCAAAATTATTTTAGTACAAAAATCATTCAGCCCAGTTTTAGCCTAAAAATAAGGCTTCGTGCCACCGGGGCCTAGTCGCTTCGGATGGGCGCGAGCTCGTACAGTGTTTCGAAATCGGGGCGCCCGAGCAGCGCGCAGCGCCCAGGCGCCCTGATTTCGAAAGAGTGGAGCGGCAGCCCATCCGAAGCGACGGCCCGCCTTGCCTGACAATGCTACGTGCCGCACCTTGTTCAGAAGCCTTAGGCGACCACGAACATCTTTCCGGCACTTTTTCGAAGTATTATGAATTTCCAACAATCTATTGATTTGGTAAAGACAAAACACTTTTCAGGTGGGGACCATAAACGACATACCCCCGTACCCCCTTTTATGGTCCTCGAATTTTCAGCAAAATAAGTCGTTTTAGTGATTAAATCCTTCTTTCCGGCGCATTTTTTCACTGAATATGACATTTTGAACATTTCTGGATTGTTTCCGACAAGAAAACTGGATTTTAGCCGAGGACCATAAACGACATACCCCGTACCCCTTTATGGTCCCCGAATTTTAGCAAAAAGGTCTTTTAGTCCTCAAAACTTCTTTCCGGCGCATTTTTTCACTGAAAACTACATTTTGATCATTTCTAGATCGATTCCGACCCGAAAAACACTTTTCGGGCGAGGACCATAAAGGTAAATTTTCCCAAAATTAATTTCAGGTTTCCGAAAACCCTAAATATGACCAAATTCCTCGCCGCCTACCACGAGAACCCGACCATCTTTGACGAAAAAGGCGCGCAGGGGATGTTGAACACGTACTACAATAAGTGGGCAAAAAGAGGCGGATCTAAAACGAAGTATTTAGCTATGAACTTTATGCGGTTGTGCAGCACACGGGCTCGTTGGATACTGGCCACTACACGAGCTATATTCGACGAGGGCACAAGTGGTTCCACTGCGATGATGATCTGGTAGGTAGAGTGCAAAGCAACATAGCAAAAATAAAAACACATTTCATTAGCTTCTAGGTTTTTTTAGGTCTATCGAGCCCCTCGGCGCCAAGTCACAAAATCAGACTGCTACCTGCTGTTCTACCAGGTGTCCCAGATCAAGCGCGTGCCTCGCCCGCCCCCAGCGGTGCAAGAGGCTTGAAGAAAATGTATTTAAAAAGCTCTCCTATTAAATGTGTGCAATTTTCGACTGGTTTCATCATGTTTCCTCATATCGAAGACAATTTCATCACTCCATCCAACGATCTCATCGACCCTCGTTACTTGCGTTGGCTTTACTACTTTACTTTACTTTACTGAATCATCCGGTCCACATTGTGTGTGATAAATGTACAGATAAAGAAGTTGTAAGTAGATAGAATTGATTCGAGTTTATACTGGGGCGTTGTAAGCGCGAAAAAGTATCTATTTGAGCTTGGTGGCGATTTGGTCGGAGATTTTCGTTTTACTAGGTATTCTAGTCGTATTAGACGAAGTCGAGGCATTGTGTTATGATGATCTGGGTTTTTCGAAGATCCAATTTTTGGTTATGCTCAAAAAATGCGTTTGAAGCCTGAAATTTGAGACGCATGTGAAGCTGATCTTCCTCTGTAAACAGCTTTCTTGCCTTTTACCATTTTTCATAGTTTTCTTTTTTACCTTCCTCTTCAGAAGGAAAAGCTTCACGTACTTTTCCGCTTTCAGCAAGCCCCCAAACCCTGCCAGCTCGACCATTACCCGTTCAAACTGGGCTCCTCGGCCGCAGCTAGCTCCACCAAAAAATGCAAGATCACCAAGCGGCTGCTGAAGCCAAAAAAGAAGGGGATGAAACAGGTACACTTTGATTTTATCACAGAAATTGATGAATCTAGACAAAGCAGCTGGGGGCAAAGGTGAAGCGGACGCTCGCCAGCCGCTCAAACAAGCCCGGACCTTCGACGTCGACGCAATGTTTGCAGAAGCCCGCAGGGTAACGTTTTTCCTAGTAGTCTATATTTTGATCTAGGCAGCCCAAAGCCATTTCGCTGAAAGTGCGCTGGCCCGCGGGGAAGATCAGGAAGGTAACGGCATCTTGAGTTTCTTTTGTACTTTTTTCTTTCTAGAAACAACCCGGAAAGGCGAAGGCAAGAAAAGAGCTACTGGCCAAGCAGCGGGCGAGCGTGATGCTGGAGGAGTGAGTTTTATCGGTTTTTGCTGTTGGAAAACTCATTTTCAGGGTGCAGGTGCGGCTGGAGATGCAGCTGGACCTGTAGATGAGGACAGTGATGATGGTTTGTAAACTTTTAGTCTGTAACCATTTTTTCCTCAGATTTTATGCCTGCTCTTCCTCCCGGCATGGCCGCAAAGAAGGCGGCGGCCAAGGACGAATCCGATGATGATTACGACTTTGCTGACTACGCCGGCGAAGGGGTGAGAATGGCCTGATTTTGCTTGATTTTGGCGTTTTAGTTGCCCGTCATCAAGCTCATCCCGACGGCCTGCGAATCGGTGATGAAGCACGGGAATTTGGCGGTGCGTGATTTTTAAAATGATCTGAATGCACATTTTAGGCCACTGCTATTGCTTTTGACGTCCCTGGCACTCGGTTCGTCGTCGGCGGCTATGATTATCAGCTGTCGGTGTTCGAGTTTCAAAAGATGGACCGCACGATGAGAGCCGATAATGTTGTCAATCCGTGTGAGGAGTGGGTTTTAATTTTTGGACATCAGAAATCACACCGGAATCTGTTCTTTATTGAAGCATCTGTATTTTTCAGGAACATCATTCACCACGTTTCCTTCGCCCCGAATGGGGAGCACCTACTCGTATGTAACGGCAGCCCGCAGGTGATCATCCTGGATCGCCGGGCGGCTAAGTGTGGCGAGACGGTTCGAGGTGGTCTAGAGTTTTTAAGGTGATTTTTTATTTTAGGTGACCAGTACCTTGTTGATTTGTCAAATACAAAGGGCCACACCGCCACGGTCACCTGCAGCGTCTGGAATCCGATGGTCAGGGGCGAATTTGTCACCTGTTCTTCCGACGGGTCAGTTGGCTAATTTTTACTGTCATTGTTTCTGTTTTTAGCTCGATTCGCTTCTGGAACGTTGACGACTTCAAGGACATCACCCGACAGATCAACAAGCAACGAAGGGTAGGCTTTCCCTAGGAAATCCCACTTCTTCTTTAGTTGATCAAGGTGAAAAACCAGGGCGGCAAGCGCGCGCAGCCGATCTGCATCGCCCTATCGACGGACGGGAAATTGGTGGCGGCCGGCTGTCAGGATGGCTCGCTCCAAGTGTGGAAAAATCAGAAAATTGTGGTACGTCTTTTTAATAGATTTTCAGACTAATTTTTTGAGGTGAGCACCACTTACCTGGTTCGCGGGGCGCACAGCGCCGAGGTGACGTGCGTCAAATTTTCGCCGGACAGCAAGAGGTGAAAAAAACATATATTGTTATTTTAATGTTATTATTTTCAGAATTCTTACCCGAGGCAAGGACGGTGCCTTGAAGCTGTGGAGCCTCACCGATAACAAGGCCCCGTTGCGCATGCGCTCCGGGTTGTTGACCGATTGGAAAGAGTACGGAGTTGTCGGATTTATCCATCAGTTTTCTCTAGGTCTGACTGCGGCTGGTCTCCGCGCGGGGAATTGGTCTTCGCCTGCTGCTCCCCCGAAACCGAGACGGGCGCTGGCTCGCTCGTCTTCCTCGACCCGGAGACGTTCGATGTCGTCTACCGCATCGAGTACCCCGATGGAGTGGTAATTGTCGATTTCTCAGGGCCTTTAGCAAAATTTAGAGCGCCATCCGCTGCATCTGGCACCCGCGGCTGAACCAGATTTTGGTGTCGCTCTCAGGTATGTTGAGGTCTTTTTTTGAGGGAAAGTATCTTGGGTTTACAGACGGTTCTCTGCGGCTCTACTACGACCCGGCCACGTCGCACATGGGCGCGCTGACGTGCGTGACGAAGCCGCTGCGTCGCGTCCGCGCCCAAGAGGTGATCAAGGAGGAAATGGTGCTTGCGCGTGAGTTTTTATCGTATTTCTAGGGTTTCATTCAGCATTCAAGACGAAGAAGAGAATTTCGGATAAACATGGAAAAAAAAATCCTGATTTTTTTGGCTAATCCTATAGACAATTCTTTCCTGAATTCTAAAAGCAGAAAAATCTATTTTTTAGGGCGAGTTCTGTGGACAATTCTTTCCTGAATTCTGTGAATACTCAGAAAAATATATACAAGAATCCACTCCTGATTTTTAGCGCTGGCCCTCGAGATGTTCCAAGGGCGCGGCGAGGAGCCGGAGGAGAAGGACGTGACGGAATACCGGTTGAAGAAGTACCTTAGGATGAAGGACAACGAGCTGCGCCCGGCCTTCCGGAAACCGGCCGATATGCCGTTGAGTGGGCCGAGTACGGGTGGACGAGGTGAGATTTTTAATGCTGATTTCAAATTGTAATGTTAAGGTTTGAATTTTGTAATTAGATATTATTGCATGTTTTTATAAATTGATAAATATTAACGTTTTATCACTATCAACTTTAATATCAACATTTTTAGTCAACTCGACGGGTGGCACGCTGCACGCTTACCTCGCTCAGCAGATGGGTATGGAGCGGAACAAGGACTTCTTGGCCGACAATGACGTCAGGGCCAGCATCCTCCGGCACGCCGAGGCGGTACGTTATTACAGATTACAATCGGTTTAACCCGATATTTAATTCCATTAACTTCAATTTATCATAATAAAATAATTTCCAGGCCGAAGCCGACCCCCAGTACATCAGCAAGGCCTACCGCAAAACGCAGCCGGTGCCAATTTTCCAAGAAAAGACGACGGGTCCCGAAGAGGACGAGGAGGAGGAGGAGCGCTACACGCCGGCCATGAAGCGCCCAAAGCAGTCCTAAGCCTTCCCCCTACCTTACCTCACTTGTTTGCGATAATTCCCCCCGGCTTCATTGGTTCGATCTCTTCCTAGTTAATTTTGCCTTTCTTCATCCCTCGTCGTCTAATACTTGTTGCCGAGATTTTATGCCTGCGATCATTCTTCGTATATCTAACGTTTAATCCCGCCTTTTAATCATTTTAATGAAATGTCTGCTAACCGGAATGAATAAAATACTACGTTAATTGTAGCTTTTGCGCCGTTGAGAATTTGTTTTTGCAGGCAGCAATCTTTTCGTAAAATCAGGCAGGCAATTTTTTTTGATTAGGACAATTTGACTAAAAGAATAGAAGAACTGTTCTTACCTTTTTTAAGTATTCTTTACAGCTTAAAAAGCGCCCAAATTTTTGTAAAAAATTACAAAAACCATCGATTTTTGACCAGAATCTAATTTTTAGAGCTTTCTAAATCATTTTTTTGCCTTGAAAGAAATTGAATTCCCAGGTTTTTTTGTGTGTTATCCAACAGTTTTGAAAATTCTTGTATTTCGTCGCGCGTGGGATATCAGCACGCCAGAGCCCTGATACGAGAAGATGCGCTGAAGGGAGCAATCTATTCATCATCACGGCGCGACTCGGGTGGATCTCCGCACCACCCAAATGCAAATTTCTTTCCCCACCTCTGCCCCTCCTCCTCATCCTTCGAGCAACAGCCTGTTCAGCACGTCCGGTTTCACCTGTTTTCGTCGCCGGGAATTGTTTTGCACGCTAAAGCCTCGAGATTTCGAATTTGGTGCGGAGGGTCAGGGTTCAATTTATTTGTTTGATCTTAGGATAATGTACACGAAAAAGCAAGGACGATGTTAGCTCGTGCTCAAATCTAAAAAATCTCTGCTAGCCCGTCTCTGGGGGATAATTTTTCGGGGTTAAATCGATTTTTTAGTATATTTTTAGTTTGGATTTATAATTTGTCACATGTTATGCTTTTGCGAAGAAATGCAGGGTTTCTGATTTTTTGAGATGTAAACTGATTTTTTCAGCTTTTTTAAATTCTGGGACGTCGAAAAAAGCCGTTTTATTTGATGCCTGGTCAATGCCGTCATCTCCTCAACCGGCTCTCCCTATTCTTCCCGGTCTGATTCATATGTCGGCACATATTGCAAGCGGCTGTGGGTCACAAGGGCTTTTTGACTGTCGGCGTCATTCCAGAATTGGTTTCTCCATTTGTAGAGCCTTTCCTTTATTGCGGCATCATGGACGTCAAAGAAGCATCAAAATGATGAAAATTTTTCGACAATTCGGCTCGTAAAAAGCACAGAAAACTGTATTTTGCCTTGATCTTTGCAGTTTTTATCGAGTTGCGCCTTTTTTTGACATTGTAGAAACATCTTTAAAAATTTCCTCTTCACACTGGAGACTTTTTTTGAAGCGAATCTAGAAAAATCCTCAAATTTGTATACAATTTGGTCGAAAACGGCTGATACACTCGATTTTCGTCAATTTTTTCGTAATATCTTTGTTTTTTTTGTGCGATTTTTCAATTGACAGAACCGTTTTTAAGTAGTGCATCGGATTTGCGCTATTTCCCTACACCTATTTACCTATGCAGGCATGCAAATGGACCTCACTCTCGCCCGCCTCGAGGTTGTTGCCCGGGGTGACCCGGCTACTCGTAGGCGTTTGGCCCCGATTTCTAAGGTGCCCAGAGGCTTTTAGGCGCAGTGGGCGCTTTGAAATTGGGCTTTCCAGGTGGCGGATCCCCGTCAAAAGCAGCTACTTCAATTCTATAGCTTTTCAGAGAGTTATGGGTATTTCTAGCGTTCGATCTCGCGCTCTTTTCTTTCTTCCTTTTCTCTTCGCTTTTTTCTTCTTAGCATGATATCGTTCTCGCTTTTTACCTTGCTCTCTCTCTCTCTCTCTCTCTCTCTCTCTCTCCTCTCTCCTCTCTAACGATTCTTACAGTTACTATGATACACGCTACCTTCTTTTCAACATCCCCAAGCAGGTCAACACCACATAATAGGAATCCATGCCCTACTGAATAACTCTTGGCCCGGTCACCGCCCCGGGGGAAACAATCGTTTAGCGGCCGCCGAGGGCTGTTGGTTGATGTGAGTCAGGCCGTGCCATCCACCCACACCTTGCCGCTCCTTGAAGATATGCACGATCCATCGATCTGGTGCCCCGGAATTGCCAGTTTTGGGCGGGGGGGGGGGCAGAATTTTGAAATTGCGGGTTGGTACGGCAAGGGTCGACAAGTTTTTATAGATCGTGCACACTCAGCAAATTATTAAAATCAAGCTTTCGGTCGTCCGTCATAACCTGCCCTTTCCTAATGAATCTCTGCTATCTTACCGTTTCCTAAAGAATCTCTGCCAGCATCCCCTTCTTGAACTATGAATTTTTTAACTTCTCGAAAGCGGGGGTTTCACAAAGCTTCTTGACCCAATTCGTCTCTACTCAATGCTAACTCCATAAAATATCTGAATCTGTCACCTCTGTCATTTCGGTGCTTTTCACAGGGTTGGGTGGCCGTCGGGTCTTTTTACTTCCTATTCCCCATTACACCCCCACCCAGTCCAGTCGCTTCCCATTTACTATACGGGGCACCACCCCACACACACCCATTTCACCGCCTTTTCACCGCACGCAGCTGACAGCCTGCCCCTGGGGTGTCCCCCATCTTGTTTTGAGCCCTGCGGCTATTTATGATTTTTTGTGGCGATTTTTTGAGGCTTAGGCTTAGGCTTGGTTAGGCTTTAGCTTAAGAATAGGCTTCGGCTTCGGCTTCGGCTTCGACTTAGGCGTATGCTTAGTATGCTTAGGCTTAGGCTTCGCGTAGGCTTAGGATTAGGCTTAGACTTTTAGCAGCGATCAAGCTAGCAGAGATTCTTGAGGTATCGGGAGCCGAACCAAGCTTGCGTAGTACGTAGAAGACTATCTTTCCCAGAATGCCCAATCGTCAGATGCACTCTTTTCTCTTGCTCTCTATCTTCCTCTCTCTCCCTTTCTCCTTCTCTCTCTCGCTTCCCAAAAACCCGGGCAGCTTTTGTTGTGTGCCGTGAGCGGGCGGAAATACCGAAATTCGTGCATGTGGCGGGGGGTGGGGGGCTATCGGCTATCATTTGGGGGCATCAGATCCGGTCTTCGGGATGTCCTCACAGGGCATACAGCACACACACAGGGGCAGATGCCTCACGGCTTTATTGCCAGATGAATGCTTCGAGCCGGGATGGGGGATTGTCGTGGAATTGACAAGTGCCTATGCCGCCACCCTCATCAACGGCGTGGCTGGTTGTAAGCAACTCTATTTCTTAGATTATTTTGCTTATTATTGAGATTCGGTCTCTGTAGTACCCTAAAAAAGCCTGCTAACTTCTCTGCCGCTATCAAATTTCCGCAGGCTTCCCTTCCAGCATGCCTGACCAAGACCAAGAATCTCTGTTAGCCTGCTCACGCCACAGCTTCCTTGATACTCTCTGCTAGCTTGCCCTCCTCCCCTCCTTCCCTATCATTCATTTGGTTTTTTCGATAGGGGGAAATGGAACAACTGGCACGGCCAGCCGCTTTTTCTTGGCCGAATTGATGGCCGGTCGGGTTGGGTAAGCACAACTTTCTCGCCTCGCTCCGCTCAAAAGGCAAGAATTTTTTGGGTTTTTGATAATTCTTTTCTACTTAGCGGATTAAAATTTTTTTGACTTTACGATCCCTTTAAAAATTTCAATTGTGTCGCCTAAGCCTAAACCGAGGCCTAAACTCAAGCCTTGTCCAAAGCCTCAGCCTAAGCCTGCCTAAATCTAAGCCTAATCCCAAGCCCAAGCCCAAGCCTAAGCCCAAGACTAAGCCTAAGCCTAAACCACATGCCACCCCACAATTCCTCATCCATTACGCCAAAAGACTACACGACATGCCAAAAGACGGCCGCTAACCAGGGCGACTGCGGTTTTGGGGGAGGCGGGAACAGCTGCGGTGTGGGTGTCGTCTCTATTTCGGCTGTTCTCCACTCACACTCCGCCTCACTCCTGTAAACACGGGCCACTTTTTTCTATTGCTTGTCCGCCACTGGTCCCACCCCTGGGGACGGAGGATACGAAGATGATGGCCCACCACTTGAGCCCCGGGGGCTAATTTTAGGCATTGAAATTTTGGGAATTTGGAGGAGAAGGATTGATTTCTCTCTCTCTCTCTCTCTCTCTCTCTCTCTTCTCTCTTTCTCTCTTTATCTGCACCACCGACAAGGGCATGTTAGCAGAAATTCTTGGGGAATTTGCGCATGGATCCACTGACCCAGCTGGCCCACAAAAAGCTGCCCCTGTTCCACCCGGCTCATCGCTCATTTTCGCCACTTCCAAACACCGATCCACTTATCCCATCAGCCACACAACCCGATCAGTCCAAATACGGGGTCAGGGACGCTTTTTAGGGAGGAAGCTGCGTCTAGATTTCTCCCTCTCTCTCTCTGTCTCTCTCTGTCTCTCTCTCTGACTCTTTCTCTCTCTCGCTCTCTTTCCCACACTCTCGGCTTCTAAGAGAAAAGCCGTAGTAGGCATTTCACGACCAATTGTCTAATCGGGATGCTCATTTCTTTCCCCAACAGTGTGGTGGTCTCATGGGTCAATTTCTCTCTCGCTCTCTCTCTCTCTCTCTCTCTCTTTATCGCTCTCTAGCTATTTCGTACTTTTAAAGGGAAGGTGAAGTCAAAACCGGTCGCTTTCAGACCCTGACGACCTTTTTGTCTATCTCTGTTTAGCGCGCCCTTCGCTATTTCTCGCTCCCTCGCTCTCGCTCGGCGCTCTCTCTCTCTCTCTCTCTCTCTCTCTCTCTCTCTCTCTCCCTCTTTTGGTCTCCTTCTCCCTCTCTCTTCTCTCTCTCTCTCTCTCTCTCTCTCTCTGTCTCGTTTTTTCTCTTCCTCTCTCGCTCTTTCTCTTTAACTGTTAAAGACGCTGTCAAGTGAAAATCACGCCCGGAAATCTGGCCAACACCATTTCCTGATCCTCCACCTCAAAAGCACCTCCAAATGAGCTCCAACCTGAGCCATACTTTCACGTGCCCCTATTGGACGACCCTTCACGGCCCATTGCGTCCGACGCACGCCCCAGCCCTGCCCCTACTGTTTCCCGGGTTGTACCGCCGAATTTTTCAGGGGATGCTCATTCGCGCCCTTGGCCTGCCTTCTTCGTTTCCGGTGCTTGGTTATAGTGCTTTTGTTTCTGGAGTCGGGGATTTTCTTGGAATTTAAAGGGACTTCTCTCTCTCGTTCTCTCTCCCTCTTGGCTCACTCGCTATCTTTGAAAATCGTGGTAAAATTCTAGAGTTTCTGAAGCCTCAACTTCCGGCAGACAGACCACCCCAATCGTCCCCCCATATTGCACGATTTTACAATGTGCTTATCATTGCCCACCCCAAATAGGGTGCGTGTACCCTATTATTTGGATAATTGATTGCGCCATCCGCCCACCTTGGCGCTAATGCCTATCTTTTTGCTTCGTCTAGCTAGACTGGCTTCTTTTTTAGTTTGTCTTTTTTGCTGCTTAGGCTTGGTTTAGGCTTGGCTTAGGCCTAGGCTTAGGCTTAGGCTTAGGCTTTGGCTTCGGCTTCGGCTTAGGTCCAGTTTTTGACTTAAATTTAGGCTACATTTCGGCTTAGATTGATGCTTAAGCTCAACCTCAGGCTTAGGTTAGGTTGATACCTAGATATAGGCTTGGTCTTAAGTTAAGCTTAGGCTTCGGCTTAGGCTTGGGCTTCGGTTTAAATTAGGCCCAGGCTTAGACCAGGGCTTGTTTCGACCTCCCTACAATCTACCGTACCCCCGCCAGGTGATCACCCAGAGTATCCCATCGGAAAAACAAAAAAATCTGCCCATTCCGAAAGTTTGGGCAGGTGAAAGGGGTTTCGTAGTCGTGATAGGGGGCAGATGCATATTTGCACCACCCAAAAAAGGGGGGCGAGAAGTGCCTTTTGAATGGTTGGTGCCTGGAAATTCAGAGGCGGGCAGCTGTCACCCGAAATCAGTGTTGATTTGAATCTACTCCCCCTTTCAGCGCACCCTCGGTTTTTTCCACTTTACTCCATGTTCCGGGCGGTTTTCAGGGTCGCCTAGTTTGCTCGTTTCCTGTACCTGACTATCCAATTTTGGTGCCTAAAGAATAGCTGCTAGCCTGCCCTTTCCTAAAGAATACCTGCTAGCCTGCCCTATCACCGTCGTATCTCTCTAAAAAGCTTGACCCGATAGAAAAGCCGTCGCATCTCACTGGCTGATGACCCAATTCCACCCCACCTTCACCCACTATTTGATTTCGCTGCACGCTGGGTACGATGTTCCGGGTTTTTTTGGGGTAGGACAAGCTAGCAGAAGTTCTTTAGAAGCGAGCGAATAGGCTAGCAGAGATCTTTAAGGAAATACAAGCTTCTCCCGCTCTCCCCCGCTCTCTCTCTCTCTCTCTCTCTCTCTCGCTCTCTCGCTCTATCGCCCTTTTCCAATCCTCGTGAATTCTCGGAATTCCAAATCGAATGGAATACCACCACATAAATGTTAGAGCGATCTGATTCCCCATCAACTTTTCCTCACTTGAATCACTTAACTTTCTTCCTCTCTCTCTCTCTCTCTCTCTCTCTCTCTCTCTTCATATCAATTACCTATCCCATTCAACCGTCCCAGGGCTCGTCATCAACTTCCCCAGCAAATACCAGTTCCACCCGATTATCGTGCTCCACTTCCCGTCCTCACCCGGCTGATGAACGACCGTTTTAAAGGGGTTGTCAATGAACAGCTGACAGTTCCTCAAATAACTCCGCTAGCCTGCCTTGCCTACTTGAAATCTCTCCCTTGCTTTCAGATTCCTCGAGGAATCATTGGTTGGAATCATTTGAATCACAATAATTTTTCAACCTTGCTCGACCTCCATTTCTGAAAGAAGCGCTGCTAGCTTGCCTTCCCTAATCTCAAAAGAACTCTGCTAGTTGCCAAATTCACTTTTTGGGGGAATGCGCTAAACATTTCAGCTTCTGGAGGATAACGATCTTCCGGGGAATTTATCGAGAAAATGGACGGAGGGTTGTTTCGCGGATTTCACCTGGGGAGAGAGAGAGAGAGAGAGAGAGAGAGTCAGAGAGAGCGAGAAAGAGCGAGAGAAAGCAAGTCAATTCCTCCACCTCCGGAATCTACCGTTGGAATCTCTGGGGTGTAGGGGGTGACAGGCTGGTAATTGGACGCGTCACCCGGTGGATTGATGGATGGACGAACGATCAGATTCTCCGGAAGAAGTCGCCTTCCTCGGGGGCACCAACCACCCACATTCACACCATTTCGAGGCTATTCATGCTTCATGTCCTTCTCTCTCTCTCCTCTCTCTCTCTCTCTCTCTCTCCTTCCTTAAATAAAATTTGAAAAATTTGAGGATTTGAGGACCAATATGCTTTTAGTTCGTCGTTGACCACCTTAAAATAATTTGTGTCTTTTACCCGTTTCACTGCCTTCCTTCACCTCTCGAATAGCTACACTCGTCGCTACAACTAATCCACTACTTATCCATTGTCGATCGCCTTTTAAGGGAAGTTGCGTATCGTGTACTTCAGCTAAAGACCAGTCCCCCCGGGTGCCAGAATAAACATTCTAAAGTGAAGTAGGGCGAAAAAGTTGCCGGGGGCGGCTGGGGGCCTTGATCTTTCTTGGATTGCGCCAACCGTGTGAACGGATCTTATGGCCCCGATCTCGGGTGGGATCAAGGAATGGCACAATCTGTGGGAACTAGGGGCTAAATGCGAGAGAGAGAGAGAGAGAGAGAGAGGAAGAGAAGAACGAACATAGAGAGAGAGAGAGAAAGAGAGATAGAGGTAGAGAGAGAAATAGAGATAGAATACCAAAAAAATCCCATGAACGGGTTTTACCTGTAGATTTTCACCTTGCCGGTACCTTTAAAAATTTGTTTCGCTAGTTACCCTGGTTCTTGGATAAACAGCGGGTGTTTACCGATGCATTTGGCTTGCCAGTCCCTTTAAAATTTTTTTTTGCTGGATTTTTGAGGCATTGTATATAAATTCGACTTTCCTGTCACTTGAAATCATCTTTGTTACGCAACACTACTTCTGACAGCTCGACAAAACAACAAAAAAATAACGGGGCAGCTGGGCAAGCTGACTTGAATGCTTGGGATTCGCGCAATTCGGTGAAGAAGTCGTTCAAGTGGATCGGGTTCTGGCTTAAGTAGCTCATCTCTCTCTTACTCTCTCTCTCTCTCTCTCACTCACTCTCCATGTTGGCCCATTCATCGGCCACCTGTCGAGATGGCCAGCAAATTTATTGAAGGCAAAGGAGGTGGAGGAGAGGTAGAGGAAGAGCCAACCCGCGGGGGTTTTGGGCATGGCCTTGGAATTGGCTCACCGCGGCGAACAACGCGAACCCCGTAAGAGTGGTAAAAAACCCGGATAGCACCCCCGCATCCGCAAATTGGGCACACGGACCTACACACAACGGACAGTCAGTCACTACCTACCCACAGCCATCTTCACGGCTTTTTATGGGTTTCTATCCCTATCTACAGGGGATGGGCTGGGTTTTACGCCTTTTCTTACGTTGAATACGGATTGATTAGGTGTTTTCCTAGCTTTAGCTTGGCTTAGGCGTAGGCTTAGGCTTAGGATTGGCTTAGGCTCAGGCTTAGGATTGGCTCAGGCTTAGGCGAGACTTAGGCTTAGGCTTGAACGAAAAGGGACATCCGTATTCACACGCTCCTGGACTGCCGCGGGGCTGTCGGCAGCAAGTGGCCAAGCGATTTTCCTAAAGCATCTCCGCTAGCTTGCCCTCGCCGGTTTCCCGTAATTCATGCGGCTAATTGAGGCTGGTGTCAAGAGTCCGTAGGCGGAATCCATTACCCTTAATACCCATTTCCGGTCCGTTCCATTAAAGGGGCCATTAAGCCATGGCTTTGGGGGTGGGGTTGGCCCTCAAGAGTCTCGACCCATTCGTATTTGCTTCAAGT
Organism: Mesorhabditis sp. LJ9110; assembly: GCA_038088335.1. Lineage (NCBI taxonomy): Eukaryota > Metazoa > Nematoda > Chromadorea > Rhabditida > Rhabditidae > Mesorhabditis > Mesorhabditis sp. LJ9110. The sequence continues at coordinate 398,625 of JBBGBA010000075.1, forward strand.
AACTTTATAGATTTTCGGTTTGGGCTTCGAGGGATTATAGACGTGTCTGAAAGCTTTTAATCAGCATTAATGCATCGTTTTTCCAAATTTTATTTTACCAGACAGACTTCGCTATTTTGAGCCATGTCTTTCTCCATTTTTGCGTTTTTTATTTTGCATCTACATTCGCCGTTTCTCTCTCAATCGCCCTCTCTCTCTCTCGCTCTCTCTCTCTCTCTCTTTCCCGCTCTCTTTCCATTTCCATTCTATTCAAAAACATTTCCACATCACTCCGTTTCCCCCTTTTCCACCGGGTGCAGGGTATCAATCGACTCCCCACCCACACCCAATCGCTTTGCATAATCGTGTTTTCGAATTTTCACGAGATGCTAGGGCGATACCGAACCGGGGCCTGGTTGCAATATTAAACCCGGAACCAGTCAGGTCTGACGGCGATTGAATATTTTTGTGATATTATGCCTTTAAAGCGACCGGCAGCGCAAAAATACGCCGTCGTAATTTGGCGTTTCTTGTAGCCGACTAGAACTAGCCGACCGCGGGGGTGAATTCTAGCTTTTGATTCTATGCCTTTGCCTTCTAAGCTTATTGATTTTTAATATTAATTTCAGATAATTAGACGATAATTTTGCCGAAACTAATTTTTCCGCGAACAAAATCAAATCAAGATCAAAAACGCTAATTTTCTCGCTTCCAAAACCGATTTTTTGGAGGTCAACCAGGACCGTTGGGAAACAAGTAATCCCGTGCCGACGGTTCGATTCACTCATCAAAGGAGTGGGCGGCTTCTGTTTGTTTTGTGTTCGATTCGGCATGTTTCGATGCCCGGCCACTCCATTTTGCGTTTTCCCGAAGAAGAAACCGTCTGTCCTCAACCTGCCGCTATCAAAGCGGCTAATCGCATTTCGTGCGCCTTTTGGACCCGGGGTTAATCGGGGGTCGGGAAGGCTATTTTAGCGATTTTCAAGGAGTTTTTGGGTCAAGAACTTGCTTTAATGCGGGAAAGCGCTATGAAAAACACTTGTTTCTAGATTTTTTCGATTTATATACCTTGATATCAAAAGCTTTTCAGGGTTCTTTGGTTTCGTGGGGGTCCTCATTAAATTGCGGATTTTGATTAAGGCTCTAGGCTATCAGCAACTAGCAGATATCCTTTAGGAACCGAATCCGAAACTCTGAATCGTATTGCATCAAATTTTGAGCTTTTTACGATCGATTCCGCCGCACTCCCCCGGAAACGTTGCCCGGGGCGCCAATCACTAAATGCCTTCAGGCAAAATTCGCCAAAAACCCTGCCAGCTTGGTGATTATCTGGGTAAAGTGAGAGATTTAGGGCTTGCCCACTTCCGGAAACTACTGTAGATCACGAAAAACTATTATTTATGGTCTTCGATTTCTACCGTATCGCTTCCTGTAATTGTCATTTTTGCAAAAAACTGGTCTAATAATAAGGTAAACGTTTTCGTGCTTTCTACCATGTTCCGTGTTTTGTGCTTTCTACAGTATTCATACCCCAAGTATCTTTGTAAAATCTAGCCTAAACAACTTACGAGAATTTTTTGCTGCTTTCCACAGTAGTCCAGGCCCGCTTCATTCTCATATTTGCTCCAAAAAACGTTTTAGAAATTACTGTATATAAATTGCCACACCATGTTTTCACCGTGTTTTCTGCAGTGCCCTCAAACTCCAATTATTGTCATTTTTACAGGAAATGGTGAGCAAATTCCTGTCGGCCCTGTGGGGCCGGAGCAAGTCGAAGAACATCTCCAAGGAGGACAAGGAGAACAACAAAAAGGAGGAGAAGAAGCCGATGAGAGCCAGGCGGCCTGTATCGGAATACATTCTGCCGAACAACTTTCGGGATAGCGGCTGCCATGATAGGTCAGTTTCTGAGGGTATTCGGCAGTTTTAAAGGCACGGTAAGTCGAGTAGAGGGAAAGCTGGCGGAGTTCATTTAGGAAAAAACGGAGCTTTTATAGGATTTCCGGCCTGAAACCTTAAGAGCAAGCCAGCAAGGATTTTTTAGGAATTTTCGGAGATTTTGAGGGCTTGAAGGCAAGCTAGCAAAAACTATTTGGGGAAAGATCCGACGATCGAAAAAGCTAGTGCGCATTTTGGCTTCTAGGCTCCTTTAAAATTTTGCGATTTAGCCTTGAAAACCGGTTCAAGCTGTTCCTAAACGATCTCTGCTAGCATGCCCTTTTCTAAAGAATCTTTGCTAGCCTGCCTTTTCCTGAAGAATTTCTGCTAGCCTGCTCTTCGAAAGAATCTTTGCTGGGTGAAAAACAAAAAGTGATTTCCTCACACTACGCCCCCCGTTAACAGCCCAGAACCCGGATTTCACTATAGATTTCGCCTTCTATGGTCCTTTAATCAAAACGATTATAATTATTGATTTGATACTATACTATTGTAACCGTTTTTCAGCCCCGGCAGCTCGTGGGTATCCTCATCCTCCGGAGGTGGTGCCAACACGTCTCACCCCCACCGTGTCTACTCTCTCTACGAGGCTCCGCCCCCTTCATGTGACTCTGGCCACCACTCCCCCTCTGGCACCACCACATCCTCATCCCTTTCTACAACTATATCCACTACTGCATCGTCTGATCGCCAGAAATCTGCTGATTATCATCATCTACTCGGTCTGAACTCGTCGACCAGCCCGTCCACATCGTTACTGTACTCCTCGCTGCCCTGTGCCCTCGACGAAGCGGCCGTGGAGGAGATGAAGCACACAATGTCGTACAGCTGGGATATACAGGTTGGTCTTTTTTGGGTGCTTTTGCAGAATGTTGGATTTTGAAAAACTCCGAACTGCTCAAAATTTACGGCTTTGTAACTTTGTAATCACTCTGGCGCCGGTGGGCCATCATTAATGCGGGATCGTTTTGGATTTTTACGCGCTCTCTCTCTTTTCTCTCTCTCTCTCTCTCTCTCTCTCTCTCCTCTCTCTCTCCCTCTCTCGCCTTCACTCTCGCTCTCTCTTCTCGCTCTCTCTCGCTCTCCCTCTTCTCGCTCCCTCTCTCGCTCTCTCCCTTCCGTGAAGTATTTGGACGAAATCAGGATGGAATTTCCCCGATGATCACCGCTAGTCTACCCCGCTTCCTCACCTCTTTTGTTTGTCTAGTCTTTGACCGTGTCATTGCATAATCAACCCGTCTTATCAATTTTTGTCTAGCCCCACGATATCAATGTGTTCCGAAGCCGCGCGTGCCACCGATTTCGCCTAATTTGCATCTCAAATTTTTTCACTCTGAACTACCGTAATCTTTCTCATAGCCTCGGGCCAATCGCTACTACCAGCTGGCCTCGGCGCATGCCAAAATGGCCTCAAATAGCGCTTTAAGGTGCGGGAAAGGTTTAATTTCCCACTTTTCTTGTCCCGATCTGAATCCATGGCTGAATGACCCTTTAAAAATACACAAAAATTGTGAGAATCCTTTGTTTTGCTCTAACTTAGTTCCGAGATTTGTTTTTAAAATTTATTTTTGCCTTCACGATCCTTTGAAAATTTTTGGGGACCTTTTTTCATGTCAAAAAAATGTACCAAAATTTGGCGCATACCCAAGGGTCCAAAACTAAGACAATAACGCTCCGCAACACTCCGCTAATCCGCCCTAAAAGGGCGCCGCCCCCGGGACCCCCGCTTTTATCGTTTTTTAGGCCGGTATTGGGCCGGATGCCTGATTTATGGGCTTTTCAAATGCCTAGTGAGGAGGACAGGGCGGGTCCTAAGGAAACTTGATCGGGGCCCCAATAAAAATGAGGGCATACTGTATTCGAGGGCCTTAGAACGGG